>OX243838.2:28520000-28682654 GCA_945859575.2 Herminia tarsipennalis
TTTCTTTTGGCGTTACTAATGTAGGAGGCAGCGAGAGTTGATAGTCCTGTTTTAAGGCAGACTCAATATTATTATCTTTGCCTGGTTGGTTGTTTCCACTATGAAGAGTGAAGGCCTTTTTTTTCCCTTTTCCCTCCAATATTAATCGGTAGAGATTATGGCTCGCACATTATGTGCATACGCCAGTTTCAATAATAATTTCTTTCTAGTTTTCTTCTTTCAATCACAAAGTCTCGTTCTTGTCCAGTTATCACGTATTTCATGTATATTTTACTGTTTTACACTTTAAACGCGGAGCTGTAAAAATAGCGACATGTCAGTTTGCCGCCATTTTTACAACTCCAGTGAAGGCCTTGGATAGTTATTCGGCAGAAGCATCAGCTTCCTAGCCCATCTGCTGTCACTAGTTCTTATTGGGGGTTTCATTTATTGTGGTGGTATGGTGGTGATAAATTAAACGATTGCGGAATTTGGCATTTTATTCGAACCTACTATCCTGACAGGTAACAATAATAATAACAAAAAATCTATAATAACTTAGGAAGCAAAATATTACACTTGTGAAAAGTCGATTCTACATTTACATGTAATGCCTGTTCGCAAACAATAGGTAAAGCCGGAGAAAACAACAGGCAATAAAAAAAAAAAACTCGCGGCCATTCTTTTACAATTGCCAATGTTTCCAATGTTCAAATGATTAGGCGCAGGACCAACAGCTCAGGAGGGGTGCATTAACTCAACACCGGCCAAGTGCAAGTCACTCGCGACGGGAGAGGGGATGTATTTGATCTATGCCAAAAACGCAAGAGTGAGTCGCTCGCCACGGCAGATAAATCAAAATTCATGGTGGGCAATGGCCTAGTATCCAACTAGTCAAATCATTTCTTTAGGAAATGTTACAACGCAGATTTCGTATAGAGATCTCATGTAGTCAAATCACTTTGATTGATTGGTTGCTAAGCAACGGCAAATGGCGATTGCAGCAACATGCGATAGAATCGGATAATAATAAACAACCAAGGCTGTGACAGTTTTAGGTCACAGGCATAGTTGTTTATTACAATGTCATCAATGTTTTCTTTTCAGACAACCATTTTTTTTATCCAGAAAACAAGCCTATTGTCCCTCACTCTTTCGTTTCGCGCCTGTGACAGCTTATTAAGCTCGGAGATTATCTAAATGACATTTTTAGAATTTTTTTTTAATAATTATATGTGTATCAAAATTATACACTACTACTAAAACTATTCAATCTGAAACAGTTTTTGGCAAACAACGTAAAGTTAATAAATAAATAAAAATCTACTGCTTTTTTTACCTAACCAACTGCAGATACAAATACTTTAATTTTATACTTACTGATTTGTTCAAAATCCATCTGGCAGCACTGGTCTGTCTGCGTCTGTCAGAAAACAAGAAAGTTTATATTTTCTTTACAATTACTATTGAATAGACTATTCTCAATTTATTTTTATAAGTAATGAAGTAAGTGAGCAAAATACGGATTTATAAGTGTTTATAAACAGTAGGTGTAAATATTAAATCCGGTTTATAAATAAAGAAGAATTTAGGAATTTCGGAATTAGTGCATTCTGGACATAATTTGTGATCATCTGGTCACTCCCTGGTAACTAATTTAGGTGAGTAAATAAACATTAATTTGTTTGGTATAGGCTAGTGTTTTTACCAAACACTATAAGCTTCAATAATGTACTAATAAGTACTCCACCCATATAAAAGATCATTTCAATCAGATCGTAATATTCTCTTATCCTTATCACGTCCTACAATCTTTCAGTATATCTATTGGTACACGTTTTACGAAATTTATGATCAGAATTTAGTTATAAATGTGCAATTATAATTTATTAATTTATTAAAACCTTGTTAATCAAGTTTTGTTAACTTTTCTGGATTGCAAGAAGCTTTATCAATTTTTGTGTGTGTATTAGATGTTTTATTCTGCATAATCAAGGGGATATTTACAGAATGTCAAGGAGAGTTTAATATTGTCATGCTGCCTTGTCATAACTATACAAATAATTAAATTGAAGAGTGTGTTTGTAATGGCAAAATATCAGTTTTTTACTAAACACTTATGAATGTTTATGTATGTGGTCTGTGTAACGGAAACACAATTTTTAATCTTTATGTCTGTCTGTTTATTCCGGCTACTCTTTGAAATGGCTGGACAGATTTTGACAGGACTTTCAGTGTCTGACAGCTCAGTATATAGGGTTTAACTAATCTACTTACTAATGTCTATAGGGAGAGAGCAGCACTGCAACTTCACATAAAGTTGCGGGCACAGCTAGTGGAGTATCAAAATGACTTTTTTCTGAAAATTGTCCCTACTTGAGATATTGTCTTACAGCTTCAATACAATGTACACTTTCAAAATATATCTGATTTTTACATGACTGCCTTAAAAAAAGCAGTGGAATGTTTATTAATTTGACTGTACTACTGTTGTAGACTGGGTATTTGGAGAATTCATACTATGGTTCATGTAAGTATGTTACACAAAGTTCTTATTGCTTACAGTAGTTGTCTGTGTGTACAGGGCTCGAGCACTACTGTACAAGATATCTATCTACTAAACACTGCACATCTCAGTGGGAGTGTGCCTGCCAACACAGTATATACTATAGATACCTACAGGTGATTTTACATTTATTTACTTAACACATTTTTTTTTGAATTGGTTCTTTGCTGTTATGTACTTTGTAACAACTAGGTCCCTTTATTTTTGATGGTACCTTACTCCATACTTTTGAATTTCATCCATTTGAACTAGAGCCATGCTGATTACTGCTTTTTACTGGGCATATTTGTCTGTATTTAATACTAGTTATTAATTGAATAACTTCTGTTGAGGTACTCATAAAGAACTTTAATTCTTAAGGCTTATAACCTCCCCCCTTTACAATATTAGTTTAGGCTAAGGAGTCACCAACTTATGCAGACTCACTAGAAGTTTTATGTCCTTCTAATATTTCTTAATTTGTCATATTACATTACATGCAGGTCTTACTGTACACACCAAGATACTTATTGTATAAGCCAGACTCGCCCACTGAGGGTTATGTGCAAATTTGTAGGTACATTATCTGGGTTGGCATGTTTAAAACAGTGTTTAACCCTAGATCATACATATTTTAGTGTAACTCTGTCATAAAACATCCAGGCAAGTGCATGTTGAGCCACTCACAATGTAGGGTTCCGTAGTCACCCTAACTACTCCATCCGAATAATGTGGCTTATGAAATGGGTTTTTGTTGTTTTTGTTTCATACTTACAACATTATACCTACTTATTAATAATGTTTAATGGAATTTGTATGAAATTTTGTTACTTCTCATTTTATCAGCTGTTACTCGTAAACTTGTAAAGCCTACTTAGCCTAGTACCTGTGATAGTTTTCCTTTTAATGTTACTAGATATACTACTACCGTGAATTTTTTCACATACTTAACATCAACCAATTAACAGGCAGGCCCCCCCTGCCTGTTAATTGGTTGATGTTGAGTATTTTGATTGGACAACACTTTGCTCTAACAAAAATTTGCCCTTTAAGTAAATCTTAATATTTCACAAATGGATTCCTAAAGCGAAAAATGGTCTTCCCAATCCCTTCCCAACGTTTTTAAAAGACCTATTTAACGATACCCCATGTGATGGGGTAGGTGAGAAAAAAAAATCACAACCGCACTTTACATATAAGGTACCCTGAAAATATTTTTTTTTCAACGTTTTATTCATTCACTTTGTGAAGGCTGTAATTTTGCATGGATACACATATTACTTTCGCCGTAAGTAATATATTATGTATACCTGCAAAATTACAGCCTTCTAGCACTAATAGTCTCTGACCAAACGAACAGACGCACGTAGGGGTATTTGAGGTAAAAATGCGGTCATAATTATCTATTGTATTATTTATTTTTTTAATGTAATAAAACAAAATATTACGATAAAATAAGGCATATATTATTGAAATTACTTTTATTATTAGGGTATTTTGGTGTCAAGTCAATCTGAATCTTCACTTCTTTGTCCAGAGGTGATAAGACTCTTCTCATCTTCGTCGTCAGTATTCTCATTGTTTGGTGGTGTTGACAATAAGATGGTCATGGCGTCCTTGGAAAAGGGTTTTCCTTTTTTCTTTAATGTCGTCCTGTTGCAGCTGATAAAAGGATCAGACGTTAATAATAATCTATTTAAAATATCTGTGTTGCAGTCAATTCTTGTGAATTTTCTTGCAAAGTCCACGCGGTATTTCCGGAAATGTTTATTGCGGGCTTCAGCGGCCTCCTCGGATAGCTGCCCGATAGGAACTATAGCCTCTGCTATTACTCGAGCCCCATGCATCAGAATCTTGTGAACCGTAGGTGACATGGGATGCCAACCATACAGTTCAACATACAGTTGGGCAGTTGATTGAGCATAATTTTCAAATTGCACTGTATTAATATCATGGCCGCTTGATATTACTTCAAGAATAACTTGAAACTTTTTAATTAAATCTATGTTTATCCCTGTGATTCGAGAGGAGCACTCGGGATTTTCGAAAAATCTTCGCGATGTGTTCCCATCGTTACTATTTCCGTAGCCAACTTTAGGAATATCAACGAGGAGGCCCATCTCTTCTCTAAATCTTTTTTGAATTTCCTCTTTATTGTTTTTGATGCTATTTTTATCTTCAGTAGTCCGGGCTTGCCATTTCTTTAAAGGTGTTTTGTATGCTACGTGTAATAACAATTCGAAGAAACGAATTCTTGCATGCAAAATGGAGAGGCCAAATTTCAGTGTTCCTTCAGAAACCTCGCCTTTCTTTAATTTATTAAAAATCCTTTGACGTTTGGCCACATATGTAACATCTTATGGTCGATGATGTATCTGTAGCTGCATTACAAACTTTGCCATCGACCATTGTGAGTAAAACATTGTGACTTATTCTAGTCCCTTCTTCAATAATCTCGGTTTCTTTGAGATTTTTCACTTGTTCTTCAATATATTTAATTTCTTCTTTTGTAATGTCCTTCGTTTCATGAACAAATCGAGCCCTAATCGGTCGGCAGAACCTTACTGAAGAAGGAACTGGATTTTGCCATATTAATTTTCTTGTCATTCCATCTATACAAACAGCTAATCTCACAGGTACGAGAGAACTTAAAAAGATGTTAGCGTCATCGTCATTAGTATTGGTAAATTTTTGTTTGAACTGAGTTTGATGTGACCCATCACATCCCCACTTGGATATTAAGGTAAGATGTTGCTTTTCAAACTCGGTTAACGTTTCAACTACTTCTTTTATATAAAGAATTAGTCGCGAAGACGTATGATCCAGCAAAGCTTGCAGTTTGATTTCGAAGCTGGTTTCAGTAACACTTACACTTTCCTCGACTGGATAACATTCTTTTTTAGCATGTTGTAGAAGCGAGTAACAAGGATATATTTCTTTGCGTTGGCCTTGTATTAGATTCCATTGCCGTCTTGTAAAATCTCCGTCTACAAACAACGCTAATACCTCTTGTGGTGTGTATTTTCTGACAACAGGTTTTGTTTTAGCTGACGATATTATTTTTTTAAACTTTTTAGCCCTAGTAGGCGTGCAAGTAAGTTCTTTCATAATCTTAGACGCAACAATATTTCCAGAAGTGCCTTGACTCACGGTTGCCGCGTACGTTAATTCGTCTACAGGTATTTGGGTTCGTAAAGCTTTTGTTCTTCGTCGCTTGCTTCGGTCACTTAATTCTGAGAATTGTTTTATTGGGGGGCCCGCTTTATGGCTCCATGTGGGAAGTTCCACTATGACTTTGAGCCAGTCTTCATTGTGTTCCAGAAACCTTTTTTCAGTGCTACGTGCCGCTAACCATTTTTCCTTGAAACTCGTCTTAAAATATTTTAAAGAACGAGTTAGTACACTCCTTTCTTCAGGTGGACATGAAGTCAAATCTATAAGTCTTTCTTCTAGATTTATAAACTTTTCTTCGACTTTTTTGCCTTTAAATTCTTTAAGAATAGTAAATAATTCCATCCTGCTGATTTTTTTCACTCTTGTCGAGGGATCTGTGACAAAAGAAAGACAAAAATGATATCGTCTCTATTTTGACAATTTTGACTCGTTTAATTTAATGTACAATAAAATATTATGGGGTAAGTTGGGGAAAGGTTTTGTTCTTATTTCTACTAACTAAGACATAGTCCTTTGTGTTCACGCAAAAGTTTTGAGGCGACAAAGCGCGACACATAAACAAAAACACTAATATATCTCAAAGTTTAGTAAAAAATTAACGTATAGAAAGAGCTTTTTAATATTAACCATAAAAAGCAAAAATGCATACTTAACAGAATAAAAAGTGCTTTATTATATAGTACTGACCTTCTACTTCCATGTTTAAGTCGTATTCCGTGTGTAGTTTACCACTCAAAGATATTTTCACTTAATAACTGAACAGCACAAACGAGATCGCCGAGAACAGACACGCGTAGTTAAGGCGCTGACAACAGCCAAATAGGCTTATCCTAAACAATTTTTTAGCCAAATCTACGTAGTTTGTGACGGCAGAAAAAATATATGTTAATCTTGAACATATTTCTAAGAACCCTGTTGTATTCAAAACACGAATTTGATTTTTTTTCTCGATAAAAAAAAAATACAAACTAACCTCTTAAAATGATCTTCTAACAAAAATATCTGTATTACTTAACAACGTACGTTGGTAAAATTAATAACAATAACGTATCATGTTATAATACAGAATCTGGTTGTTTTTAATTTTCGACTACTCGACTTATTTTCAAGTAATTAATTGTTTTATGGTTTATAATTAGTTAAAAGCGCTGCGTGATCGCGCTTCTCTTTCTTTTATAAGCAATCTGACAGTGATCGCAGAGACGCGCAGCTAGACGGACGTATGTCGCTTTGCCTCGCCATCCATTCACTTCATATTTTGTTTGTTGTTTGAAAAATTATAGACATTGGTAAAGAATATAAGTTTAATAAATATACTATTAATTTATACTATCTAAGTTGTTAATTTAAATATATTTAGTTTGAAGTTTAAAAATATTTGTTACTATAATTGGGAAACAAACAAAAATGTCACAAAACAAAAACAAACAAAAGCGCTTCTATACCAACAAACAAAAACATCTCATGAAAGTAGTAAAGTAAGTATTATATTTTTCATATTGTAATATTGACAAAATATTGCACGAACAGAAGTGAAATCGTAACCAAACCAAAAAGCTACAAAGCTGTTTTGTACAACTTATAGCGAAAATTCATCTGCAACTGTGAAGCTCGTTTGGTCTAGCGGTATCTGCGTTGGTTCAGAATATCAAGTTTCGAGTTCGAACCCTAGGTTCGCTTGTTCAATTTTTGTATTTATTTTTAATATTTTCTTTTATCTTTTCAGTAAAAAGAGACGTTTGGCGAATAGTTCAGAAGCAGGTGAAACTTCGGAAAGTTTTTCACCAATAAGTTTGTAATAAGTACCTACATACTAATATAGATAATAATTTTATTATTTATATTACATTAAAACATTACACAAAAAGAATCGCCACATGGACAAAGAGGATCCCCTTTACATTTTAGAAAGATAGTAACAAACAAGTATAATGATAAACTATCACATTTGCATAGACCTACGACTATCTTAGAACTGGCCTAATAGGAAAATACTCCTAAAATACTTGTAGCTTTATCCATTGTTTCTTGCCCTTTCCATACAAATAGTTGTGTAGGTTTCAGTATTTTTTACCTATATATGGCGATCTATACATACTGAAGTGTCTGTTCCTAATGTCAAAATAGCAGTTTTTTTACTAAATGCTATGAAAGTACGCATAGTACTTAAAACAAAAATACAGTTTTTTTTATCTGGCTGTCTGTCTGTGTGTTTGTTTCGACAAATCTCCAAAACGGCTGTACGGAGATTGACAGGACTCACTGTCAGACAGCTAATGATGTATGGAGTAACTTAGGCTACGTCCACAGCTAGTCTACAGCTAGTTAGACATAATAGGTAAGATTAGTGCTGAAGAAAGTTTTTCTAAGTTTAAATGTAATAAATATTTTGTACAGATTAGGAAATGTGGCTGTTGCAGTTACATTAGAAAGTGATGTTATAATTCCTCTAGAAAATGTTACTAGGTAAAGATGAGGCCCAAGTGATATGAAACTTCCTCATGATCGTTCTTATACTTCTTATGTTATTGTGAGTCATAGTTTTTTTCCATCACTGGTTTGAAGTATCGGCAAAGGTATCTGAGACAGTTGAATCCACCGATAATATTCCTAAACTTGAGGTAAATATTATTATTTTGAACAGGTTGTCGAAGATAAAATCTGGCAGTTAGTATTTAGTTACTAACGCATAGATAAGCTTTAAGAATTATTTTTTTTAGACTGCTACAAGTCACCCTGCACAACAAAAAATCCTTATACATATTGTTATTATTATTATTATTACATCGGACGCCGAATAAACTTATCGCATTTATTTTTAAATCTTCAGAATATTTCTCACCCTTACCCCTAAACCCTTGGGTTGTAATTTAAAACACATTAATTTGGTAGGAGAAAACATAAATGGATTCTTGTCGAAGTTCACTCTTTTGTGTAGGATGTGCAATTTAAAATTTATCATTAAAAGTGATTCCAGTGACGAAAATTATTTACCAGTCAATTATTGTGCTGTAGCAGGTATGTTATCAATTTTCGGAGGACATTCAAACTTGGAAGAATTTTCTTCAGCTCTAAATTTACCTTATGTCAAATAAATAATAATATTATTAATAAAAAATAATATATATATTAATAACTATCTGTGCAAATAAATAAAATTGAAGAGTCTGTTTGTAATATCAAAATAACAGTTTTATGCATATATATTAATTATTATGGATAACATATATCCATAATAATTACTGATAACAAAAATACAGTTTTTTTTTGTCTGTCTGCTTGTCTGTTTGTTCCGGCAAATATCCGAGAGCAAATAAATTATAATTATGCGAAAATATTTAAAATGTTGCTAATATATTTTCGAGTTTTATTTTTCTTTCTTTTATATTGTTTTGAAGTTCATAGCAAATAAAGTCTCCTGAAATAATTAAAAATACAAACGTATAAAAAATATTTATTGTTTTTTTTTAATCGCCCTGTCTAATTTCTTTCTAGTTCTTCATATAGAACAAAAAATAAAGCGCCATCTATTGGTTTATTGTTTATTATTGACCGCGTCCTTGTGTTGGTAGTTCGCTGTATTTACCGTCCTTTATCAATGGCACTAGGACATCGGAGAAATAGTGGGCGTGGCTAAAATAGTGAAACATCGAAGTTCAGTAGCTGTTGTCAGCGTCTTAAAACAACGGTTAGGTTCCGACTGGCGTACAGATCTGGCGGCGGGCCTAAGAAAGAGCAGGTAGCTGCCATTCAATGAACGGGTTATCGGTAATAAAAAACAATGCGTTAAAGTTGCCGTCACATTAACTTTATGATTTTTGATTATGACCGGTTTTAAGCCTCAAATACCCCTTAGTGAGACGGTCATGGCGAAACCATAAGGGTTCCGTTTTGCCATTTTGGCTACAGAACCTTAGTAAGAGTTATTATTACAGTTTATATAAGAAATAAGAAAGTTTTTTTTTAAATTTTTGCAAGCATTACAGGTTGGCAGAAATGCATTATACAGATTATTTGTTCATCCTTCCTCAAATTTGCAAGTTTCGTTCATTTATCTATATATATAAAAATGAAACCCGTTTTCCGTTGTCACGACATAGCATGAAAACGGCTTGACCGATTTGGCTGATTTTTTTTTGTAGTTTTCTAATACTCTGTACAAGGTTCTTACGGAAAAAAATATTAAGAAAATCTCTCAGAAAGATTGAAAAATATACATTTAATTTTGCATATTTTAAAAAAAGCGCGTTACGAATGTCAGCTATACAAAATAAAGTAGTGCATCAAATTTACGCTAAGGCGGTATGAAGTTCGCCGGGTCAGCTAGTAAAAGATAAATGAACAAATTAAATGAAGCAAATTTCTAATTTATTTGTCTGTTCTTGATTTGAAGTCGAATGAATGATCAAGATATTTTTTATATAGTCTTTGAAATTATTTCTCAAAGTTCAATTCGAACCTGAAATTATTGCGTTCAAACAAACAAACAAACTCTTCAGCTTTTTAATATTAGTATACAAATTTTGACAGGCTTTAAGAATTTTGACAGGACTTTCACTATCAGATAGTTGAGGAGGTAAGGTGTAGCTTATGCTACTTTTATTTTCACGCTAACGTGTATAGGGAGTGAGCAGAACTGCGACTTCACACGGACGAAGGCGCGGGCACAGCTAGTTCTATGTACCTACATACTTACATTAAATAAAATTGTAGTGTCTGTTTGTAATGTCGAAATAACAGTTTTTTTTACGAAATGCAAATAAAAGTATACCTATAGGTATGATAATTGTAACAAAAACCCATTTTTTTTTTGTCTATCTGTCTGTTTATTGAGGCTAATCTTTGAAATAACTGGACGGCTTTAGACGGGACTTTCACTGTCAGACAGCCGAGGACACGAATTCATAGTCTGTGGTCCCGTTTTTGAACGCTTAGCCTAGAACCGATATCGAATGATAGTGAATAATATAATCTACCTGAATTTCCTTTTATTAATTTATCTTATTACTTTGTTAATACAATAATTGCATTTTTGAAAGATAGAATAATTTGGGGCCAGAAGCGATTCGCTTCTGGCCCCGGTTTGGCTACGGAAGTCTCGGGTTCGATTCCTGAGTCTGGATTCAAATTTTTCTATCTTTCAAAAATGCAATTATTGTATTTGTAAAGTCTTTGGCAAGAAATGCCTATAAAAATTACTTCAATTATTACTTTGTTGTTATGTGCTTTCTTTAATCAGTATTAATATTTAATCAGTAATAATTATTGATGAACTATTTTTGTACGAAAGACAGGATCAGTTTTTTTCCTTGCCTACTTTGCTCAATTATATTTTGAGAACTTTTAGTTATTATTTAGATGGTCGACCATAATTGCGATATAGTTTTTCAAAAATGGCTGCATCATTATAGACAATAAATAACAAATACGAGGGGAGGTCCAAAAGTTCGTAGAATGAATGGGTTTTAAATAAAATGAAATCTATTTTTCCTTTTTAATATAATCACCCTTAAGCTGAATACATTTATTAGATCTATGAATTATTTTTTCTAAACCATCGTAAAAATATATTTTATCTTTTGCCTCAAAATGAGCCAAAATTGCCTCCTTTACCTCATTGTCGTCGGAAAATTTCCTTCCCCTTAATGAATACATACATATTATAGATAAATAACATCCTGACACAGAATAAACCATCGTGCTCATCACACAAAGTTTTATCCTGGGTGGGGATCGAACCCACAACCTCTTGCGTAGCGGTCGGATACACACCGCGCCACAGAGGCAGTCGAAAATAAATTATCCTCAACGTTTTTTCTTGATGGTCTTCTTTAATTTTTATAAATTTTCCTCAACGTTTTTTCTTGATGGTCTTCTTTAATTTTTATAAATTTTCCTCAACGTTTTTTCTTGATGGTCTTATTTTTATTTATTTTTATTTTATTTTATTTTGGTACAAACAGTCATCAGAATACAAAATAACAAAAAATATAGACTTAATGTAAAGACAAAGAGTACCCAAAAGAAAACAATTAACAGTAATTGTGCTTAAATGCTAGCGGTTAAACATATAAAACATATAACTAATTATAAAGTAAAAAATTATAATTACATAGGGAAAAACAATCGTAAAAAATACATATCTATGTGCTGCTAGGGGTGTTCGTGTTTCAATTGCAGCATTAGTTTAGATTTTAGAGTGTTCAATGAGTTGTTAAAGAGGTCTATGTCATGAAATTCTTTATTATATAACGTAATCGAGCGAGTAATAAAGTTGTTGCGGGTATAATTTTTATGAAGCGATGGCGGTACGAAGGTGTCTAACTTTCGAGAGGGACGGACGGGAAGACGAGCCTGGGTGATGAAGTTAATTTTGGAGAGTAATGTTGAAGAATCTATTTTGTTATTGAGAATTTTATAAAGGGTGACAACGTCAAACTGCTTACGGCGATTTTCTAAGGAAAGAAGGTTGTATTTATTTAACGATTCATCGTAAGTACTGTCGGTAATGGAGTGTCGATAATTCATAATTTTAATGAATTTTTTTTGTACCCTTTCTATGCGATCGATATGACATTTGTAGAAAGGGTTCCATACTGAGCAACCAAAGTCTAATATTGATCTGACATAACTGAAATATAAAAATTTTAAGGTAATTGCATGTTGAAACGGTTTAGTAATTCTATTGATAAAGCCCAGGATCCTAAAAGCCCTTCCTATGATATTATCAATATGTGCGTTAAAGGAAACCTTGTCATCCATTACGATGCCGAGATCTCGGATAGTGTGAACACGCCTTAAATAACTGTCACCAATATGATAATCATATTTAATATTGTTTTTCTTTCGTGAATATGTCATAATGAAACATTTATCCGTATTAAGGTAAAGTTGATTATCAGCACAGTATTTGGATAAGGATACTAGGGTATTTTGAAGATCCTGACAGTCTGAGACTCCAGTTATATCTCTGAATATCTTGGTATCATTAGCGTAAAGTAGATGATGAGTGTCATTGAGGTGGTCGCCCATGTCATTAATATATAAGGAAAAGATTACAGGACCAAGATGGGACCCCTGAGGGACGCCAGAGGGAACAGGCAGGTAGCTAGAGCAATAACCCTTAAGACACACCGCTTGCGAACGATTCCGTATGTAGGAGTCCATCCATCTCAGTAGGTTACCGTGTATACCAATGTTCTCGAGCATTATAATTAATAAGTCATGATTTATTTTATCGAATGCTTTCGAGAAATCGGTATACACGACATCCACCTGTAGGTTAGAATCCATGGCATTCAATAAGTAATCTGTAAAAGTTAACATATTCGAGTCTACGCTACGTAATTGAATGAAGCCATGTTGTTTGTCGGAAATGTAATTACGAACCGCGTAAGACAATTGTGTAGTAACTATTTTTTCTAGGAGTTTCCCTAAAATACTTAATTTAGATATAGGCCTATATTGTGTTATTAGATTAGTTTGTTGATTTTTTGGTATAGGAGTTATGATAGCTTGTTTCCATAATGAAGGGAAGATCCCCGTGGAAACAGATCTTTGAAATATAAGGTAAACTGGTTTCAGTAGTTCATCAGCACATTTGGAAATAAGTATCGGATGAATACCATCAGGTCCCGCACTTTTGTGAATGTCAACTTGTTTCAGTTCTTTATGAATTATTTTCTCGTCAATGTTTATACAGTCAAGGTCAACTACGGGCTGATGCCTAGGCTTGGATGAAATCGGGAGATTACCATTGAGAGCTGTTCTAACAAAAGTTGATTGAAAGTGTTTATTAAAAGCTTCGCAGATTTTCTCACCATCCGACAACATAACACTATCATAAATCATTGTTTGTGGAATCTGCCCAGATTGTCGTTTTGATTTAACATATGACCAGAAAAATTTAGGGTTGGATTTTATTTTCTGTTCTGAGTAACATAAATAATTTCTGTAGCATTCCCTCTCTAATTTATTTAATCTTTTTCTTAGAAGAGAAAAGGTATCATAATCTGATCTACGGCCATATATTTTCCATTTCTTATGGAACTTACGTTTTTCATTCGTGAGTTTAATTAAGGGACGCGTGTACCTGGGAGGATGAGAATTAGAACTGTTGGAAATGTAACGTGTTGGTACGAATTGAACAATCAGTTCATTAAGAAGTTGATAAAATAAAGCTACTTGAGAATTTACATCATTTATGTTTGAAAATATAGTATCCCAGTCAAAAGATTTAAGGGCGTTCTTAATCGAGTCATAGTCAGCTCTAAAAACATTTGTTTGAGGAAGTAGTTATTTTTTAACGGAGCTTGTATGGATATAGGTAGATCAAAGCTTAAGGCTTTATGGTGTGGGTCTTCCGAAACAAGAGGGGCGTGAGGTGTATTAATTTCACAATAAAGATTACAGAATACGAGATCCAACAGACGATTGTTAATAATAAATGAGTGTTAAATTGGTTTAATAATGCGAGGTTCATAAAATCGGAGGTAATGTTCGATAAACAGTCATTACTTGATTGTATAATCAAACTATTCGAGTTGTCATCATATGTCCAAGTTGCTTTTGTGACGTTAAAATCTCCTAAAACAATAAAAATATCATGAAGGTTAGAATGAATCATATTAGTCACTCTGTCGTAAAACGATTCTAATAAATACTGGTGGCGAGGGCCGTGCGGCACATACGTACATAAAATGTGTAGATGAACCTCAGACACAGAGTTTGCATTGCCGGCCGCTTGCGAATAGCTGTTTAGCCGTATACTTATCAATAGTTCGTCGGCTGGCGGAGGCGCACAAAAATCGAACCGCGCGTTTGGCGATAGTTCTCGGCGCACGGCCACTACGACCCCTCCCCCACGGCTGGAACCACTTATATCTGGATCACGATCACATCTATATACCTCATACCTATCATCAAAATATTCAGAGCCATAAAAGGAATCATTTAACCAAGATTCTGTTAGGCAAATGACGTCGTAATCATTCATCAGAACACTTGCGAAAAATTTCTGAGATTTAGTCCGTAACCCTCTTACGTTTTGGTAATAAATGGAAAGGAATGTTTTAGGATTCATGGTAACGGTATTATAAGGTTAAAAAAGTATACAACAAAATAACTATGATAGCCGACGTTCACGTACCGCCATGTTTTTATTGTGGAGTAATATACTGTTTTATATTTTAAAAGTAGGGTAATATCAACTCTTTGAACACATAAGTAACCTGCACAATCATATAGAAACAAAAACATTTTTAACACAATATAGATATAAAATAATAGGTAAAAGTATAATATATAAATGGTAAACAGTAACAATAATATTCATTTAATTTTTTGAAGGTCAGATTCATTTATAATGACAATTGATTTTGCTCCCTCAATTTTACGTAAAAGAATTCTTCGAATCTTCTTTAATTTTTATAAATTTTCCTCAACGTTTTTTCTTATGTCGGTAGTTTAGTTATAAATCAGTAGGTGTTATCTACAAAATATGATTTTATGCATCAACGCGGTTTTGCTTGGTCCCACACACAGTTTACATAGGTGTCATTGACGTTCCCTTTTATTAAATAGGTTTATATCAATAGAGAATTTTGCGAATTGAAATTTTAAGGCCTGCATGATTCTCTTGGCTTTAAACCGAACATTGTTTATATACAGCGTTTCTCCGTTTTAAACACAAGAAACCAATCAGTGGAGTTCCCCCAAAAAATAATGCCGTAACGAAGAATCAAAGAGATATGTCCATGGTAGGCAGTTATAAGCGCGTCTCCACTAGTAATCAATTTCAGTGCAGCCAATGGATAATAGATGTCAATGAGTTATTAAAAGTAGATTGTAGTGATGTCAATGTCAAGTCAGAGAATAATACTGTGCAGCTTTATTAAAATATATATATATATTACGGGTCTTAATCGCGTGAATAATTTAAGGTAAAATACCTTGTTTATTGCCCGACGTTTCGACCGTATTGCAACGGCCGTGGTCACGGGAAGACTCAGTCTTCCCGTGACCACGGCCGTTGCAATACCACGTTGTACAAATCGCGAAAGTTTATCAACTGTGGAGCTCTCAAATCAAGTTGGTATTAATATGTATATAATAAAGAGAGTGGTCCTAACACACTGTCCTGGGGCACCCCATATTTGACTATTCTTACATCATTATACACTTATTTAATTAATACACTTTTTCAGTTTTTGTTCTTGTACATAGTCTTGTTATTTGCGTGACCTGCTCTCTGTAACTTAAATAAGAGGATATCAGTTTATATAAAGATAATATTAGAAAATATCCAAAATTTTTGTAAGGCATGTTATATACGCAATTTTATGTCACATAAGAGGCGGACACTTCAGTACGACTGTATTCGTCAAAAATTTGGTCCTGACCCTTATAAGCATTGCCCTTACTCTATAGGAGTAAGTTAAAGCGATAATGAAATGTCGTGTCTTATGTGGTCAAAAGCTTATGTCATGTCCGTAAATAGACTGGCTGTCCCCTATCCATATAATGTATCAATGATCGTAAAAATCATAAGTATATGTTTATATTTTTATTTTTTTAAATTCAATATGGCTGTGACGCCATATTGTTATAGGAAAAAAATAAAGTCAACAAACTATGCCACTATCATCGTGTAAGTATTTTAAAATAATGATGAGGTTTCTTAAATTATTTTTCACTTAAAATAACCGTTTTGGATATATAGCGATTTAAAGTTTGTTAGCCACTATTTTCACTCAAATTTTCGTTAGTTACAGTTATTACCTTACGTCTTACAACTAAGCTCTAAAAGATTTCAATAAAAAAATAAATTTAAAATATTAAAAAACCCGCCTGCTTAAAAAAAGATTGAAACAAGATAACCTTAAATCATGCAGTCGGAGATATTAGTATGTTCATGTTCATGTATGCAGTAGGTTCACTGGGATTCAATCTTTTTGAAGCAGGCGGGTATTTTGTTTTTTTTTAAATTTTCTGAGACAGTAATACATAACTTTTTCGTATATTTTGTGTGTGCATATAAAATAAAACAATTTGATAACTAAAAATTTAAATAAAAATAATAGAAGTGCAGAAACAATGAAGAGTTATCTAAGAGCGGTCTCACCAACCCCACCATGTGTATACACGATGAAATTGAATTGAGTCGACAAACTTCAATGAGTAAACCTGCGTGTATCCAAGAATTTTTAGGACATATTATTAGAAGAAAATATTAATCTTCTATGATACTTTCAAATACAAAAAAATACATTAGTAGGTATCTAGTAAGTAACTCCATGCGCCGCCGTTTTTTGTTTCCGTGAGCATGAATGAATACAGACAGAGTGTTGAGTCATTCAGTCAACACAGTGCCGCGCTCAGGCGGCGCGGAGGGGACGGCGGGGTGCGGGAGCGGGACTCCCCGGTCGCCGCGCCCGCCGCCGCACCGCAGCGCATGTATTCAACGCACAACCGCGCTCGCGCACCTCATTTTTGTATCAATTTATTTGTCCTCATATTTAAGTACCGCGACTAACAGTTGTACGATTCTTTGTTACTTTTTTTTGCCTTATTTTATTACCACCTCAAGACGCCGCCCGTGACCCCGCCACAGTGCAACGTTGCCATACCGTGCAACGGACGCGGTACGATAACGAGTCGACGAACTATCTGTACCTAACCTACCTATCATGCCGCAAAACAAAACAATGTAAAACCAATTTTTCCGTCATACTTTTCCCGGCTTAGGACTTTTTTCCTCTTGCTTGGGCATGGGTGGAATATGAAGACTACTTACCGAAGTCCAAAAGGTTTCGAGTGGCAAAAGGTAGTATTATCTCTAAGGACGGTTGGTTTTGGTGTGGATAATTTTTCCGCCATCTTCGCTGCGTTTCCCTTAAATTGTTAGTTTGGCTATACCAAATCACCACATTTAAAATTTGTTGGTTATCAAAAAGTTCACTGTTTCTTCTCGTCCCCATAGGCATCTTCGAAAACTCATCACTTAACAGTACTCAACTTCGATAGCTACACAATCGATTACACTTCTTCTTTACACTTTACACTTACGCACACGACCGTCACCTCATGAAGCTTTCGTCCGACTGGTGAAATTGTTTATTGTAACCGATCGGCACGCGCCCGTGCCGGCTAGGGATGATATTATGCGAGCAAATAAAATTTATCGATATTTCCGTAGATAATAATCATTACTTATTTTATTTACATACTGGTACTTACATATTAACTCGTACTTGTACTTACGAGGACTGAAGTGACTCGCATACTGTGTT
The DNA here is from genome assembly GCA_945859575.2 of Herminia tarsipennalis. NCBI lineage: Eukaryota > Metazoa > Arthropoda > Insecta > Lepidoptera > Erebidae > Herminia > Herminia tarsipennalis. The sequence goes on from OX243838.2 coordinate 28,537,989, forward strand.
GGTATTAATGTATTTTTCTCTTAGTATGATTTGTGTTTTCAATTCGTCTTTTTATAAATAAATAAAGTTTGTTAAAAATGTACTCAACAACAATCTTTAATCCTCAGTTTATTAGGATACTGGATAGAGTATGCAAACGTTCTAGAAATTTTAAATCAGTAAATTTCTAAATAACTAATAATACTTGTAAAAATCAATTCATTACGATTTCGAGTAAAAGTATCGATATCGGTATGCTTCATTCCTGTTTGCGGCACAACCCGCTTTACACGTGCCGGCCCGGCTGGAGGAATCCCCGATCGGGTTTGTCGCCGGGAGTGCATTACACAAAATACGGAGAGTACAGAAGGTAACCTTGATACGTAGCCACGCACACATACACATCGTTCACTTGGAACAGGGTATTAAAGATCACTTTAGACCACGGTGTTCGGAAGGCGACGCGAGATTTCATGTCCGTGAACGGTGTAAGTGTCCGTTGTTATTGCGCGCGTTGTTTGAAGGTTACCTTCTGTACTTTCTTTATTTTGTGTTTATGACCAATGACCCTTTGAATGAACTAGGTGTTTACGAAATTATGATCATATGATTTCTAAAGCGCGTCGTACGATTTTGAAACTTTGATCATTTTATTTATTTGTTTAAGGTTTAGACATATGGGAATAATGATAATGTACTGATTCTTTTAGTTTACTAAACCTTAATAGATCTGTCACCATCGTTTTAAACAATAAAATCGTATGTTTTTTTTACAACTTAAATTCGCATTTTGTCAATGCATAATGTAAGTAATATCGGTGCTGAAACTCCCCTATCAATTTGTCGACTGATTTCAAATTCACCCTGTATGTATATGTAGCTGACGCAACCGACGCTCTATCTAAAATTAAGTGTTTACATATTTTGGCCGAATTTCGTAGAAAACCTTGGATTAATTTTACAGTTTTGTTGTGTTTTTTTTTTGTAAATTTTATGGCGACTAAATCAATTAAGCTTACTTATTCAACTATCGTCGTCTAATCCGATGTTGCAAAACCCCTCTTAAGAAATAATTATTACTCAAGACTCAGACACTGCCTCAGAAAAATAGTTATCAGTCTGATTTGGAACATGACTTATGTAAAAAGTCAAGGAGGCCTAAGCGAAAACGCGTTGATGTAGAAAACGTCGAACTCAAAAAGCTCCTCTGTAATATTAGAAAAAAAAACAAGAAGCAGATTTCCGAGCAATAAAACAGGACATTGAAGATTGCCTCCATGTCCTGTTTTATTGCTCGGAAATCTGCTTCTTGTTTTTTTTTTTTTTTTTTTTGTTAGATTGATACCTATTTTTCTGAGGCAGTGTAATAAAACACCAAAATATTGAGGCCAAAAAAAATTTCACGAGTACCTACCTACCAAACATGTACTTCAAAAATTTGAAACCGTAAGAACAAACAACCTCGCAAAAAAATAACATTAAAGCTCTAGGCTCTAACATTGAGCAACTGGAGCGAAGCCATAAATCATCATTAATCGAAATCCGCAATTTACCCGTGGCTAAACCGGAGACTAAACAGGATCTAAAAACACACGTCTTATTTATTGGCTCAGCAATAAATCAACCAATTCAGGAGACGGAAATTCGGGATATATATAGGATCAAAAACAAAGAAAGAACCAGGTCCCATAATAGTGGAATTTACTACAGTGTTGCGCAAAGAAAATGTTATCAAATCTGTATAAATAAGGAGAATGTAAAGGATAAAAAAAATGAATACTGGCCATCTCAACATCCCGGGAAACCCATCCCCGGTCTACGTTACCGACAGCTTAATCACTAAAACCAGACGGCTACTTTACCTGGCAAGGCAGTTTTCAAAATCTCATCCCCAATCGAGCTGATGGGTTGCATTCGGAAAAGTAATTATACGGCTCAAGAAAGGACAAACAATGCTCCGCATAGACTGTGTCACAAAAGTGACTAGATCGTATCATAATTACTATTCAATTCTTTACCATTTTTTGTTCCTATCAAATTATTCCGTTAAAATTTACATACTCTACTAACATTTTTATAAACACAGATACTTAAATACCCATAATCCGATCAAACAACAAAACACGGCCATACTACAATACAACAATCCTATCAAATACGCAATTTTATGTGTTACTCTCATAGGCATATTACTTTTACATTACCATGCTATTGATGCATTTACTGGGAATCTCAGTCTCACACCGCACTGTATTCCACCCCTCCTTAGTATTCTATTACATTTGATGAATACATCACAATACATCAATAAATAAATTCGATCAGCATAGTCAAATGACTTACGGCCAGTAACGTATCTAACTTAACTATGTGTTAAAATGGCTAACTCTAGTGGCAAAATTGACATTTGTGCGTTTCAATAATCGTCGATAGATAAGAAATCCTCCTACCTTTGGATTTTAAACTACCTTTGGGAGGACTCGCCGCTAGCTCGGGTAACAATCTTCATAGAAAAATTATAAAGAGCATTTCACATCATTTCGCTTTTGACAGCTGTTAAAAAAATATATGCTGTCAAAATCGATCGTTTGACCATCAGTAAACCAATGTTACAAGATGAAAAACTTATTTATTTTTAGCATTTGCTCGAATTCCCAATACACCCTTCAAAAGACGTAAGCTGAACGTAATGTCATTACTATCGTTGTAAGTTAGGTACTGCGATGAGATCGTCGTCTCAGTACCCAGAAACTTACATCTGGGTCCTAAATCGAAGGTGGCCCGGTGGTGAAAACGAATTAGATTAATTAGGGACCTAATATTTATACACCTCTCTTTTTAAGGTTTTAGGGTCCCTGATTCAGTGTAGCTATAACAAGCGCATTTTTAGCATTTATACTTAATGAACTACAGAATGGCTCAGTTCAATTTTCACCCACTTTAAGCCGACTGAATAATTGAAAATGTTATCAACATCCGATGAGAGTCAATATCATGTATCAATTTATGATAAATCATTGTAAATGTTTGCAGTCAAGCAGATAAATCGCGTAGATTTTAGCCAAATCTTCAAGTCCGTCCGTCCGTCCGCAGCTTAGCTCAGAGACTGTTAGTGCTAGAAGGCTGTAATTTTACGTGGATTACTTACTCCCACAAAGTGAAAGAATAAAATCTTGAAAAACATATTTTTTCAAGATTTTATTCTTTCAATAAATAATTACATCCCCACATATTTTTCATAAAAAATATGTTGGGATGTGATTTTTTTTCTCACCCACCTCATCGTTTGTGGTATCATTAGATAGGTATTTTACGCTTAGGGGTTGCAATGACTATTTTTAGATTTAGGGATCCGTTTGTAAAATATTATGCTTTAAACTGCAAATTTTTGTTAGAGTCAAGTGTGAAAAAAATCACAATAAAAGTACATATAGTGAAATTTGAAGGAAAACTATCACAGCCTAATAGGCTTTACAAGTTTACGAGTAAGAAGAAGAAGAAATTATTTTACCCTTATAAAATTCTATAATGTGTACACATAGCGAAAGCTTACGAATATATAACATATATGTACATGGTGTTGCATTTATAATAGGTAGGTATTGTGATTAATTATTGCACGTCATATCTGTGGCAACGAGGCTTCCATTCAGCATAAAGCTATTTTGCAGCATGAGCCGCAACACTGCGCTGATTTTCAGTGAAGCCCGGGCACAGAATAAGTAATAGTACTGTCTCGGGTGACATCCAAAATAGTTAAATGACAAAAATTACAATTAAATTAACTAATAATACTTATACTACTATAATATAGACTTATAACTAAACTTAAATCCTTAATAATAATATGAAAACAGGTTTTTGTATTTATACTAATCTAAGGTTACCATATGCACAGAAAAAAATAATAGAAAAAAATATCCTGGTTTTAAAACATTGCATTCCCGCGGTACTGTGATGCGTGTTCAAACAAACAGACAACATTCAAACGTTTCTAAAATATATAGTGAATTAGTATATCTTTTAGAAACGTTTAGTTTAAATACTAAACTACTGTCGTAGCCGAGGATAGAACAAAGTGTGCAATTAGAGAGGCCTATGTCCAGCAGTGGACTGCGATAGGCTGATGATGATGATGATGAACCTGTCGTTAATTAAGATCATCATAAATTCATATCCGTAAATAATATATATATAATACATAATCGTAAGAATTTCAGATTTATTTTTTAAATCAATTTACCTGATTCTGTTTAATTTGTATTTAAACGCCATCTATTTTCAAAACTGGATAAGTTTATTTTAATACTTGATGACTTTAAATTAAATTATACTTAAACTATCATGCATATTAAACGTAGGTAAGCAAGGTATTTAACCTAAACGCGATTAAGACCCGTAATATATATATATATTCATAATAGTTGTGCCCGCGACTTCGTTCGCGTGAAAGTCGGGTTTAAATTAAGGTAGTTTAGGTAACGAAATAACTTCTGTGTAAATATGTTGGAAACAGTCCTGTTGACTAAATACTTACTAAATAAAAATTGATCTGTTCTATTCTTTTAGATAGTTAGTTTGGTGTGCGGCTTAAGAAGTGGGTTTTCTGTTGTTTTTGTTTCATTCTTTCAACGTTATACCTACTTATTACCTAATAATTTTTAATAGAATTTGTACGAAAATGTTGTTACTTCTCATGTGATCGTAAACTTGTAAAGCCTAAGTACTTAACTGTGATAGTTTTCCTTATAATTTTAGTATTTATACTACTACCCTGAATTTTTTCACATACCCAACATCAACCATTTAGCTGGCAGGGGGACACTTGACTCTAACAAAAATGTTCACTATAAAGCCTAATATTATACACAAAGGAATCCTTTTATCTAAAAATAGTCTCCACAAACCCTAAACGCTTTTTAAATGACCTATCTAATGATACCACACACGATGGGGTAGGTAGGTGAGAAAAAAATCACATCCCCACTTTACATATAAGAGAGGTACCCTTAAAAAAATAATGATTTTCAAGATTTTGTTCTTTCACTTTATCGGCGTTAGTAATTTATTCATGCAAAAGTTGCAACCTTAGCACTAACAGTCTCTGAGCTAAGCTGCGGACGGACGGCCATAAGGGAACTATAAGGGTTCTGTTTTGTCATTTTGGCTAAAAATGGGGTGTATTTCATATAGTGTTACAACGCAATACTAATAATAAAACTGCTGTAACACTTTAGTAAGCAAACACAGAGCGTGTCATGTGTGTCATGCCCGCGAAAATGTCAGATATCCCTAAAGGTACGGTTGACAAACAACGACCCCCGAACTACTCACACTTGAACGATGTTGAGCCATTCATTATCGTTGAATTGATGAACACGTAATCTCCAACCATAACCCCAAAACATGATCCTCGATGCACCTGTGTGATGCGTGGTCAAACAAACGGACAGACAGACAAACATTTCTAAAAATCATAGCAATGTGTTTCTTTTTAAAACTTCTTTTACTAAGTATAGAACATTATTGAATACAACGCCATCTACTTTCAAGAATGTTGCCGTTCTTTTGTTGTTCACAATTTGATTTCATAGATGGCGCTACATGTACTTTTTTTACGTGTGTAATGTCTTTTTTTTTAAACGAACACATCATTTTTGGAAAATGTCGAATACTTTTTAACTATAATGTAATATTGTTTTTCATTTCTACTACGATTAATTCATTACTCTCAGCAGTGCATGCAATACCTATAATTAATTGCATAATTTACTTGATTTTTAATATAAAAAGTAAATAAGTTACCTACGGTCGAAAAAATAACTAAAACATTCAGAAAAATATTAAAAAAGGATAAAGACAATTTAAATAAATACAAAAAGAACATATTCAGACATCAGATTCGAGCCTGGGACTTCGTCGTCAAAGTCCGCTAGCATAGCTTCGAGGCTATACTATTAGCTACTTAACACGTCAAAATAACTGTTCTTATGAAACTTAAAAATGTTGTGTTTAGCTCCTTTTAGTTTTAGCGTGAAGTTATGCATTCCACGGGTTACAATTATAGATAATGTCTAATTGTGGAAATTTTTGTGATAAACCATTATGATGCGACAAAAAATACGTTGCTACTCGTTCCCCATAGACGTTAGCGTAATGATTCATAGTGTAAATAATGTCGTATAGTATTTACTATAAAACTGCAAATTTTCATAAAGATCCGTCAAGTAGTTACTGTTTTATAACGAAAAATAGCTACAGACATTATCCCTTACTGCTTAGCTCCTATGGGAAAAAGCGTGATAATTTATAGCCTAAATGTTAATCTGCATCTATTAGATTGCACGTGCAAAATTTCAACCGAATCTGTACGGTAGTTTTTGCGTGATGCGTGTTCAAACAAACAGACAGACAGACAGACAGACAGACAGACATTTCTAAAAATGCAGCAAAGTGTTTAAATACTCTTTTCGAACATTTCCTAATATTTTTTTTCACTAACTTCGGCCATGTACAGACACGTGAAATTTACAGTTTTATTATATGTATAGATTACTAAGTACTTAAGGACCTATGGAATTAAAAAAGAACGACCGGCTACCGCCGCTGCTTTTACGCGTACTTCGATGACGCAGTCGAATTGTAATAAATATTAGTTCTGATTCACTATTCGTTTTATTGAGACATTCGTAAACATAGCAATATCTTTATACGGATTATATTGACGCTTAGGTTTAGAAGACATTGCGGATGTCGAAAATAATAAAAAAAATCAAGTACGCTCGAGCGCGACGCACGTGACCACGACTCTACGCCCCTTTGAGGGGCGCGCTGCCCGAATATACATAAACTGTGGGGTGACACCCCCCCATAAGTGCCATAAGTAACAACTGATCAAATGAGAAGTACCCACTATTACCTACCCTTTTTATGGTTATCAAATGTGTTTTTAAAATAATGCATTTATTTAAGGAAATGTTCAAATTAGCATGGTATTATTCCTTATCCAAATAAATACGTTATTCATCACAAATATTTTATAAACAAAACTGTTCTTACTTCATTTGATATCTTAGGAGGTATCATAGTTGTACAAGAATAATGTATAAGGTTCAAAGTATGTATTAGTTCATTAAAATAATAACAGATGTCGCTGTTCGATCTTTCTGAATCGCGGTGTTAAGATTCTCAAGGGCCGAACCACTACCTAATTAATAAGTTTAGTTCCTAAGAAATAACTAGATGGCGTTGTTCCATCAATCTCTGAATCTCGGTGTTAAGATTTTCCACGGGTGAATGACTGCCGCGCGAATTTTGTATTTATTAATTCGAAATAAACTTGTGAAAGTACTACAAAACAATAGTATTTATTCCAAGCCCACCGACAACCTGTAGTACCTAGTGTTCAGTAAACATTGGTCCTTCGTAGTCGAATAGTGCTGTGAGTGATTACAGTGCGGAACAGTGCAGTGCTAGTGTCGGAGCATAGCCTTCTGTGAAGCTACAATTCACAGAATTTACTGGATAGTGGATCGCTATCCAGAGCACCATATCACCTTCACAAGGGAAACCTTGTGGAGGAGCAGAGGACGGGACATAAGTCCTCTGCTGAAAGAACTGTGAGGAGCTGGAGCAGATTGGCAGGCGGCCAGTGACCAAGGAGCAGGTCATCTGGAGGCAGCCAGTGACCCCAGGATTGGGTCAGCTGGAGTTAACGGCGCGCGGCGCTACTGGACATCGGTGACGCTGCCGGACCCCAGGACAAGGGTACCGGAGGACAACGAATAGAACGGGGAACGTAACCAGGTGAAATTACCAGGACGAAACTGTGAGTACTTTGAGCATTATTTCAAGTAAAAAGTTTAAGTGCGCGAAAGTTTATCGTAACGTGATAAAGTGAATCGGGAAAATTATTGGACAATTAGTTTAGATTTATAGCATTTATGAGACTTGTATTAATTTTGTGCAATTTAATACTTTACCCTAACCTAACCTACGTTCATTTAATTAAAAGCTTGTTAAAATTTACATCATTTATGAGACTTAGAATAATTTGTGAAATTTGGTCCATACGGGGAACCTACGCCCGTTTGTATAGAGATTAATTGAAACACTTTTAATAAAATTAAAGCATTTATTTAACTTGTAATAATTGTGAAATTTGGTACATACGGGGAACCTACGCTCGTTTGTGTACATATTAACAAAACACTTGTAAAATTTTGGAAACATTTCTGGCAAACTATAATAGTCAAATCGCATTTCTGGACTTGTAGTAGTAAAAGTTTGGAAACATTTCTGTCAAACTATAATAGTTAAATCGCATTTCTGGACTTGTAGTAAAATGTCAAAATAGTGAAAAACACTTCTAAAAGGTTCAGTTGAATTTATTGTAATATGTTCACATTTCTATTATAAATCGATACTCATTGTGGGATTTAAATTAAAGTAAGTTTGTTTGTTTCGTTCTACGTAATAAGTAATTTAAACTATCAAAATAATAAGTAAATACTAAATTTGCTACCTACTTAATTGTTGATTTATAAAAACATTATTACTTATACTTACCTTAGTATATAAAGTTGAACAGTCGCTGAATCTGATAACAATGGCGTCCTTATTGCTAAATGTACAAGTAGATATTTATGATAGAATTCATAAGGCTTATAAGAATTATAAAAAATCTCCAAGTGACAGAATCAATTCTAATTATTTACAAGTGAGATTGGAGAATTTAGAAGGTTTATGGGTTCAACTAACAGAAGGACATAAAAAGTTGTTTGTGGAATGTGAACAAGAAATATTAAAGGAAAGTAAATATGTTAAACAGGAAATGTACGATTCAGCTGAGGAAATGTATATACAATATAAAACGGAACTTAAAATTAAACTAGAATCCTTTGGTTGTAATGAAGTAGTTAAGTCTAAAGAAACAGTAGCAATTACTAAGTCTTGGCAAGTTAGGTTACCAAAAATTGTGATTCCGGTGTTTGATGGTAAATATACTGAGTGGGTGACATTTAGAGACCTTTATCTTTCTTTAATTCACAATAATTCTACATTAGACAATGTGCAAAGAATGCAGTATTTAAAGGGATATTTGTCGGGAGAAGCAGAACAACTGATCAGACAAATACCAATTTCTGATGCAAACTATAAACGTTGTTGGGAACAGATAAATGCACGGTATAATAATAAAAGATTTCTATCACATCACATTTTGAAAAGATTACTCAGTCAAAGAAATATAAATAATGAATCTGCAGCCGCCCTAAAAGATTTAATTGATAATACGAACGATTGTTTGAAAGCGTTAACAAATTTAGACATTGATGTCACCACATGGGACATTATAGTGATTCATATTATTACTCTTAAATTAGATCCAGAATCAAGGAAACAGTGGGAGTTTGATATAACCACACATAATTCTACTGAAGAATTACCCACACTTAAACAATTCACAGACTTTTTAACTAACAGATATAGGGCATTAGAATTTTTGGATAATAAACAAACTTCAGGGCCGAAAGTTTCAACTTATAATAAAATGTCTCCACGTCAAATCAGTCACCAACCACCTCATTCAAATATTAAAACGTTTGCAGCAACAAATATACAATGTCCATACTGCTCAGATTCCCATAGACTTATGCATTGCAAACAGTTTGGTCAAGTAGATTGTGATGATCGTAGGAGTTTTGTGCAAGAGAAAGGGTTGTGTTTTAATTGTTTGGGCAGCAACCACTCTGCTAGGGTGTGTAAAAATAAAATAAATTGTCGCATATGTAATCGGCGTCACCATTCACTGCTACATCCTCAAGACGGTTCTCCGTCTCCTGGTTCAAAATTAAGTGTTCCGGGTAGGGCAGTATCGTTGTTAGGCAATACAAGTTTACCAACGAAGGAACATAATGAAGGGTCAATGAATTTCAATTCCAAAGGGACAGGGGAACAATTGGTAACTTGTTTTTCGACAGGAAAATCGAATAGTACGGTTTTATTAGCCACAGCATTAATAGAAGCTGAGTCGAGAGATGGTTCGTACCAAGTGGTTAGGGCACTAGTAGACCAAGGTTCACAAGCATCATTTGTTACCGAAGCTACTGTGCAATATTTGGGTTTAAAGAAAACACCATCCACCCATGTCATAAAGGGAGTAGGAGACGATAAGGAAATCATATCCAGGTCGATGGCAGTCATTAACATGAAGTCCAGAGTTGATCCTAGCTTTCAAATCCAAGTGAAGGCTTTTGTGTTAAAGTCCATTACTTCACTTCTTCCAATAGTGAAAGTAACTGAAATCAAGTGGTTAGATATTCCGCAGGAAGGATTAGCAGATCCCCAGTATCATACACCTAATAAAATAAATGTTTTATTAGGGGCGGATATCTACAGCTATTTAATTGAAGACTGTCTGAAAAAGTCTGTAGAGGGTTCTATTGTTGCGCAGTATTCAAAACTGGGTTGGATAATTTCAGGTCATGTGGATACACCCACTTACATTTCTTCTAATGTAGCAGTAATGCACACTCATATAGAAGAAAATGAGTTATTAAAAAGATTTTGGGAATTAGAAGCAGAATCCACCAATCAAAAGAGAATATTAACTGAAGAAGAAAAACAATGCGAGATCCTATTTGCTGAAACAACAACCCGGGATTCAGAGGGAAGATATGTGGTCAGGCTTCCGTTCAGGCAGGAGGTCACTTCCCAAACTGGGGGATTTGAAGAGGTTGCTGAAAGGAGACTCACTGCATTACAAGCTAGATTAAAGAAAAATATAGAACTAAAAATTAAATACTCTCAAGTCATGATGGAGTACTTAGAAATGGGACATATGGAGAAAATACCTGAAAATGAGAAAAGGAAACCGAATGGAAAAATATACTTACCTCATCATGCCGTTATCAGGGAGGATAAAGATACCACTAAGGTTCGAGTGGTCTTTGATGCCTCGTGCAAGGGAAGACTGGGATATTCTTTAAATGATAAATTGCTTATTGGGCCCAAATTACAACCCGAACTTAGACATTTATTAATGCGTTGGCGAAATCATCCTATATGTCTTGCAGCAGACATTGTTAAAATGTACCGGCAGGTCAAGGTGGCAAGAGAAGATGTAGACTGTCAACGGATACTCTGGAAAGAAGAACCTGAAAACAAAACAGAACATTATCGTCTACTGACAGTTACATTTGGCACTGCAGCAGCTCCATACCTAGCAGTTAAGGCTCTTCAACAAACAGCACAAGATGAGGGCACTAATTATCCAGAAGCTGCTAAGCGAGTAATGAATGATTTTTATATGGATGATTTGCTAACAGGTTGTAATAATATAGAAGAAGGGCTGATTATATATAAGGAAATGAACTTACTGTTGTCTAAAGCAGGATTTCAACTTCAAAAATGGATGAGCAATAACGAAGAATTATTAAACAGAATTAAGGCATCCAATGTTCAAGAAGGGTTGCAACTGAAAGAAGATGAAATAGTAAAATTGCTAGGACTTACCTGGAATCGGCACACGGATGAATTTCAATATTCAGTAACACTTCCTTCGGAAACCGGACCTGTCACTAAAAGAAAAGTTATTTCACATATATCAAGATTATATGACCCACTAGGATGGGTTGCACCCTGTGTGATAGTAGCAAAGGTACTAATCCAGAAATTATGGATAGAAGGTTTAAGCTGGGATGAAGAAGTTTCAAGCAGAATATTAAAGGAATGGAATACTTACCGTGAGTCTCTGCCAATGTTGTCACAAATTAGAATTCCTAGATGGCACGGAGTTAACTGTGATGATAGTATGGTAGAGTTGCACGGCTTTTCAGATGCCTCAAGGGTGGCATATGCGGCTGCTGTTTACGTGCGAAGAATAGACAGTCAGGGAAATGTCAACGTTACATTAGTGACTGCTAAAACTAAAGTGGCTCCAATCAAGCAGGTGTCTATCCCAAGGTTGGAGTTATGTGGAGCAGTAATGCTGACGAGGCTTTTGATTGAAGTCGCAGAAGTTATGCAAATTGATATTACTAAGGTTAGAGCGTGGACCGATTCAACAATTGTTCTAGCGTGGCTTAATAACCACCCAAACCACTGGAAGACATTTGTAGCAAATAGGGTGTCTGAGATTTTAACTTCATTTGATTCAAGTCAATGGTCACATGTATCTTCTAAAAACAACCCTGCAGATTATGGATCACGAGGCATGGCTCCCTCTGAATTGATAACTTGCTCAATGTGGTTTAATGGTCCAGCATTTCTTTATAATGAAGTTATAGAGTATAGTAAACGAAGTCCTTTGCAAACAGATTTAGAAGAAGCAAAGGTACATCTCACAGTAGCTGAGAATTCATTTTGGAATAAATATTCTTCACTTACAAGGCTAGTAAGAGTCATTGCATATTGTAAGCGATTTTTAAGGTTAGGGAAATCAAAGAATAAGGAACAATATTGTGGTTATCTTAAGTCACAGGAGTTGGGTGAGGCCCTAGAATGTGCCATAAAACATGCACAAGAGGAAGGCTTTAAACAAGAAATTGCTATATTAACAGCGAAAGGTGTTTCCACTAAATTAAAGGGGCATCTTAAGTCATTGAATCCATTCTTTGACCGCAATAATATTTTAAGAGTAGGAGGAAGATTAGAAAGATCACAACTGTCCCTAGATAGGAAGCATCCTATCTTGATTCCTAAAAGGTCTAATTTGACTGAATTAATCATATCCGATGCACATGCAAGGACACTTCATGGTGGAACGCAATTAATGCTCTCGTATTTAGGAACAAGATATTACATAGTTGGGGGAAAATGTTTAGTAAAGGCACATGTAAAAAAATGCGTTATTTGCGTGAAAAGGACGGCGAAAACTTCAAATCAACTCATGGGGCAATTACCAGAAGTACGAACAACCCCGGCAAGACCCTTCAAGAGTTGTGGAGTAGACTATGCAGGCCCTATTCTCATCAGAACGTCAAAGGGACGAGGACACCAAGCTCACAAGGGATACATCTGCTTATTCATTTGCATGGCAACCAGGGCAGTGCATATTGAGGCAGTGAGTGACTTATCTTCTCAGGGTTTTCTGGCCGCCTTTAAGAGGTTTGTTGCCCGTAGAGGTTTATGCACAGATGTTTGGAGTGATAACGGAACAAATTTTGTGGGTGCGGCCAAAGAACTGTCCAATTTGGTTTTATCTGAAAATGCGACTATAATGAAAGAACTTATTCCCATATTAGCTACGAACGGAACCACTTGGCACTTTATACCACCTCGGGCTCCGAATTTTGGAGGTTTATGGGAAGCAGGGATTAAATCAGTAAAATTTCATTTAAAAAGAGTAATAGGGAACCTAACATTAACTTATGAAGAACTTGCAACCGTGCTCTCGCAAATTGAAGCATGTCTAAATTCGAGACCTCTCTCAGTATTAAATACAGAATCGGATGCAGTGGATGTATTAACTCCAGGACATTTTTTGATAGGCGAATCGTTAATCACTGCACCGGATCATAATTTTGAAAATAGTTCAGAGTCAAATCTACGGAGGTGGCAGTTAACCCAAAGGGTTATGCAAAATTTCTGGCGTCGCTGGTCAAAAGAATATTTAGTAAGGTTTTTGCATAGGTACAAGTGGTCAGAACACCATCGGGAACCAAGTCTGGGGGATGTAGCAGTGATTCAGGAGGATGATTTGCCCCCTAGTAAGTGGTTGTTGGGACGGATAGTCGAGATGCACCCGGGGCGAGATAAGGTGACCCGAGTTGTAACTTTAAAAACTAAAAATTCCTTAATTAAAAGGCCTACGTCAAAATTATGTTTCTTACCCCTCACTCAGTAATAAAAGGATTGGAAAAATCAATCATTCACCGAAATCATTTTGGTTAAATGTATGTGTTTATTTTATATAATGTTTATGTTAGTATGTAAGATTGCAGATGTTCTAAATGTAAGTAAGGACTATTAAAAATAGTGCCTTGGTGGGCGGTATGTACAAGAATAATGTATAAGGTTCAAAGTATGTATTAGTTCATTAAAATAATAACAGATGTCGCTGTTCGATCTTTCTGAATCGCGGTGTTAAGATTCTCAAGGGCCGAACCACTACCTAATTAATAAGTTTAGTTCCTAAGAAGTAACTAGATGGCGTTGTTCCATCAATCTCTGAATCTCGGTGTTAAGATTTTCCACGGGTGAATGACTGCCGCGCGAATTTTGTATTTATTAATTCGAAATAAACTTGTGAAAGTACTACAAAACAATAGTATTTATTCCAAGCCCACCGACAACCTGTAGTACCTAGTGTTCAGTAAACAATAGTTTTAAAATATTACGTAACAAAATCAGGCGCGGAACTTTGTTCAGGGGGGACAACTGTTGGCTCAACTGGCCAAGTGTGAGTTGGGTGTTTGCCTGACTGGAGGGGGGGGGGGGCATTATTTCAAAACCGGTACATCAACCACTACCGCCGAGGAGAGGGCGGGGGACGAATATGCTTGTCAAGACACATCAGACCAGTGTCAAAATTTTCATCAGTCGAATCTGCTGGGAAGTGAGTCAATGCAAAATGAGTGAGCCTTTACGGAATGAAGTGGGAGATGGGCGGTTATGTGGGAAACGTATCAAGTCCGCCCGTAGCCCGGGAAGCGCGCGGCATGCTCTCCATGAAACGGTCGTATTCAGCTAAACTGTTGTTTGTAAAAATGCTGTATTTGTATGTATTATCTAATTGAATCCGATTGTGCCATAATATGGATAGGTATTGACGGGTTTGTCGTTCCAGGGCGGTGGGGGGGAGGTGATGGTGCGATGGCCTCGAGGCGCGTGACGCGCAAGTGGGAGGTGTTCGCGGGCCGCAACCGGTTCTGGTGCGACGGGCGGCTGATGACGGCGCCGCACCCCGGCGTGTTCGCGCTCACGCTGGCGCTCATCTGCGGCACGTGCGCGCTGCACTTCGCGTTCGACTGCCCGTTCCTGGCGGCGCACGTGTCGGCCGCCGTGCCGGCGGTGGGCGCGGCGCTGTTCCTGCTGACGCTGTCGGCGTTGCTGCGCACGGCGCTGTCGGACCCGGGCATCATCCCGCGCGCCGCGGCGGCCGAGGCGGCGGCGCTGGAGGCGGGCGAGCCGGCGGGCGCGGGCCGGCCGCCGCCGCGCGCGCGCGAGGTGCTGGTGCGCGGCCGCCCCGTCAAGCTCAAGTACTGCTTCACGTGCAAGATGTTCCGGCCGCCGCGCGCCTCGCACTGCTCGCTCTGCGACAACTGCGTGGAGCGCTTCGACCACCACTGCCCGTGGGTGGGCAACTGCGTGGGCAAGCGCAACTACCGCTACTTCTACACGTTCGTGGTGTCGCTGTCGTTCCTGGCCGTGTTCGTGTTCGCGTGCGCCGTGACGCACCTGGCGCTGGCGGCGCGCGACGGCGGCTCGCTGGCGGCCGCGCTGCGCGCCACGCCCGCGTCCGCCGTCACGGCCGCCGTGTGCTTCCTGTCCGTGTGGTCCGTGCTGGGGCTGGCCGGCTTCCACACCTACCTGGCCTCCACCGACCAGACCACCAACGAGGACGTGAGTGCGCACACTGCCTTCCGATGCGATGCGACTCGAAACGGACGTACCTAATTTATTTTTGTTCGCCGTTGCTAGTCATTTTCAACCGACTTCAAAAAGGAGGAGGTTCTCAATTCGTCTGTATTTTTTTTTTTTTTGTATGTTTGTTCACCGATTACGCAAAGACGGCTGGACCGATTTGAAAAATTATTTTTGTGTTTGAAAGGGTATACTTCCAAGTTGGTCCCATTATCCCCAGATCACGATCTAATGATGGGATCCTGGAGAAATCGAGGGAACTCTTAAAATATTAGAGCACACCTACAGTGATTTAGGTATATTTCATAGTGATTCGTGCATTTACTCTCACAAAACACCAATTGGTGAAGTGAAACTGATGATGAAGACCAAAAATTACGAGCAGACCTATTCAATATTTCACAGTTTGCGATTCAATTAAGTACTTTAATATGGTATTGAGTAGCACTTTAATCTCGATATACAGTATGATCAACGTATCTTGACCGGATTGAAGTTAGGTTTTTATCACTTTCGCGCATGTCATAGAGATGTGACCCTAAAATTACTTACGAAAACGACTAAATATGTTTAATCGATTAAAAATACTAACAACATTTCAATTCAACAATATAAAAACACTATTTAAATGAGTTCATAAAAGTTTAAATTTAGAACAGTTACAGTAAATACTAAAGAAACTTTGAAAAACAATTTCTTTACGAAAATAATCACAAAAAAACATGAGTTAGTAATACTAATTATGACAATGTAATGCGTAATCGCATCTCTAATTCTCTCGGTTTAGTTACCGCCCCCGCCCCCCGCTTCCTGTCACCATTTACTTCCATAAAATGCATCTGCGTAACCACTTGTCGCCTACTTCAGTCCGACCTAGTACGTTGATCCTACTGTACTACTATTATACAATGTAATAAAGCTGATAGTGAATTCCTCAACAATTAACGGCCCTGCATCGGAGCAAGCAATATTTCGTAAAAGGATTTGAGCAGATGACATAAGCCTATTGTAACTTAAGTGAATTTTAAACCAACCTACTAAAAAGTGAGAAATAAAAACTATTTAACAAAAAATATTACCGACTTAAAAAATAAATACAAGGCAACTAAAAAGCAAAAAATAATATACCTAGAATAACAAAAACAAATTAAACATTTTGAAGTTGGTGCCGAATAAAACATAAAGACTACTATTTCATGGCACCAACTTCAAAATGTTTACTTTGTTTTTGTTATTCTAGGTATATTATTTTTTGCTTTAAATATATAAAGATAAAGATATTTTTATTTTGTTAAAACATGAGTGATGAATAGAGATGTTTACAGTAAATGTTTTAGTGACATCATGTTTTCCCATAAAGGCGTACAAAATTAATTTTTTTTTTTATAGATTATATAAAATTAAATTAGAGTGTTATAAATTAAATAAGGTAAAATTAAATTAGATATGATAAAATTAAATATTAAATTATACAAAATCAAATACATAATAACAATCACATAGTCATCTAAACAATTTCAATTTATATTATGCTATTATCTAAAAATTCTGATATGTTATAATACGCTTTGCTTAAAAGTAACTGTTTTAACAGTTTTTTGAAGGATTCATCGTTTTCCTCTCTCCAGAATCTAGGAATTTTATTGTATATCGTTGGACCCATACAAATTATACTTTTCCTCATTAGTGTTGTCCTTGAGGAATGTACACGGATTTTTAGTTGCCTTGTATTTATTTTTGAAGTCGGTAATTTATTTTTGTTAAAATGTTTTTTTTATATAAAAAAAGAGATAGGTACCTTCCCGTCCACGATCGAAGGTCAGAGGTGAGAGAGAATCAAATAAAATACTCCGTCCGCTCCACAGACTCGGTCCGCCTCCGTGCGACGACCCGTCTCTTCCGGTCCCGGTGACTCACTGACGCTTCGGTCGCATGTTCACAGATCAAGGGCTCGTTTTCCACACGCCGGGGCGTGTCCAATCCGAACCCGTACTCGCGCGGCAACGCGTGCGCCAACTGCTGGCACGTGCTGTGCGGCCCGCTGGCGCCCAGCCTCATCGACCGGTGAGTACCCGCCGGCGCGACCGGCGAGCGGCTCGGCGAGCTCGCGCGTGACCGGTGTCGTGTTGCAGGCGCGGCGTGTTCACCATCGACGTGCGCGACGAGCTGCCGGCGAGCTTCGCGCGCGCGCTGAGCGCGGCGCCGGCGGCCGCGGCCGCGCCGGCGGGCGCCGTGCAGCTGTCGGCGGTGCGCGACGCGGCGTACGGCGGCAGCTACACCAACCTGTTCGAGGCGGGCGACGGCGCGCGCCACGCCTACATGAACCGCTCGCTGGACGTGGAGCCGCCGCCGCCGCCCGCGCCCGCCGGCCTCAGCGCGTCGCGCCTGCGCCTGCTGCACGACACCACCATGATCGACGCCGCGCTCGACCTGGACGAGCCGGAGCTGCTGGCGGGCGGCGCGGCGGCGGCCGCGGGCGGGGCGGGGCCGCGCGCGGCGCCCGCGGTCGGGCCGGCGCCGCGCGCGGCGGCCGCGCTCTGACGCGCGGCGCGGGCGCGGCGACGCGCGAGACGCCCGCGCCGCAGCCGTTCGCGCTCTCTGTTGTAAATAAATAGCCTGTATTGTAGAATTCACGATGTGTTTTATTTGTAACGCGCAGAGGGACCGCGGGCCCCTGTTACGCAGCCTGTTTTCCCGCAGGAGGAACGTCACACGCGTCGGCGAATCCAAACATGTTTGGAGTCGACGCCGGTGGGCGACTAGTAGGTAATTGTGATAATTATTTTCGATTAGGTATTTCAACTCTTGCGACGTTAGAAATGGTTTGACATATTATTTTATGTATATTTTTACCGACTGGATTACGCCGTTCTTTATTCGTTTCGCCGTACCGTTAAAAAAGCTAAGGCCACACGCGGACATTACGAATGCTGCACGAACGCGGCACGAATCTACTGAACCGATTGAGTTAAAATTTGATACACCGGGTACACGTCACAATTTCTGAAACCCAAACGCTGACACAACGTAACGTAAAGAAATCAATTTTGGACATGGACCATTTTTGGGGAGCAAATTAGGAAATGGTAAACAATTAAGTTTTGCAAATTGTATTGTTTAAATTAACATAACTATCTAAAATATCAGATGAAAGGGCTTGTTGTATGGATCCCAATATTTATTAAATATAATTTTAAATTCAATATAATTATCTACTTAGCTAATTTTAAAATAAATAGGTATCTTTGAATTATTTTAAAAATATGTACTTACATGAAAATTTACTTCTGAAATTACTGAGCCTAAAATATATAGCAAACAAAAAAAATATAAAAAATTACCAATTAACATAAAAGAAGCTACAACTATGCAAAACATTTAACAACTGCTAAAACATCACATCTACAAAGTCATTAACACAAAAAAATCATAAAAACTACGCTCACGAACACACGCCACATCTAGCTACGTCCGATCTATATAATTCTTTATGGTCGTGTTGTTTCATTCAGGGCTCGGATACCGGTATATTTTTCAAAACGAATTCGTCATAGATACCTAAGAAACGATTTATTTCGGTTTCGTTCGAACGGAACGTTATAAAATACGTTATTGAAAAGGAACAAAATTTAATTCGTTTTTGGTTCATAAAAACCGTTAACCGGATAATTGAAAAAATCACGTAACTGAAGAAACCCAGTTTTTAGTTTAATTAAAAACAGTGTTGGCCAGTTTAGGCCAGGCCACTAAAAAGCAAAAAATAATATACCTACTTAAAATAACAAAAACAAATTAAATATTTTGAAGTTGGTGCCATGTTTTATTCAGCACCAATTTCAAATGTACTGTCTATCGCTTTGTCTTGACGATACCGATCGCGTTTTGTTTTGTTTGTTTCTCGGTGTACAAGCAAGTTGCACATTTCGTAATATGTAGTAGCTAGTAACGGAGTAATTGCTGATGCGCTTGTTAGAACATTTGTAGGGAACGTAGAAGTTGTAGAAGGTGTAAGCTGATAATTATAAGAAAAGCTTTGATAGAATTGCTACGAGTATGTCGTAGCAATTGTATGTATCATGTAGCAAAGCTTGTATAAAGACATTGTTCTGTTCAAGAAATGTCAGGATGTATTTATTGTATGTCAGTATGTAATGTGTGTGTCTGTATAATGTGCAAGGTTCTTATCACTCAGTTAAGTATTGTCGGGGTATCTATTCAGGGTAATCTATACATATAATAAAACTGTAAATTTCACGTGTCTGTACATGGCCGAACTTAGTGAAAAAAAATATTAGGAAATGTTCGAAAAGAGTATTTAAACACTTTGCTGCATTTTTAGAAATGTCTGTCTGTCTGTCTGTCTGTCTGTCTGTCTGTCTGTCTGTCTGTCTGTCTGTCTGTCTGTTTGTTTGAACACGCATCACGCAAAAACTACCGTACAGATTCGGTTGAAATTTTGCACGTGCAATCTAATAGATCCAGATTAACATTTAGGCTATAAATTATCACGCTTTTTCCCATAGGAGCTAAGCAGTAAGGGATAATGTCTGTAGCTATTTTTCGTTATAAAACAGTAACTACTTGACGGATCTTTATGAAAATTTGCAGTTTTATAGTAAATACTATAGGACATTATTTACATTATGAATCATTACGCTAACGTCTATGGGGAACGAGTAGCAACGTATTTTTTGTCGCACCATAATGGTTTATCACAAAATTTTCCACAATTAGACATTATCTATAATTGTAACCCGTGGAATTCATAACTTCACGCTAAAACTAAAAGGAGCTAAACACAACAGTTTCATAAGAACAGTTATTTTGGCGTGTTAAGTAGCGAACAGTATAGCCTCAAAGCTATGCTAGCGGACTTTGACGACGAAGTCCCAGGCTCGAATCTGATGTCTGAATATGTTCTTTTTGTATTTATATAAATTGTCTTTATCCTTTTTTAATATTTTTCTGAATGTTTTAGTTATTTTTTCGACCGTAGGTAACTTATTTACTTTGGTTATTACTTTTTATATTAAAAATCAAGTAAATTATGCAATTAATTATAGGTATTGCATGCACTGCTGAGAGTAATGAATTAATCGTAGTAGAAATGAAAAACAATATTACATTATAATTAAAAAGTATTCGACATTTTCCAGAAATGATGTGTTCGTCTAAAAAAAAAGACCATTACACACGTAAAAAAATACATGTAGCGCCATCTATGAAATCAAATTGTGAACAACAAAACAACGGCAACATTCTTGAAAGTAGATGGCGTTGTATTCAATAATGTTCTATACTTAGTAAAAGAAGTTTTAAAAAGAAACACATTGCTATGATTTTTAGAAATGTTTGTCTGTCTGTCCGTTTGTTTGACCACGCATCACACAGGTGCATCGAGGATCATGTTTTCGGGTTATGGTTGGAGATTACGTGTTCATCAATTCAACGATAATGAATGGCTCAACATCGTTCAAGTGTGAGTAGTTCGGGTGCCGGGAGGAGGGGGGGTCGTTGTTTGTCAACCGTACCTTTAGGCATATCTGACATTTTCGCGGGCATGACACACATGACACGCTCTGTGTTAGCTTACTAAAGTGTTACAGCAGTTTTATTATTAGTATTGCGTTGTAACACTATATGAAATACACCCCATTTTTAGCCAAAATGACAAAACAGAACCCTTATAGTTCCCTTATGGCCGTCCGTCCGCAGCTTAGCTCAGAGACTGTTAGTGCTAGAAGGTTGCAACTTTTGCATGAATAAATTACTAACGCCGATAAAGTGAAATAACAAAATCTTGAAAATCATTTATTTTTTTAAGGGTACCTCTCTTATATGTAAAGTGGGGATGTGATTTTTTTCTCACCTACCTACCCCATCGTGTGTGGTATCATTAGATAGGTCTTTTAAAAAGCGTTTAGGGTTTGTGAAGACTATTTTTAGATTTAAGGATTCCTTTGTGTATAATATTAGGCTTTATAGTGAACATTTTTGTTAGAGTCAAGTGTCCCCCTGCCAGCTAAATGGTTGATGTTGGGTATGTAAAAATTCAGGGTAGTAGTATAAATACTAAAATTATAAGGAAAACTATCACAGTTAAGTACTTAGGCTTTACAAGTTTACGATCACATGAGAAGTAACAACATTTTCGTACAAATTCTATTAAAAATTATTAGGTAATAAGTAGGTATAACGTTGAAAGAATGAAACAAAAACAACAGAAAACCCACTTCTTAAGCCGCACACCAAACTAACTATCTAAAAGAATAGAACAGATCGATTTTTATTTAGTCAACAGGACTGTTTCCAACATATTTACACAGAAGTTATTTCGTTACCTAAACTACCTTAATTTAAACCCGACTTTCACGCGAACGAAGTCGCGGGCACAGCTATTATGAATATATATATATATATATATATATATATATATATATATATATATATATTACGGGTCTTAATCGCGTGAATAATTTTAAGTTAAATACCTTGCTTACCTACGTTTAATATGCATGATAGTTTAAGTATAATTTAATTTAAAGTCATCAAGTATTAAAATAAACTTATCCAGTTTTGAAAATAGATGGCGTTTAAATACAAATAAAACAGAATCAGGTAAATTGATTTAAAAAATAAATCTGAAATTCTTACGATTATGTATTATATATATATTATTTACGGATATGAGTTTATGATGATCTTAATTAACGACAGGTTCATCATCATCATTATCAGCCTATCGCAGTCCACTGCTGGACATAGGCCTCTCTAATTGCACGCCACTTTGTTCTATCCTCGGCTACGACAGTAGTTTAGTATTTAAACTAAACGTTTCTAAAAGATATACTAATTCAGTATATCTTTTAGAAACGTTTGAATGTTGTCTGTTTGTTTGAACACGCATCACAGTACCGCGGGAATGCAATGTTTTAAAACCAGGATATTTTTTTAAAAACTTATCTCACACACTAGCCCTATTTCGCGCGAGTACTTGGGCGGTTTCGGGCTTCATTTAACCCGAAACCGATAATAGTAATATTTGATGTGATGCAATCATTTTGGTAAAATACTATTATAATTTGTCTTCTAACCGTCTGGCGCCATAAACTTTGTCGCCCTTTATTTTGCTGCACTGGGCATTTGCTTGGCTTGCCTTGCCATAGGTCGGGCCCTGATTAGAGCTAGGCCCTAATATCCATAGATGCCACAGAGCATTGTGGAGCATGTTTCCAATATGTTTTACACAGAAGTTAAACATAAACTACCTTAATATAAACCCAACTTCCACGCGAACGAAGTCGCGGGCACAGCTAGTATAGAATAATATAAAGTAACATATGGCAATCAGCATTATATTGTCAAATACAGTTCACACTGGTTATATTAAGGAATTGAAATAGGGAGGTATGCTAGTGTCACTTCCAAGATGACCTATTGCCTAGGAAAAGAAGTGATAAGAAAACTCTCTCTCCTAATAAAACGTTTGCCATATAAATTTGCAATATGATATTTACTTAAGGAATCTGCAATGTAACCAATTCACTGAGATCTAGATATAGGTACCATTGCAATGTCTTACTATATTACTACAAGGCAGATCATTCATAACTTACAGGACAATAGGACACAGTACAGAAAAACACTATTTATACAATACAATAGAAACAATATAAAGTAACTTTGAATAAGGATCGTACCTTCGTCGTTGGATGACACCTAGGGAAAGAGAGCTAGGTCAGAATGTGTCATCCTTTTATAGTTTCTACTAACGAATTGTATCATGTTGGTAGAATCCCACAGTTATAACTATTTAACACAAATGTACATTATATATATTAGGCAGTGTTTCTAACATCATCCTACATTTAGATTTAGACATTATACAACAATTTATATAAACAGATAGACACTATATATATATTAACTGTAATAACTATATTGTTTCATAAAATACCTACATATGTGGGTAGGATCCCACATTAGAGTTAGTTTAATAGGTACATCTGTGTTAAAAGAGTCTAGTCTAATTCATTAATGATATTATCAGTTGCAATTACATTTAGTATATTCATTCCAACCTCTGCAATGCATTCTCATATCTAATATCTTATGCATCATAAACAACTGACTTTTTCTGATTACTTAATCAATATTAAACATAACTACCAAACATAGTTTTGCAGACACGGATGATCTTATAATCATCGCTATGATAACCAGTCAATACATTGTGATGGTTACACCGTCATCAGACTCCAGACCACCTCTCAAACTTATAAAACAGTTCCACCAAACCTTCGTTCGGTTTTATACAACATCACATAAACTGGAACAATCAATATTCTAAAACACCTCTACATATTATATATCAATATCCAACACATGGATTGATTTTATATATGGCTATTGATATAGCCATATAGCCCCATATCTAACACGCTCAAAGCTATACTTAAATAGCACATAATCATATTTTATAATTATATCTTATATTCAGTACAATAAACGCCAGCAATCGTAACAGTCGTATCAATCAACTACCCCTCTAACTGTGTCTATTTTCCTCGCACTAGCAAATTGTACTGGACTAACCCCCAAAATATTGGTCTAAATATTGGTTCGAGAATTGTGGACTTTGCATTTTGCAGTTTCTGCGCTAGTGATAGTGAGGGATTGCTATGGACTGCCTCGTTGAATAGATCTTTGAACGACGTCCACTGCTGATAGTTCCCAGAGAATATCGGTATTTCTATTTTGGGAACAGATTTTTCTCTGTGGGATACCGACCACAACTTCTTATTCACTGCTTTTTTAAGGTCGTTGAATATTGTTTCATGTCTGCTGAATTGACCTTCGTATTTCTCTTACTCTTCATTCGATTCCATATAGATGTCTCAATGAAGAGTATCTATCGCTGTCCAACGAGACTGCAACTCTTTCAATACGTCTTCGAACTCCCATTTCTCGCTAATGTTCTCTACCTTAATGCTGTTTGCTGTTCTCGTAAACGCCTTATAATTTACTGCTTTCGTAATAAAACATCCAATTTGCTCAAGGAACCTGGAGATACCATTTTCGTCGTTGTATTTGCTTCCGGTTCCCTAACCTTTAATATCTCCCCTTGCGGGGGTTCCCCCAGAACTAATTCCTTATTTCTCCCTACGGTAGACTCCGACGGCCTACCTTCCGTTGCTGCTTGTTCTCGTCTCTGCTTATTGATCAACTCTAAAGTTGCTAAAAACGTTGCCTTTGTCTGCTCATAGATCTTATTTGTAAAATAAGGATGTTCTTCAACACCAAGCTCATATATGCTCATATGATTGCTCTCAAACTCCTCCCAGTAACTCTATACCTACTATTTCTAAACGCCTCTTAAAATACTCCTCTGTTTCCTGTCTATCCCAGCTTTTTGTAGGTTTGTTATAAATTTATTGATAGCCTCTGCAATCTGCTGCTGATTCATATATAAATTCTCCATCTTTAACGTTTGGTAAACAATATATGGAAAGATCTTACTTGAAAACTTCAATGCTGCTCTTACACTGTACCCGTCGTTCCTGCTGCTCCCTGATTGCTCGAAACCACCAAATCACTGCACGTGCACTTTTTCACTGCACGTGCCCATGGAATAATTGTGCCGGCCAATGCGCACGCCGCCTCTGCAGACACCGTGCGGTATCCGCGTATGGCCCTGACCGCCATGGTCCGCTGGGGTCTCCCTAAGCGGACCCTATTCTGGGCGGTCAGGGACGCCGCCCACACGGGTGCGCCGTACAAAGCCATTGACCGCACCACCCCCGTGTACAAACGTCTACTCGAGGCACTGGGCCCGCCCAGGTTCGGCAGCAGCCTACCCAGTGCGGACGCGGCAGCTTCGAGTTTAGGCGCCAAAATGCGCAAGTGCTCGTCGAAGAGCCACCGCCCGTCTACTACCAGGCCCAGATACTTCATCTGGGCCCGGACCTGTACGAGGACCGAGCCGACAGCAATCGAGGAGCCAGCAGGTGGACCGCGACGAAATTTGACAAGCAAACAGATTTAGCGGAGCAGTATAAAGCTTTTATCGGCGAATATTTAGAGCTATCTCATATGATACCGTATAAGGTGAATCAGGGTAATCAGTTTTACAGCAGTGAGCAAAAGTTGTCATGTTTTCTGCCTCATCATGCAGTGCAGCGAGCTGAGTCATCAACCACGAAACTCAGAGTGGTGTTCTCAGCTAAGACATCGACTGGGTATAGTCTGAACGACATTATGTACAAAGGACCTAATTTACAGAAAGACTTACAAGCGTTGATTATAAAGTGACGACAATATCGATACGCTTTCACAGCCGATACCTATAGAGAAGATGTATCGCCAAATTACAGTATACGAGGATGATCAACAGTACCAATAGATAGTATGGAGAGAAACAAAAGAGCAACATATTAAATCGTATCAGCTGACCACCGTCAGTTATGGATTAAAAGCGGCCCCGTTCCTAGCTATGATGACATTGAAAAAATTGGCAGCTGACGAAAGCAGAAAGTATTCAGAAGCAGCTAAAGTTCATAGCAGATATCAATCAAGTTTTAAGATTAGGCGGATTTACGTTGCGGAAATGGGTATCGAATGAACCAAAAATATTAGAAGGCATTGAAAATAAAACAAGTGAGCAGAAACTTATATTTCATTTCAAAGCAGACAGTACATTAAAAACGTTAGGTATTCGGTGGAATTCACAGCTAGACAAGTCGCACACTCAGAGACTCAGAGAAATAAAGGCGTAAGAGGAAAACACTGACTTTAAAGGAGAGCAAAAAACCAACCAAATATCTATTGTTTTTGATCCTATGATCTTTTGTTAAATACCAAAAAAAAGTAAAAAAAATCAAGCATTTTTTTATGTATATTCAAAATACCTCAAATTACATCGGTTGGTAATTAATAATTTATATTTAAAGTTTTACAGACGTTTTCCTTATTTGTTTACGACTAATCCTCAAATGTAAAGATTTTTACACCAATCATCGTTTTTTAAATCTTATATCTTTAAACGAGCAATTCTTGTATATATATATGTGTATATATAATCCGAATCTCGGCAACGGCTCCAGCGATTTTTTCAAAATTTTGTATGCAGGGGGTTTCGGGGGCGATAAATCGATCTAGCTAGGTTTCATTTAAAAAAAACGTCGTTCTATCTGTATTTTCAGGCAATGAAAAACTGCTCATTAGAATACGAAGGTAAATTTCGCCGCGATTTCTATTGTTTTAATAGCTTAGGTGGGAAACGGGCGGTCCACATAGCAGCTGACTCCGGTTCGAATCCGAATGAAACATATGTTTTTTTCTTTTTATATTTATTTTATGATTATTTTTTCCCTTTTTTATTTTAATTTTTGATTTTTGTTTTTTGATTTGTGCTTTATTATTTCATATTTTTTTATTATTATGTCGGTAAGATCGAAAAATATTATTCAAATTTCATTAGTAGGTATGTAATTTGATAATCTAAATATAATTTCTTATAAAAATATTATTAAGTAGATATTTCGAATGATGCCACACGGTGATTTTTGCTGATTTTTTTTTCAGCTTTTGTTAAATGTATTTAATGCCTAAAAATATTTATTTTTATAATTTTCTATCTATCAAATTAAGCAGCGGCTACTACAAGACGTCTTTTAGTAAAATGCCTGTGACATACAGACGGACAAACACACTATTATACTATAAGCGTTCCGTTTTTGCCATTTTGGCTACGGAACCCTGAAAACACCGAGCAAAGCTCGGTCATCCAGGTACTAATTATTAAAGTGTAACTACTGTGGTGTTCTAGTAACTCACACCACTCACACTCACCTAATCTGTGACCTTATATTATTATGCATAGCTTTAAGTTCTGATTGTATTTATTGTCTGTGGTCGACGCGCATCACTAGTGGAATTTGGAATCCAAAAGGAGCGAGCGCGACCCCATCACTACTAACTACTCGCACCAAAAAACAGAAGTGTAAAACAACGAGTTAGTGCATCGTTGCTTGCTTACTTTTCACAACTTGGACGAATTAATCGTAGGAGATAGTCTCGAACTCCACTCTGTACTGTTATTGTGACAAGGCGCTAAACAAAATTATAACGTGTTCAAACGTCGGACTGCGTTTCACTTTAATCCTCATCACCTCACTTCAAGAAGCGAACGATCGGGACCACAGGGCGCTTCGACGACATCCCTGGTCCTAAATTGGTGACCTACGACGCGAAAAATAGATCGCGCCTATCAAATTGAGGTGATCAACGATCCAACGCTAGCCGGCAACGAGCAACAAGTTTCGCCATTTCTCCGTAGACGATGCGAAGAACCACAAACCTCCTGCTGTCGGGCACTGCAACAGGGTTTTCCTGACCGACCAGCAAAATTACACGCAACTACAGAAAAAAATAATTCATCCGCTTTCGTAGCATTATTCCGTGTTCCACAGCGTTAATAAAAGTGCAAAAATCGTGACAGTGTCGGTGTTTTGTGGAAGTAAGTGACCGCGTCCGAAATAACCTTCCCAAGTGCAACAGTAGGCATTCATACAGTGTCATCCTCATATATGTAGACGTTCCGTGCCAACTTGCAATGTTGTGATTTTGTGAGCAAGTTTGAACTTGTCCATCGTTGAACGGGGCGTGGCAACCAATTCAAACATCGGTAACGCATCCCGCCACCACTGCCACATCTGTCAATGTCAATGCCATCTATCAAACGTCAGACTGTCATCGACACTGACATTATTTTGACATCGAAATATCAAGTGACATTCAGGCGACTCAACGTTCCGGATTACGCAAGTACACCCCTATAACCTTATTGTGGACTTTCTTATCACACTTTCATAAATTAATTGTCATATGTTTTTTGCTAGCAGTGATCGGTTTCTTTTTTTGTATTAAATTGAAGACAAGGAACATAAACCATATGTGCATGTTATTTACAATTTATGTATTGGTTTGGTGTATGATTCATGTTACCAAGTAAGGTTAGGATATGTACTATATTTTAGACCAATTTTATCTTATGGCACCTGTTACACATTTTTTAACTCTTATAGTAGTGTTGTTATAATAAAACCTCTTTATTTTGGAATGAAACTGAACTTTTGCATGTGCATGCACTAACTGGTTGGCTTTCAACAATTTTGTCACGGTGTTAACTTATCTTTGAGTGATCGCTTGCCTGCACACCTAGGTATATTTATTATATTGAAATTCTGGTTACGGTTAGGTGGTACTGGGGTTGGACATACAGTTGTCCTCAGTTGCTTTTCTTCCATTATTTTTGCTTGTTTTCACACTCTGTTATCATGGATAAACAACTAGAAGAACGCTTAGCTGTGCTTGAAGCTGAGAATGTTGCCATAAAAGATTTGCAGAAAAAAAATGCTTCACAGCCCCAACCAGATTTACCCGCCATTTGCTGTTAAACTACCACCTTTGTGGCCTGATAGGGTTACAGTGTGGTTTGCCCAGGCTGAAGCTCAATTTCACCTCGCCGGTATTAACACTGATAAAACCAAATATAGCTATGTCCTTGGCCAAATTGATCACAAAGTTGCTGGTGAAATAGAAGATATAATTACCAACCCTCCAGCGGAGGAGAAATATCAAAAACTGAAGGCTGCCCTGATCAAGCGTTTTTCTCCATCAGAAGAGCATCGAGTGAGACTACTTCTAGGAGAAAATGAACTTGGGGACAAAAAACCTGCACAATTCCTCCGTCATCTTCGGTCACTTGCTGGAACCTCTCTTTCTGATGAGCCCCAGCATGTGCAAGGCATCCTGGCAGCCCAAGCTGAACTCCCACTAGAAAAGATTGCCAATTTAGCTGATAAAATTTTGGAGGCTCAACCGGGGCCCTCAAACGTCTATTCTGCCTCTGCGTCTCCATTTGCCTTGATGATGGAGCGAATTGAGGATCTCAGCAAGCAAATTGCGGCGTTATTATCCTCATCCTACCGGTCTGGGAACCCTTCTACGAGCAAGCCTCAGCGCAGCACCAACCCTGGACGATCCGATAAGCATTGCTGGTACCACAGAGCGTATGGTGCAAAAGCCGTTAAATGCGTACCACCTTGCAACTGGAAGGCGGAAAACCCAGTGCGCAGTCAGTAGCGGCGGCAGCTGATTGCGATTATAATCAACTATCTAGCCGTCGTCTTTTCGTAACGGACCGAGTCATGAAACGTCAATTTTTAGTTGACACTGGCTCCGACCTATGCTGTTACCCCCGCCGCTGGCTCTCAGATCAGAGAAAAATCTCCGATTATGAGCTGAGCGCAGCCAACGGTAGCAGCATCAAGACCTACGGAAATATAAATTTGACTTTAGACTTAGGCCTTCGGCGACAATTCGCGTGGTCTTTCGTAGTGGCCGATGTCACTACCGCAATCATTGGTTCAGATTTTCTGTCCCACTACCATCTTTTGCCAGATTGCCGAATCAAAAAGCTAGTCGATGGTTTAACTAATTTGTCCGCGTCCGCCTCCTGTATAACTTCGGATCAACCAAGCGTCAAAGCAGTAGCCCCAATGAACTCTAGTTTTGCACAAGTGCTAGCGGAATTCCCGGAGATTACACGTCCACCTGGCCTACCTAGGGTCATAAAGCACAACACCGTGCACTTTATAAAAACAACAGATGGACCTTCCGTTTCGTACCGCCCTCGCCGTCTCGCTCCTCAAAAATTGGTATCTGCCAAAAAGGAATTTGAAGACATGGTAAAATCTGGTACCGCACGGCCTTCTAAAAGTGCCTGGTCATCCCCCTTGCATATGGCTTTGAAAAAGGATGACACGTGGCGTCCATGCGGTGATTACCGGGCATTAAACGCCAAGACCGTACCGGACAGATATCCTGTACGGCACATCCATGACGTCACTCACAATCTAACCGGTGCTAATTTATCATATCATTTTTAGCATAATTGACCTTGTGAAGGCCAACCACCAGATCCCAGTTGCTGAAGAAGACGTTCCGAAGACAGCCATCGTTACCCCGTTTGGCCTTTTCGAGTTCCCTTTTATGACTTTCGGTCTCCGCAATGCAGGTCAAACCTTTCAGCGGTTCATCGACGAGGTCACACGGGGTTTCGATTTTTGTTTTCCCTACGTGGATGATATTCTCGTCTTTTCACCCGACGAGGCCCTCCATAGGAAACACCTGCGGATTCTCTTTAACAGGCTACGGGACTATGGTGTAATAGTGAACCCTTCCAAGTGCCATCTTGGGGTTCGTGAGACAACGTTTCTGGGTTACCACATTAGCCCAGAAAGCACCCAACCTCCATCAGACCGGATACAGGCCATCCTGGATTCCCCCCCCCCCCCAAAACTGTACAAGGTGTGTGCCGTTTCCTTGGGATGCTAAATTATTACCGCCGGTTTATACCTCACGCTGCAAAATTCCAGGCCCCAATCATTAGTGGCCACTAACAGCAAAGGTGCAAAACCATTCTTATGGTCACCCGAGCTTCTGGAGCAGTTTGAGGCCTGCAAAAAGAGCCTATCTAACGCTACCTTGTTGCAACACCCGATTGGCGATGCTTCCTTTGGACTTTACACGGACGCCTCAAGCGAAATTAACCACACAACAAACTCAGTGGCCAGCTTATCACCGCGAATTACTGGCGGTTTACGAAAGCGTGCAGCATTTCCGCCATATCCTCGAGGTTCAACATGTTACCATCTTTACGGATCATAAGCCACTGCTGTACGCTTTCACACAGCGCCGGGAGAAGCTTCCACCTGCTCAACTGAACCAACTTTCATTTATTAGTCAGTTCACTACTGATATCAAATATACAGGGTGTAACAGAAAGGTGTGGTCATATTCAAGGGTCGTCACATACACATGATAAATAACCTGTGTACCTAATCTTATCAAAATGTATGAACCTTAAAATTTTACGTCATTTTTAATCAGTCCATAAATTATTATGCAAAATATCGCCACGAATAATGCTACATCACTAACCAATCATTCAAGATTTTCATCGTTGTATAGTAGTAGTAGAGAGTTCAATTATGTTGGATGAGCCTGCACAATGATCTCTTATGTATCACTGCGCGCCTGGTACCCGTCACGCGTCGAACATACGGACGTCCGCGCGCCCGTAAACCAAAGAAACACAGGCAAACAAATTAATACCAACTAACTTCTGAACGTTTTCCGTCGCCACCGGTTTTCACGACGACCACATCGAACGGACAAATGTTAATCACCATCTCACTGTTGTTGGTACCTACTTTGTTATCACATCTGGTGGACGATCATTTCAATGCACTTCACGGTACAAAATAACGTACTAGGTACCTACGTTCGGCTTTTACATCCCTACATTTTTGATATTAATGTTTTTAGGGTTCGGGAAAGTACCTACCTACCGTTTTTGAAACTTCAATAAGAATGAGATTTAGGTATTTACATACTTTAAGTTACGAATACACAGTATCACAAATCACAACACATCAATTTAGCACTAACTTCAACGCGCACTTGTTTGTTCGAATTGATAATACCTACATAATGAAAATAGGCGCGAAACTCGGTGACGCTTCCCCGCATTCCTGGTACCACTACATAACTAAATCGGTACCTACCTATCGGTCAACAAAAAATACTTGTTGCGTTCGCCGAAAGTGGTAAGTACCTACGGGTTACGGGTCACGCATTACGGGCCACCGTTGGATCCTTTAAGGTACGTTTGTCCAGGACCGAGCAGACTTTTTCTATCAACTTACTTGGTACCTAACCTACTTCGCGTAGATTACCATCGCGTCATACACAATTGATACACAATTTCGAAATTATTCACTGTTACTAACTTCAAACAAAATTTCTTTATCAATTTCATATCACTTCCACAAAGAAAGACAAACAAAAACCAAGAAACGAAATAGATCAAACCTCTTCGGGCTCCGCGTCGAAAGCACTGACGGACAGTGACGGAATCTTAGATCATTTATTTAAATTCTCTAAGGACGGAATAAATAAGCAACACCAAGAATGAAGCAATGAAATGAAAGTGCCTAAAAACTTAAAACTTCTAAAATTACAAGAAAATATATGTAAATTATCTTACAAAAGTTTTAATTAAATTAATTGCAGTATCAAATTATTTTATGAATCATAATAACAACAAAAGAGTATTAAAAACTCATTTTGAAATTACAATGACTTCCGAATATTTCTGCCGAGCTTCCGGTCAAATACCGAATTATTTATTGCACACGTTTTGTTTATGACGCCACGGCTTTGAAATGTTGGTGTCTCTGTCTAACTAGGTAATAAAACCAATAATCGGTCAGTTTGAGTTTGAGGCACTGATATTTGTTTTGAATAATTATTTTGTTTGGAAAGCTAATTTCCATGCATTTGAAGTTTTTGAAAAAATATTTACGTGTTTAATGCAATAAGTTGTAAAGCGTTACTTACATGGCGTGGGACAAATAACGCGGGACTTCGCCATGAGTGTTCGAAGTTTAGCCTTGAGTTTACGATTTATTTTTGTTGCAAATCAACTGTTCACCTGAATGTCTGTGTGTTTGGCAATTACTTTTTAACACAAAATAATAAATATCGATTTAGATTGTAGATTGTTTTATTGTTTGTGGTATTATTTATGTTAAAAATTATAATATGTTAAAAATTATTCCAAAATATTTAAAAAGACTTGTGCTGCTGCCAAGTCTTTACATTTAGGTAGAAATATTAAACAAGCAGAGAATACAATTAAAGCCACTTGGAACTGGGAAGCTGGGCGGGCCAAGCCACGCGATCATAATTTTGAATTATGTGTTGGTAATAAAATTGTAACAAACAATTTAGATCTAGCGCAAACATTTAATAATTTCTTTGCTGAAATACCTATAAATACAACCAGCTCCTTAAATTCATGTCCGGCTAAAGCCCAATCACTTGTAAGAAGCAGTGTGAAAGAGTGTACTGTACCATTTAGTTTCAATTTTATAAACCCCCATGACATAATAAAAATATTTAAGTCAATTAATTGCAAAAAGACAGCAGACTTATGGGGTATTTCTGTTAAATTAATTAATTGCATTATAATTAAAATAGCACCACATTTAGCTGCAATATTTAATCGATGTGTTGATTCCGGCGTGTTTCCTGATTTAATGAAACACAGAAAAGTAATCCCTTTGTTTAAAGCCGGTTCAAAAAGCGACCCTAGTAATTTTAGACCTATTTCTATCTTACCAGCTATTAGTAAAATCTTTGAAAAGGCTATACTAATGCAGTTAGAAACACATTTTAAATCTAATAATCTACTGCATAGCGAACAATATGGATTCACAAAGGGTCGTTCGACAGTAGATGCAGGCTCTAAACGACTAAAACACATATATAGTGCCTGGGAAAACTCGCAAGACGCCATTGGTGTTTTCTGCGACCTCTCAAAAGCATTTGATTGTGTGGTGCATACTACACTTATGCTGAAACTTAGGCATTACGGCATTACGGGTACAGCGCTTAATCTTGTTGCTTCTTATCTTAGTGAGCGAATGCAGTATGTAGAAATTAACGGAATAAGGTCGTCCGGATCAACAGTGAGTATGGGCGTGCCACAAGGATCAATTCTGGGTCCTTTTCTATTTTTGGTGTATATAAACGATCTGCCATTTTTTACCAGTAACTTATGCGATATTGTTCTATTTGCTGATGACACTTCTCTTATATTCAAAACCAATCGTAAAAATGATTACTCTGACGAAGTAAACAGGTCCCTCGCATTAGTTCTTGACTGGTTTACATCAAATAACTTGCTTTTAAATTCTAAAAAAACCAAATGTATTAAATTTAGCTTACCAAATGTAAGAAATATCAGTCCAAATCTTGTTTTAAACAATGAAGTTATTCATTTTGTTGATTCAACGGTTTTTTTGGGAATTACTTTAGATAGTAAGTTACAGTGGGGCGCCCAAATATCATGTCTCGCAGGGAAACTCAGTTCTGCAGCATATGCTGTCAGTAAAGTCAGACAGCTTACGAACGTAGAAACAGCTCGACTAGTATATTTTGGTTATTTTCACAGCGTCATGTCCTACGGCATATTGCTTTGGGGCAAGGCGGCTGTTAAACAAACTATTTTTATTCTTCAAAAACGCACAGTGCGTGCGATATATCAACTAGGAGCACGAGTTTCCCTTAGAGAAAAGTTTAAAGAGATAGGCATTATGACAGTTGCTTCACAATATATATATGCAAACGTTATGTTTGTAAAACAAAACTTACATTTATATAACAAAAATAGTAATATTCACTCTGTGAATACAAGAAATAAGAACAAATTGGTAGGACAATATCATATAGGCTTCATAAAACTCATAACTCATTCATGGGACTAGGTGTAAAATTTTTCAATAAAATCCCAGTCAGCATATCGAGTCTACCCGTAAATAAATTTAAGAATGTAGTCAAGAGACATCTTATACAAAGAGCTTACTATTCAATCGATGATTATTTAACTGATAAAGATAAATGGATGTAGTTCGTTGCTCCCTATTAATGTATTGTGTTGTATAGTTTATTGCATTTTACTAGGTGAATATTGTTGTCACAGTTTGATGATGTTACTTAGGTACTAGTTAAGAAAACGATTTACTTTTGTAAGTAAAGATTCTGCGTGATAAATTACGGCCATTCTTTTCTTTGCTTTGTAAAACATGTATACTTATTCATTAAGTAGCAGTAAATTGGCCAATATTTAAGCACATAAAGTTTTTACATCGTAAGTGGATGCTCCTACTATGTTGTGCCCATTGAGGCTGATGTATCCGATCTCGTAATATTATTGACCTCTTTTTTTGCATCAGTACTCTAATATGGTGTATATTATAATGGTGGCAGCACCTTACCTACATATACAGTTTATAAACAGAGAAACATTGTAAACATTGGCAATTTGAAAAGAGTGGCCACGAGTTTTTATTGCCTGTTCTTTTCTCGGGCTTTACCTATTGTTTGCGAACAGGCATTACCAGTAAATGTAGAATCGACTTTTCACAAGTGTAGTATTTTGCTTCCTAAGTGAATAAATCATTTTTTATTTTATTTATTTTTTATTTTAAACTATTAAAAAAATGATTTTAATCCTACAATGAAATAAATTGTTGGATTTTGTAAAATTATGTATTTCTTTTAACGATTTCATGTAAATTGATTTAAAAAATGTTCTCTGACAATAAAAAAAGACCAAAACGATAATTCATTTTTTTTTTTTTTTTTAATCTTTATTTAATTTAGGAACTTTTGAACAATACATTCATGCCAGTTCTATCGTAACCTAATCTAAATTAATTAACATAGTACCTACTAATAGTTAGCTAATTTATGCAACATTTTAGCCTCGCGAGACATAGGTTGCGTTAAAAGGTAGTTAAATATCCCTAAATCTATTTTATTAATATTCAACTCTTTTATTAGGTTGCTTCTTATTGGTTCGTTTCTGACACACTCCACTAAGAGGTGTTGCACTTCTTCCACTTTTCCGCAGACTTCACAATTAGGCGAATCCACTTTTTTCATTAAATATGCGAACGCTCGCAGTGGCATATGTCCGGAACGAACCCTATGAGCAGTCACTACAGTGTTGCGGCTTATTTTACAGTTATTGAACCAAGGGAGACGAGGAGGCTCGTTTTGAATAATTTTGTACCATATGCCTTTCGAGATCGACTTTTCGTTAAAGTAATTTTTCCATTCTTCGTAGCATATCTGTTTAAATTTTAATAATATTTCTGTGTAAGTAGGGAAAACGTAAATCTCTAATCCAGTTGTAGCAGCCATTTTAGCCAAACGATCAGCCTCCTCATTTCCTTGTAAACCGATGTGGGACGGGATCCATTGTAACACTATATTTGTGTTATTGGCAATATATGAGTGTATTTTACTCAAAATAGAGTAGGCTATCGATACACCTCTGTGTCCAGAGGCGCATCGAGCCAAATGTTGGAGAGCGCTCCTACTATCAGTGAGTATCACAACTTTTGTGTGTTGAAGCGATGAGATATAAGACAGCGCCTCAGAAATTGCCAACAACTCTGCTGTCATAATAGACACATTTGATGTAATTTTATAACAACCGCCGCTTTTGGTAGCTGGGTCAAAAAACGCAGCACCTATGTCCATACTCTTGGATCCATCGGTGAACAATTTATACCTACCAATCGTTATATGTTTCACTCAATTCTGATTGGATCTCTGTTCTCAAGGTATTCACTTTTTGCCAAACTTCTTGGCAGTATATGATTAGGTATAAATGAGACAAAAGATGTAGTATAGTCTGGTTATAATTATCTAAAGGTGCATCTTATATACTAACGACTTCGTGTTGATAACAGATAGTA
The DNA here is from genome assembly GCA_945859575.2 of Herminia tarsipennalis. NCBI lineage: Eukaryota > Metazoa > Arthropoda > Insecta > Lepidoptera > Erebidae > Herminia > Herminia tarsipennalis. Next base: position 28,574,951 of record OX243838.2, read on the forward strand.
AAAACATTTAATAGATACTGAACGTGCGATAAAGAACATAAGATAGTGATGTAGATTGTAGAGATTGTAGATACAGCACAAAGATATTGTACTGTAACAGTACACCCCCCTTTAAAAAAATTTATGGTAATAGTGTGTAAACACTATTACCATATAATTAATTTATATTGTAAAATATAAATTTGACCTAGACCTTACTAGTTATTTGCTGATGTATATAAATAATAATGCTATTGTACGCGGTGGAATTTGATGACGCCTGTTGTGGTGTGATTTGCTGACGTCTGTAATTTTGACTCAGCTGTTGCACGAGTGTTTATTATTTTTTTTTTTTTCGTTAAACTCTTCATTCTTCTGTCCAGTGTTTTCATTATGCCGTAAATTAGGATCACGCCGATTGTTAAAATAATCTGTCCCATTGCAACATTTCTTGTCCACCGTAAGTCCTCCTGGATCAGGTTACGGAGTTGGTTCGCTTAGTTGTAAATTAATGGTATATGTTAAGATCTATGTTAATATATATACGAATAGCTTGCTTATATCAGCGATTTTTTATAGACGTACTACTGGCTTTACTTTACGTCCTGATCGTGTAGTGTACGTGTGTGAATGCCTGTCGCAATCCTTTGAATCTGGCACGTAGTTTGATTCGTCATTGATCATGAAAGCTGGTTTCAATCTATCAATTGATATCACTGTCTCTTTATCCCTAATTCTAATGCAAAATGTTTTATCTGTTTTACTAATTACTGGGTAGGGTCCTTCATACGGCGGTGTCAGGGCTTTCTTAATTCTATCACACCGTACAAATACGTGTGAGCATTCTTTGAGTTCGGGATGCACAAATATAGCTTGATTGTGTTTTTTTCTTTTCGGAATTGATGTCATTTGTGTGATGTCCTTTTGAATTTGTTTTACAAACTCTTCGTACGTTGATAACTGTGCTGCTGATGACTCAAAAAATCCTCCAGGGAGTCGTATTGGCGTTCCATATGTCATCTCTGCTGAACTATAACCTGTGTCTTCTCGCAAGCTACTCCGCAACCCGAGTAAAACTGTTGGAATTTCTTTTAACCAATTTTCGTTGGATTCTCTTGTCATTAACGCCGCCTTTAAAGTTCTATGAAATCTCTCTATCATTCCATTGGATTGTGGATGATAAGGTGTTGTCCTAATTTTATGTATTCCCAAAAATTGTGAGAGTGACTCAAATATTCTTGATTCAAACTGTCGGCCTTGATCCGTAGTAATGCGCAATGGACATCCAAAACGAGTAATCCATCCTTCGAAAAGTGTCTTGGCTACTGTTTCTGCAGTTATATCTTCTACCGGAAATATTTCGGGCCATGACGTACAACGATCTATGATTGTGATTAAATATCTCTTCCCTTGTGAAATCGGAAGTGGTCCGACGATGTCAATATGTAAATGTTCAAAACGTTGCGCTGTCATAAATGTACCAGGAGGTGATATCGTATGTCGTTGTATTTTTGATTTTTGGCAGGCTATACATGATCTACACCAATTATTGATATCTTTGTTCATATACGGCCATAAATACCTTTGGGTTATCATTTTTCTCGTAGTTCTTTTTCCTGGATGGCTCATACCATGAATGGTATCGAAAATTTGTTTGCGAAAATGCTTTGGTAAGTAGGGGCGGTTTTTTCCAGTAGATGTGTCGCAGGTGATGTTTATTGTGGAACCCGGAAGCGTAATATTTTTGAATTTTAATCTTTTATTGTCATGTAATTTACTTAGTTCATTATCTGTTGATTGACATTTTTCCAATTCAGCGTAATCGATAGGTGATGGCACGTATATTTCCTCTATTCGAGATAAGGCATCGGCGGTAATATTGTCACGTCCGCTTATGTGTTGAATGTTGGTACTGTATTGTGAAATGAAATCTAACTGCCGGACCCGTCGCGGTGTATCGTTTGATGATGGTTTTTGGGAGAATGCGTATGTCAAAGGTCGGTGATCCGTAAATATTGTAAATTCTCTTCCCTCGATTAATCTGTGAAAATGTTTGACGGCCATGTATATTCCTAACAGCTCTCTGTCAAACGTAGAATATTTTTGTTGAGTTTCGCTCAATTTTTGTGAAAAAAATCCTAATGGTTCCCAATTGCGTCCGGATTTTTGTTGTAAAACTCCACCAACGCAAGTAGCACTAGCGTCGGTCATGAGCGCTAGTGGTGCGTTGCGGGAAGGATGCGCTGTTAACACTGCGTTTTTCATGCTTTCCTTGCATTTTTCGTAAGCTTTGTCTGCTTCCGTTGTCCAAGGAACAGGTGAATTATCGTTCTTTTTTGAACCATGTAGATATTCGTTTAAAATTCTTTGATTTTCCGCTGCGCGTGGAATATTACTTCTGTAGAAATTGACCATGCCCAAAAATCTTCTTAATTCTTGAATTGTTTTCGGTTTGGGAAATTCCATGATTGCTTTGTAATTTTCTTCGGTAGGGTGTATTCCTTGGCTCGTTATATGATAACCTAAGAAATCTATTTCCCTTCTGAGAAATTCGCATTTTTCGTGATTAATGGTTATTCCATTCTCGTGTAAACGTTTGAAAACCGTTTCTAAATGCTGATAATGCAAATCTTCGTTGTCCGATGCAATGAGACAGTCGTCTACAAATATAAATACGTAGTTTAAATCTCTAAATAAGGAATCCATGAATCGTTGAAATGTTTGTGCCGCATTGCGTAATCCGAAAGGCATTCTTAAGTACTCAAAAAGTCCAAAAGGTGTGATGATGGCTGTTTTTTCTATATCTTTAACAGGAATACAATGGTATGCTTTACGTATATCTATCTTGCTTAGTATCTTCTTATTTTCTAATATGTATGTAAAGTCAGTTAATCTTGGTAGTGGGTATTTGTCCGGTACTGTCGTGCTATTGAGCATTCGATAGTCTCCGCACGGCCTCCACTCGCCATTTTTCTTTTTTACCATATGTAATGGGCTTGCCCATGGGCTATCTGACGGTCGGCAAGTTCCGAGTTCTATCATATTTTGAAATTCCTTTTTGGCTATGTCGTATTTTTCTGGAGGTAATGGTCTTGCCCGAGCTGCGACGGGTGGTCCTGTAGTGATAATGTGATGTTCAATCTTATGTTTGGGCGCATTGCGGAGAGAGGACTCTTTCGTGATGTCTTCGTATTTGTTTAAAAGTTGCGTAATACGTGGATTCGTTCCCACTGCGATAGTACGAATTGTTTGTTGTGTCGCTTTTTCCGAAATTACATGCGTTGTCAGCTCTGTAACTTTGTCGATAAGTTTGCGACCTGCTATGTCGACTAATAGTTTATAGTGCTCTAGAAAATCTGCTCCAATTATTGGTTGTGTAACATCGGCGATTACAAAATTCCATTTATAACATCGTTGTAGTCCTAAATTCAAGGTAAGCGTCTTCTCGCCGTAAGTCCTAATTTTAGTCCCATTTGCAGCGTATAGTGTGTATTGTTCATTTTGTAAAATTGAATGTCTCTGTTGCTTGCTAATGACTGAAATATTTGCGCCCGTGTCAATCAAAAACTTCATACCACTTTTTCGGTCGGTAATGGTGAGGCGATTGGATGGGTGGATTGCACAGAGTTTCGCCGTTGTCTGTGCTCTTATTCGTTTCCCTGGTTCCGTACGTAAGTCATTGGTTTCCAACCGCATGGTTTAATGCAGTTCTTTGCATATTTTCCGAATCTTTCGTGGTAGTAACAAAATTGATTTGCTCCTCTATAGTTTGTTCTCGGCCTCATAATCGGGAATTGTTGACGTTTCTTGAAATGATTGTGCGTGTTGGGTCGATAGCCATATTGACCTTGCTGAATTGCGTCAATATCTATCTGTAATTTTGCTAGCTGGGCTAAAATGCATGCTGTATTGTTGTCGTTTGAAGTGTCGTTGCTAACAGCTGATATTTCGGTTACTTTTGAATTCATTATTATTTTGTCTGCAATTTGGCTCAGTTTGTCAATTTCCATGTCTTCCGTAACTGCTAGAACCGTAGTAACTGATGTTGGTAAAAGCCTGAACCATAGTAGTTTAATTGTTTCGTCACTGATTTTTCCTCTCCCGAGGACTCGCATTTGACGTAATAACTGCGAAGGTTTTTGATCACCGAGTTCTGTCTCTGATATTAATTTTTGAAACTGTCGCTGTTCTGTTTCTTCGTAACAATCAATTAAACGTTCCTTGATGTTTTTGTATTTATCTGTAGTCGGTGGTGAAGTGATTAGGTCACTAACCTGTAGTATTTCTTCCTTGGATAATTTTGCTATTACTGTACAGTATTTGTATTCGTCTCCTTGCTTCTGTGGTGCTAATATGGCTTCTAGTTGCGTGAACCATAATCTTGGTTGGTCTTTCCAAAATTCCGGAATGCGGGATAAAACCGAGGTGCCAGCAGCTACTTCAAGTGTTCCTTGCTGATTTATGTTCGCCTTGCACGGTGATTGTGCCATGTTTCTTGCTGCGTATTCGTTCGTCGGGGTCACCAATTTGCCAAACTTCTTGGCAGTATATGATTAGGTATAAATGAGACAAAAGATGTAGTATAGTCTGGTTATAATTATCTAAAGGTGCATCTTATATACTAACGACTTCGTGTTGATAACAGATAGTAAAAACATTTAATAGATACTGAACGTGCGATAAAGAACATAAGATAGTGATGTAGATTGTAGAGATTGTAGATACAGCACAAAGATATTGTACTGTAACACACTTCATAAGTCATTTTTGCCGTCGTAACATTCTCTAAGTTGGTTTTAATTACATTATTGATTGCAATGTTACTACACCAGATGTCTAACTTATACATGTCTAGAGAGTTAGATGCATAATTTTTTTCCTCGTAAACGATGCTAAAAGCCTTCATTAGGATAGGCTTCTTTTTATTTGACCAGAATCTGTTAGTTGAGAGGTTGGCTAGTTCACGTACAGTTTTGTTTGTAATACTGTTGCTAAACGACTTAATTTTTAAGCAGTACATAAACGCTAAGTATTGTCGTCTTACATGTAATGGAGGAAGGCATAACTCGCTCTCCATTACATGTATAGGTGTAGTTCTGATAAAGCCCCCAACAATTCGCATCGCTTGATTTTGAATCTTATCTATTTTATATACTCGAGATCTTATACTATTATCGTAGAGAAAACAACCGTAATCAATTCGACTTCTAATTAAAGCCAAATAAAGGCGTCTTAAGTGCATAGGATGAATCCCCCAACTACGACCAGCTAGTACCTTAATAATGTTAATCATTTTTTGACATTTTTCATGAAGTTCGTTAATATGTTTGCCCCATCGGAGTGAGGAATCCAACCATACCCCCAAATATTTAATATTATGAGAAGCTACTAAAGGTCTATCATTTACAGTCAGATATTATAGTGGTTTTACATACATCAAGAGTCACAATATTAAAAAGCAGAGGCGAAATAGGATCACCTTGCTCCAATCCCCGGCACAAACAATAACAGATGAAAAAAAGGGGGATATCACAAGGTGGACTGACCTTGTGATATCCCCCTTTTTTTCATCCGTTATTGTTAAATGCCTTTCCTTCAAAAATTCCCACAGATAATTACACATTAGGCTGCCTACTTTTAATCTATCCAATGCTTGAACCACACTCTCAACTAACGTTAGTTAAAACGTTATTAAAAGCATTTTCAATATCAAGAAAACATGCCAGGGTTGTGATGTTTCTAGTAAAACCAATTTGTATACTTGAAATAAGTCGAGTAAGAGAGTCCAAGCATGAATAACCTCTACGAAAACCTGTTGTGCTAGAGGATAAGATCTTGTTATGTTCCACAAACCATTCTAATCGTCTTGTCAACATTAAATGAAATATTTTACATAGGCAGCACATCAGTGAAATTGGGCGCAATTTACCATTTGAAGCGAGGTTGGTCCCAAGTTTAGGAATTGCCATTATTTTAATCTTACGCCACTCAAGGGGAATGTATCCCGTACTAAATATGCTATTATATATATGCAAGAGGAACTCCTTTGCAACTGTAGATAAATTATAGATCATAGAATAAGTAATATTATCATGCCCTGGAGCAGTATCTTTTTTCTTTAGACATGACTCTAACTCCTGAATAGAAAACTCTGATTCTAATAATCTATTACTTGATGTAAACAAAGGTTTAGGACATTGTGCAGATACAGGTGCTAAAGCACATATAAGTTCCTCCTTTCTCTCAAATGAAATAGAATAATTAGGTTGGCTATAACCCTTAATCCACCTCATTCTGCGCCACATTTCAGAAGAAGATACCTTCCCATCAACTGCTGTACAAAATGATTGCCAGCTTTTAGTTTTCGCCTGTCGAATTTCTTTTTTAGCTTTTTTGTCTTATTTTCTAGGATTAACGATGATTCATGTGAGTATAACATTTTAGAAATCGGTCACCCATCTATGCACCAACTGTGGTAAAGTTGCTTAACTTACGCAAACATTATATCATAATAGAAGTTGGTTCAACTTTGAGGTACACCGACAAGTTACTATAAGAATAACAAATTCGTTTAATGTAAATAGTGTGTCGTCGCCGACTAGGGTCAGTAGGTACCTTTGTTTATTTGTGATGTAATACCTACCTACCGTACCATGGAAGACGGGGAATTTGTGAAGAAAGTTCGAAATTATGGTGTGAGCGGTGATGTTCAAGTTACAAATAATGTACGGTTTAATGCTGCCTGAATTCGTTACCTTGTCAACAAAATCAATGACTGATCCTCACAATGTCTGTTACCTTGGTACTCCGAACATTGGTTTTCGGGTTACCTACGTATAGTGTTTCTGTGTGTGTGTTTACATTTGCGTGAGTGTGTAGGTATACACACACTCACACAAATGTAGTCGACCAGATAGATTTTTATTAATGAAAACTGCATTTATTTTACTCTTCGTCCATAAACAATGATAAAGAACGAGAGGCAAGCTACGGAAGAGTGAAACAAGATACCAAAGGACGAATGAGAGTTAAAATGATAGAACGAGACTAGCTTGTCTCACTCACACATCATCACTTGTTTCATCTTTGCAGGAACAAAAGAGTGAAACAAAATGAAAGTGGGTGGTGATTTAAGGTCAAACCTGAAGTTCATTGCAGTTCATTGGAAACAGCTGATTATCTGTTAGTGTTGGGTACCTATCGGTAAAGTCGTATTTTCAGTATGTCGATGTTACGCACTCGATAAGAAAGAAAATTCTTTATCTCAGTGATACTAATAAAATCAGAATTGGTACCCCCGCAGATGTTATACTTATACCTAACACTGTTCATTGCTGAAATATGACCACATCTTTCTGTTACAACCTGTATAAATGGGGAGGACAACGTGGTAGCTGACACTATGTCGCGTGTTGAAGCCATCATCCTTGAACAGGACTACGAGGCGCTTGCAAAATAGCAACAGATAGACCAGGAACTATCCGAATTACGGCAACAAGGCTGCAGCCTACAATTGACTGATGTTGTCATGCCTGGTACCACCATCTCTGTCATCTGCGATATTTCCACTGGCAAGCCTCGACCTTATTTAACACCACCATTCGGTCGGATAGCTTTTGATCAATGTCACAATCTGAGTCACCCCGGTATGCGGGCAACTGATCGTCTAGTGTCTGAACGCTATGTCTGGCCCAAAGTAAACGCCAACTGTCGACAATGGGCACGCGCTTGTCTGCACTGCCAGCGCAATAAAGTAACTCGGCATGTCGCGTCTCTCCTCGGTAACTTTGACGTACCTTCTAACAGATTCAGCCACGTTCATATCGATATTATAGGTCCACTGCCACCTTCCAACGGATTTTCCTACTGCCTAACTGCGATTGACAGATACACACGTTGGCCCGAGGTATGCCCCATGACATCTATAACTGCAGAAGAGGTAGCAGACACATTCGTAGCTGGCTGGATATCGCGTTTTGGGGTGCCACACATCCTAACTACTGATCAAGGCCGGCAATTTGAATCCGCATTATTTCAGCGTCTGCTGAACGTCTGCGCCACAAAACGAGTCAGGACAACCCCGTATCACCCTAGTGCAAAAGGCATGATTGAGCGCGTACATCGGCAACTTAAGGCTGCCCTCATGTGCCACGAGGACACCTGGGTTCGATCGCTTCCGATCGTTCTCCTCGGCATGCGTTCCACATTCAAGGAAGACCTGAAAGCCAAAGCAAAGCAAAGCTAGGGACATCTTAGATCTCTGAACGTCCATAATATGCTACTTTTGTATGGAGCTCTTTTCTCCGTAGGGGGGTGGTGTGGTGTTCTAGTAACTCACACTCACCTAATCTGTGACCTTATATTATTATGCATAGCTTTAAGTTCTGATTGTATTTATTGTCTGTGGTCGACGCGCATCACTAGTGGAATTTGGAATCCAAAAGGAGCGAGCGCGACCCCATCACTACTAACTACTCGCACCAAAAAACAGAAGTGTAAAACAACGAGTTAGTGCATCGTTGCTTGCTTACTTTTCACAACTTGGACGAATTAATCGTAGGAGATAGTCTCGAACTCCACTCTGTACTGTTATTGTAACAAGGCGCTAAACAAAATTATAACGTGTCCAAACGTCAGACTGCGTTTCACTTTAATCCTCATTACCTCACTTCAAGAAGCGAACGATCGGGACCACAGGGCGCTTCGACGACATCCCTGGTCCTAAACTACTCTTGAATACGTCTTTTATAAAGTTCTATAATATTATACAATACAAAGGCTAAGTACTGCTTAAGACCTTTTTCGCTTGTTTTACAAATCAAAGTGTACGACGTGTTTACAGCTTTGTTGGTTAATAATAATAATAATAATAATAATAAAGCCCTTTATTCAGACCAACTTAGCATCTATTTACAAAGTATTAAGAACTATGAGTATATTTAATTATTTTTTGCAGGTCTGTTTGCCAGTCGGCAAAGGCCTCCTCCAACCTTTTCCGTTCTTGTCTATCTTGGGCTACTCTATTCCACGTTACTCCTGCTACTTGCCGTATATCATCGTCCCACCTTTTCTGTGGTCTGCCTCTTTTCCTTTTCCCTTCTCTAGGGTACCATCGCGTTACAATTTTGCTCCATTTCTCTTGGCCTCTTATCATGTGCCCTGCCTATTGCCATTTGAGTCTTCTGATTTTGGATGTTATGTCTATGACCTTCGTCTTTTTCCTGATGACATGGTTTTTTATTCGGTCCGACCTTTTCAAATTCAGCATACTTCTTTCCATTGCATGTTGGCAAGTTTCCAGTTTTCTCGTCGTATTTTGTGTTATAGCCCATGTTTGACTGCCATACATTAAAACAGGTAGTACACAGGTGTCGAAAAGTTTTTTCTTTACATTAATGTGAAGAGTTTTATCTTTCATGACCTCTCTCAGACTCCAGTATCTCTTCCAGCCATTTGTAATTCTTCTCTCAACTTCTTTGCGTATAGGATCTTCTTGTGTTATTAGCTGTCCCAGATAGATGTATTCGTCGGTGTAATCAATTTGATTATTTCTTAGATGTATGGTGGTTTTCTTCCCGTTTGTCATTTTTTGTTTTCTTTGGGTTCAACTTCAAACCCATCTTCTCACTTTCATCCGCTAGTTCATGTATCATTTGTTGTATGTCTTCCGGTGTTTCAGCGAATAAAACTATATCGTCTGCGAACCTCAAGTGTGTTAGGGAGGTCCCGTCGACATTGATTCCGAGGTTTTCCCAGTTAAGACCCCTAAAGATTGTTTCGAGAACCGCTGAGAATAGTTTTGGAGATAGAGGGTCTCCTTGTCTAACACCCCTTTCTACTCTAAATGGTTTACCTTTTTTTTCTAGTTGGATTCTCGCGGTACTATATACAGTTTTTATTAGGCGGATATATTTTTGTTCGATTCCTTGTTCCTTTAGGGACTTCCATATCTTTTCGTGGTACAAGGAATCAAATGCTTTGGTATAGTCGATGAAAGCGATGTAGTATTCGCGCTGGTAGGCTGTATATTTGTCTAGGACTTGGCGGACAACATGAATGTGATCGATTACCGAATAGCCTTTCCGAAAACCCGCCTGCTCGATGGGTTGATGTTCATCTGGTGTTCCTTCTATTCGTTTTAAAATTATTTTGGCAAATATCTTATATATGTTAGACATGAGGCTGATTGGACGGTAGTTTCCTATGTCGTGTTTGTCTCCTTTTTTATAAAGAAGTATAATATTTGATTCTGTCCATTGCTGTGGGATAATTTCTGTGTCTATGATGTCTTTAAACATTTCCGTGAGGATCGGTGTGATAACTTGTTTATTTCGTATTAAGATCTCGTTGTTTATACCATCAGGTCGTGGTGTTTTGTCTTTCCGTTGTGTATCTATTGCTTTCTCTATCTCCACGTGAAGGATTTTGGGAATATTTGAGGTATCTACCAAATTTATTTCTTCTCGTGAGGTGTTGTATTCATACAGTTCTTTGTAATAGGATGTTGCAATTTCCAATATGTCTTTTCTGTTGTGGTTCCGTTTTCCTCTATTGCTTTTCATTTTTACCACCCAGTCTAAAGATTTCGTTAGTTCCTTGTATGCTTTTTTAACACCACCAGTTTTTATTATGTGTTTTTCGATAGTCTCCAATCTATTTCTATTTCTATCTGATCTGATGTTTTTCTTTATTTTTTTGTTAATTTCGGTTAGATGTTTTCTTCTGCCTTTTGCGTCTCTTGTATTAATTAAGTGGCTCCTTTCTTCTAGCAATTTTATAGTAGTGCTTGTAAGCCATTGCTTCCGTTCCCTACTGGTACTAGCAGCGAGTTTAGTTTCAGTTGTAATAATATTCTCTATCCAGTTATATTTTTCCTGTATGTCAAAGTTCCTTGTGTTTTCTGTAAAGTTGTTGAATTTGTCTCTCAGGCTGGCTGTTAATTGTTCCATTTGGTCTTTTCCGAGCTTCACATTTACTGGTTGTTGCCTTGGTCTAGGTTTCCTTAGTTGTTTTGTTTTTAATTCTGCCCTGATCAGCCTATGATTAGTGTTGAAGTTAAAGTTGCTGAAGTAACTGTTTTTGTTAGTCATGAAGAAATCAATTTCATTTTTTGTGTTCCCGTCTGGTGAGATCCAAGTCCACATTCTTTTTTTATTTTTCCTATAAATAGTATTTAATTAGTAAGGTTGTTTTCTAGTGCGAAGTTCATAATTTTTTCTCCGTTCCTGTTTCTGGTTCTGTTGCAGTATGTGAATGGTCCTAGTGTGTATTCTCCAGGACGCTTGTCTCCAATTTTTCCATTGAAGTCTCCCATTACTATTAAGTTTTTATGGGCATGCTCACGTATGGCTTGATTCAACTCAAGATAAAATGTGTCTACTATTTCTTGGTCTGACTGTATAATATACAGGGTGTAACAGAAAGGTGTGGTCATATTCAAGGGTCGTCACATACACATGATAAATAGCGTGTGTACCTAATCTTATCAAAATGTAAGAACCTTAAAATTTTACGTCATTTTTAATCAGTCCATAAATTATTATGCAAAATATCGCCACGAATAATGCTACATCACTAACCAATCATTCAAGATTTTCATCGTAGTATAGTAGTAGTAGAGAGTTCAATTATGTTGGATGACCCTGCACAATGAACTCTTATGTATCACTGCGCGCCTGGTACCCGTCACGCGTCTAACATACGGACGTCCGCGCGTCCGTAAACCAAAGAAACACAGGCAAACAAATTAATACCAACTAACTACTAACCTCTGAACGTTTTCCGTCGCCACCGGCTTTCACGACGACCACATCGAACGGACAAATGTTAATCACCATCTCACTGTTGTTGGTACCTACTTTGTAATCACATCTGGTGGACGATCATTTGAATGCACTTCACGGTACAAAATAACGTACTAGGTACCTACGTTCGGCTTTTACATCCCTACATTTTTGATATTAATGTTTTTAGGGTTCGGGGAAGTACCTACCTACCGTTTTTGAAACTTCAATAAGAATGAGATTTAGGTATAATTACATATTTTAAGTTACGAATACACAGTATCACAAATCACAACACATCAATTTAGCACTAACTTCAACGCGCACTTGTTTGTTCGAATTGATAATACCTACGTAATGAAAATAGGCGCGAAACTCGGTGACGCTTCCCCGCATTCCTGGCACCACTACATAACTAAATCGGTACCTACCTATCGGACAAAAAATATTTGTTGCGTTCGCCGAAAGTGTTAAGTACCTACGGGTTACGGGTCACGCATTACGGGCCACCGTTGGATCCCTAAGGTACGTTTGTCCAGGACCGAGCAGACTGTTTCTATCAACTTACTTGGTACCTAACCTACATCGCGTAGATTACGATCGCGTCATATGCAATTTATACACAATTTCGAAATTATTCACTGTTACTAACTTAAAACAAAATTTCTTTATCAATTTCACATCACTTCCACAAAGAAAGACAAACAAAAACCAAGAAACGAAATAGATCGAACCGCTTCGGGCTCCGCGTCGAAAGCACTGACGGACAGTGACGGAATAAATAAGCAACACCAAGAATGAAGCAAAGAAATGAAAGTGCCTAAAAACTTAAAACTTCTAAAATTACAAGAAAATGCATGTAAATTATCATAGAAAAGTTTTAATTTAATTAATGGCAATATCAAATTATTTTATGAATCATAATAACAACAAAAGAGTATTAAAAACACATTTTGAAATTACAATGACTTCCGAATATTTCTGCCGAGCTTCCGGTCAAATACCGAATTATTTATTGCACAGTTGCACACGTTTTGTTTATGACGCCACGGCCTTGAAATGTTGGTGTCTCTGTCTAACTAGGTAATAAAACCAATAATCGGTCAGTTTGAGTTTGAGGCACTGATATTTGTTTTGAATAATTATTTTGTTTGGAAAGCTAATTTCCATGCATTTGAAGTTTTTGAAAAAATCTTTACGTGTTTAATGCAATAAGTTGTTACTTACATGGCGTGGGACAAATAACGCGGGACTTCGCCATGAGTGTTCGAAGTTGAGCCGTGAGTTTACGATTTATTTTTGTTGCAAATCAACTGTTCACCTGAATGTCTGTGTGTTTGTCAATTACTTTTCAACACAAAATAATGAATATCGATTTAGATTGTAGATTGTTTTATTGTTTTGGTATTATTTAAACTATTAAAAAACTACATTAATACCTCAATGATTTTAATCCTACAATGAAATAAATTGTTGGATTTTGTGAAATTATGTAATTCTTTTAACGATTTAATGTAAATAGATTTAAAAAATAAAGTAAATTTCAGTGGTGTAATAATAATAATAATCGTTTATTTCTCACCAAAACCGAATTACATAAGTACTTAATTTAATAACAAAAATTTTACCTACAGCTATAGTGAACAAATTTCGGTTATGGATCGCTGGTGCCTGACGTAGGTATAAAATTACTTGTATCACAGGTCACCAGGCCTCCAATCAGAACACAGAAATACAATTACAATAGCTATAGACTAAACGTTTGGGTACAGCAAGAAAACAAAATTACAATTAAGGGTGAGTGGGTGACGAGTGTGTGTGTGCGTGCGTCTCTCTCTCTCTCTCTCTCTCTCTCTCTCTCTCTCTCTCTCTCTCTCTCTGTGTGTGTGTGTGTGGGTGTGTGTGTGTGTGTGTGTGTGTGTGTGTGTATGTGTGTGGGCGTGTGTACTATATATATAGAGCATCAAGTGTTACTTTAAAACTACCAAAAGCTCCTCGGTCTCTGAATAAGATCGTTTAAGTAGCCATTCCGTTACAGCGCTATTGCATTTATAATAATAAATAATATAATAATAATTTTATTGATCAATTTATAATACATTTTTTACAAATTAGTGCTCGGGGTCCTCTTTTAAGCAATGAATGCCTGTGTTAGAGGACACCGCTCTTCCGTAGTATGTTGATACATTTTGAATTCATTGATACATTTTGGTTTGGATAGATAGACTAAACATAGGTTGTGTGTGTGTGTGTGTGTGTGTGTGTTTTTGTGTGTGTGTGTGGGTGTGTGCGTGCGTGCGTGTGTAAAATATCATATCACATCATTTTATATGTGCTAACAATGCTTCTGTCTCTTCATATGTAAGTGTTTTTATCCAATCTGTAATTTTTTTTTTACAGTCATACTGGTTTTTTGTATATATGTAAACCTTTTTGTTAATCTTATTATATAATTGGGCCGACCGCTTGTTGATTTGCCTACAGGCAAACATAGTCCTAGTTTGGGGAACTTGTATGATGAGATCATTCCTTCTTCTTTTGGTGTTTTCGGCATTATATGCTACAATCTTGTGTTTCTTTAGAACTGTGTGGATTATGTACAATTTCCTTACTGATAGTAAGTCACTCTTTTGGTAGAGACTTTCTGTAGAATATCTCTTCTTTTTAAAATGCATTGTTTTTATCAGTGCACGTTGCGCTCGCTCAACATGTAAGAAACAGGATTTTGCAGCGCCTCCCCAAATTGGTATGCAGTACGCCAAGACAGACTGCACCAGAGCAACATAGATTTCTTTTAGAATGTTTCTTTATGTGTATTTATGTTATGAATTAGGACAACTTTATGCAACTTTTTAAATACAAATACAAATATTTTTTATTTGCTATAAATAGGGTGGATACATGAAGTGGTCTTATAAGTAGTTTACATTAGTAGGTACTAGCCTATTTAGCCATTATCAATAGCATGCAAATATTGATCACTTAAAACTAGATATTAATTATAAAATGATTTTCTTTGTATATATCCATTACCACATTTATTTTCTACTCTTAAATAACTTTATTATCAAAGAACTCCTCAAGTGTATAGAAAGTTTTCTCGGTAAGCCAAGAACCAAGAGCTGACGGAAACTTTTTTAGAGGTATTAGTTTTAAGTTAGTAGGAATTTTATTATAAATTTTAACACACATTGCATAACAATTTTTTTGAAACCGACTACTCTTAGGAATCACGCCCAATACAAGCCGATCAGGATTTCTTGTATTTACTCTGTTTGTGGTATCTTTTGCTTGCTTAAACAATTCAGGGTGATGTTTAACTATTTTTCCTACTTCTAAAATATAAAGGCAAGCAAGAGGGAGTATTTTTAATGTTTTGAAGTGAGGACGACAAGATACATTTGGTGCAATGTCGCAAATGGACCTTATGCACCTTTTTTGGGCAACAAAAGCCTTTTGTATGTCTGTACCATTTCTCCAAATCAGCAAGCCGTACCGCAGCACTGATTCGACATATGCAAAATAGGCTGTGCACGCTGTTTCCTTATTTGCAACTTTTGCTAATTTGTACAGAGCAAAAGAAAACCCATTTATTTTGTTGCTTACTTTTTCTATGTGTTCTGTCCAATTTAATTTATTATTAATAATAATTCCTAGAAATGTCAAGTTATAAGTATTTAGTAAGGTATGTCCGTTAAAATTTATAGAAATGTCATGACTTTTTAAATGATTAAAATTAATTATGTTCGTTTTAGATAAATTAACTTGTAGATTATTATTATTCAGCCATTCAATAATTAATGTCAACGTATTGTAGATATCCGCTTCATGTAGGGTTGGCGTCATACTTTTATTAGTGGTAACTATAATCGAGATGTCGTCAGCAAATAAAATAGTTTTGTAGTATGTAACTTTGGACAAATCATTTATGGACAACAGAAAAAGAAGTGGTCCTAGGACACTCCCTTGCGGTACATATAAATAAGGTCCTAAAAATACAAAAAATCTTCTGTTAAATGATGTTTTAATTTGTGTGGATAAAGCAACTAGATGATTGCGACGAACGATTTCTTTCGTATATTCAGTTGAGGAATGTTGTTTGAGAACCACAGCCTTAACGAATAATTGCCTAACAGTGAGAACTTTGCAAAAGTCAGTAATACTATAGCCTAGGATAGACTGACATAGTGCTAGGTATACCATTTTTAGGACGTGACCGTCAGCTGAGTGACGTAATTCTTTAAATACATAAATTAGTTTACGTACTCTATTTGATAAGTAATCAATGTAGTCCTTAAAAGTTAATTTACTGTCAATGATCACTCCCAGGTATCTAATGCAATTTACGTTTTCCAAGTAATGGATAGTGCTTGTAGAGGTAGGTAGATTGGTGGTTATTCTTAGCGAGCTATCTATATGGATTGGGGAGTTTATGGTAAAATTTACGATTTAGGTCTTCATTACATTCAATGTGAGAAGATTATCAGAAAGGCACCTACAGACCACATCGAATCCTTTTTGAGCCAGACGATACGTATCCTGCCAATTTTTAGAAGAAAAGACCAGTACTGTATCATCTGCGTATGAGAAAATAGCTCCCTGGTCCAGTTTTAGGTCGCATAAATCGTTAATATACACCAGGAATAAGTTTGGACCGAGAATGCTACCTTGGGGCACACCGAAGTCTATGGAAGTTTAATCACTGCAATACTGGCCGATTTTTACTGCCTGTGTTCTGCCCGTTAGATAACTTCGAAATAGAGATAGCTGAGCTCCTCTTATTCCTATTGACTCTAATTTATTTATAAGAATGGGAATTGAAACCGTGTCGAAAGCCTTCGCAAGATCAAGAAACAATGCGACGCATTTCTCTTTTACATCAAGTTTTCTAACTAGATGATCTACTAATGTGTGAACTGCATCATCTGTGGATAATCGATCCATCCTAAATCATCCATCCTAAATCCAAATTGGTTACAAGTTAATAAATTGCGGGTTTCTAAGTACTTTACTAAACGTATATTGATGATTTTTTCAATGACTTTTGATAGAGCGGGAAGAACTGATACAGGTCTATAGTTCTCCACACGACATCGATCCCCCGTCTTATAGATTGGATGAAGAAGTGTCTTTTTAAATAGTGCTGGGAATATGCCTGTATTCATACAAAGATTGCATATGTGTGTGAGGGGTGGAATAATAATGGTTTTATATTTTTTTAAGAAGATAGCGGAGATACCAATATCCAATCCAACCGCACAGTTTGCTTTTAGAGACATAAGTACTCTGTCGACTTCAATCTCGTCCGTTTCAAACAGAACAAAAGAGTCCTTCGATTTAGATTCTAAGATTGGTGAGTGGAATGTATTTGAATATTTTCTGCTAGTTGTTTACCTACATTAGCGTAGTACGTATTAATAGTGTTAATTGATTGTTGTTTGTCCAGATTTGAGTCTAGTAGGTCATACGCTAGCGATTTAGGTTTGATACTACTAGTAACGGATTGTACAACTTGCCATATGTGCTTGAAATTTTTACCGGCCATTTTAAATTTAAGTTTTTCGTATATAGTCTCTTTTAGCCCTACGTAATATAGAAGTGCAGAAGTTACGATGTCTTTTGTAGGTAATTGATATTATTTCGTTCGAGGGATCCTTCTTATGTTTTTTGTATAGGTTATCTCGGTTGTTAATTCATTTTAAAAGTCCCGGTGTTATCCAAGCCTTAATGGGTCGTCGCCTACGAGATAGCATAATGATTTTAGTATTCGAGCTTATAGCAGAGAGAATAGATTTTATAAAGAATTTTGTTGCCAGATTGGGATCTATTGCATTATAAACGGGTTTAAAATCAATTCTGTTGAGGTCACATAAAAGTTTCTCGTCATCTATTTTAGTCACAGTAGAATAAGTCTTGCGAATATTCTTTTTCAGAGACATAGCAAGTAATACCGCGTAATGGTCTGTTATTGTCGTTTGTAGTATAACTATTTTATACGGCAATGTGGTCTTTATGTTAATATGATCAAGGCATGTCTGACCATGGGTTGGAAAATTGTGGCCAAGAAAAAGTCCATGATGGGCATGAACTTCAAGGTAGTCAAGTGTATGAGTGCAGGTATGACCTTGTGCGATGTCCAGATTGATGTCACCCACAAGAACAATATTTCTATATCTCTTAAGATTATTAAGAAGATGATCTAAAGATAGTACAAAGTTTGAGGGGTCTTTGAAGGCATGGGGTCTATAAATTGCTAATACAGCTACTTCTAAGCCGATGCTAATTAGTAGACAACTGGCATCTGACAAGCCAGGCTCAGTTAATTTAATATTAGACAATGTTGTATTGATGTAAACAATTACCCCGTCATTCTTGTTATGAGTAATTTCTGTTTTGTGGGCAGCATATCCGTTTATTACAGGAATTATGGGGTTGCAAGAAAGCCAGCATTCGGATAAAATAATTATGTCAGTCGGTCTATTTATTATCTCTAATAATATAGAAAGTTCCAAAAAAATTGCTTTTATACTGCGAATGTTTTGTAATAAAAGTGTCAAACAAGAGAGAGCTATCGTGGGTAACAGATTATCACAATCTTCCGGGTTACTTAATGACGAGTCACACAACGAAATGTTATCAATGTTGACTAGTAAATCATTAATTGCCGCGAATTTTGATTAAATTTATTTTCCGGGGGTGATAACTAATTACACACATTATTAGCACTATATTTTTAACATATCGTATTAAAATGTATGTAATAGTCTTAGTTGTTTACCTACATTTGCGTAGTACGTATTAATAGTGTTAATTGATTGTTGTTCGTCCAGATTTGAGTCTAGTAGGTCATACGCTAGCGATTTAGGTTTGATACTACTACGAGGGTGGATCGAAATATTCGCGGCCTACCACATAAATACTTGACTTATTTTAATGTAACTGACCTCATTCGATTTGTTTACTCTCTGGTTGTCACATTGTAAAATTCTGTCACAATAGCATTATCTGTTTTTAAATTAGACTGAATTTTGTGAGCCCAAAGAGTAAACTAATACTACGGAAAAAGAGGGCCCTCTTGCAGTGTAAAAAAGCAAACCGTTTTGATTTTGACAGACGACAATGCGCCATCTGAATTTTGTTTCCAGAAATATCATTTATGCGGTATGGTATGCTAGGCATATCTGTAGGTTTTATTAGCAACAACTCATTTTATTAATTTCAACGATTGTTTTAAATGTTCTCATTTTTTTAAGCGAGGCATTTTTAAGTTTTATATTGAATATCAAACTTTAAAATGACTCTCATGAAAAATGCTAAAACGTCATGGAATCGTTGAGATTAATAAACAACCTTGTTGCTGATCGATGATTCAGTTATTTGTGGTAGGAAATTATAAGAAAAGATGAGTTTTTATATTAATATAATATTTATTATGTACCTACCTACTTACAACTAGGTTTTCTAACAAAAGCACAAAGTCTAGATATTTATTCTAACGCGACATTATCCAAGGCCATATTTTAAACAATAAAGTGTCCGTTGCAAGACAAAATTAAATCTATAGATTTAATTGTATATAACACGGGGCGTATTCAACGCACTTGTACGAATTATCACAGCCACAATTATGAAATGGAACAACAAACACGCAAATCCAAGATAACACATTTTAAAACATCCAATTCTGTGATGGCTTGTTTGACAGTTGTGAAAAGATAACTTTTTTCAAGTACCATAAACAAACTGGACACTTACTATAGAGGCCAGTATTATTTAGTAGTGACAAACAACATTATTTTAAGATAAAGCATTTTAAAGACCATTATTTGATAAAACAATTAAAAAAGCACTGTTTTATTAATTTCTTAAAACAAAATAAAACCTAAAATATTTATTCAAAATGGTAACGCCATCTATTGAACTTGAAGGTGACTAAATATTTTCGGAAACAAAAAACAGATGCCGACTCTTCAATTACTGATCTGTCACTTAAACGACAGTGTCCCCACCCTGTGTGAGCCTAAGTGCAGCGTTTTTAAAGAATGGAGAAAATTGAGCAACGTGCGGTCATCAAATACCTGTTTAAAAAAAAACTGACTCCAAAAGAGATTCACGAAGATATGGGTTAGGTTAGGTTAGGTTAGGTTGGGGTGGGGTGCTAAGTGCCGGAAAACCTCCTCGTGGTGCACCCTGGGCAACGGACGGTGATCACTTTTGATCGCCGGACGGCTAATGTTCTGGCAAAGAGAGGGGCCCGTATTCGGGCAACTCGGGACGTTCTCCCTGTGCCCCTCTAGTTTTATTTTGTTTTATTTTATTTTGTTTTTCTTTTGTTTTATTTCGGTTTATTTATTTTATTTTATTCCAATATTTATTTTTATACCTTTATTTTTACACCTTTTGTTTTGGTTTTTACCGTTTTATTTTACAATTTGCTTTTCTTTTTCTTTTATGTTTTATTTTGTTTCCTGCTGGGGGGGAAACAGTGGAGTGATGTGGCGGGCTCGGCGTGCTTTTGCTTTTGCATTGCCGCCGGGCAAACAGGGGAGGTTTTGGTCCATCCCTGGGCCTTTCTGAAGAAGGGCGAGGGGCGGCGGGTTCACCATCTGTTTACAGATGGCGGACATGGTCTGATGCAGACCACCGACCGGCCCGACCCGTAATCCTGAATTGACAGGACCGGGGGCCCACGCTTTGTGGGCTGCGGGGAAGTAAACCCCTTTAAAAAATACCCTAATCCCACGCTTGTGGTGCCCGGCAATGGGATGAATGGCTGAGGGGATCTCAGTCCCGAGGGCTACCCAGACGGAGGTCTCGAAACTCAACATTATGTCGGTGGTTAATACATATATATCTACCCAGGAGGGTCCCGAGCGCACTTCGCTCGGGGAATCCCTCCCGAAGCCAGTCGGCTTCGGCAGTCCCGCGTACTCTGGGGGGGACACCCAACGACGCACCCGCCCTGTGCCGAGCGGTAAATCCGGCACCGAGAAAAGCGCGAAGGTCGCGCTTCGAACATCGAGTCGCATTGCAGGCTCAAAGAAGGGTCGCAAGACACCGAGTCGGGCTAAGGCGAGTGGGGGTCCGTCCCCGTTGCCGCCTAAAGTCCCGCGTACGGGGTCTCTGACCGCTTCAGAGTCCTCCATTACGGACGTGGACGTAATGGAGGATATTGAAGTCCACGAGGAAAGTGCAGTGGGCGGCGAGCAATCAGGCAGGCTCTGGGCTTCCCAGAAGCGTAGCCGCTCGCCGCTACAGGATATGCCGGGGGTCCCCCAGACTCCCAGCAAGATCCCAACTGCCCACAGAGGAGGAGCTAGTAGCTCTGTGTTCTCCAGCAGGGAGAAATACCTGCGGACGCGTACAGAGGGAGAGCGCACCGCCGAAGATAGGGTGGCGCAGCTCCTCGCCGAGGACTGCCGGTCGGGTCGGGACTCTTTATCCCTTCCTACTACGGCGGAACTCAAGGCGAGTGCCGGGGATGCTGTGGCTGCAATTTATGAGGTGGCCACAAAATCGACCAACTTAAAGGGCCCCTTTGTGCGTGGCCTTAAAGAGGCAGGTGCCAAACTGTTGGTGGTGGTGGACGACCTGGCCGGTCGCACGGATACCACCAACCGGGAGTTGCAGCAGTTGCGGGAGGAGAACGTAACTCTGCGGTCTGACATGGCGGAGCTCCGCGCCGAGCTCGCCAGATTGAGGGCTGACTTGGCCTCCTCCCAAGCCAGTCCACCCCGAGCTGTTTTGGCCAGTCCGGGGAAGTCGCAGCCTTCACCCTCCTCTGGAGGTATTGAGGCGCAGTTGCGGCAGCTGATGGGCTCTTTCGAGTCCAAGATCGCTGCCCGCATCGGGAGTCTGGAGGCAAGGCTGCCTCCGGCGCCGACCTCCCGTACACCGCCTGTCGCTAAGCCGTATACGGCTACTGCTCCGACGCCCCTACCCTGTTCCGGGGGACGCGTTGGGACCTACGCGACACGCGCGGCGTCTGCGCCCAAAACGAAGACGGTACGAGCTATGGCCCCTCCGGCGGTCGAGAGGACGTCAACCCGATCCCAGGGAGGCACCCTGCCTACCCAGGTTTTGGCGGCGACCCCATCTCCCGCCCCTTCGGTCGTTCCACGCGCCCGGAAGGTTGAGGCTCGTGCCCCCCCTGCCCCTGCGCCCGCACCTGCTCCCGCCCCCCTCGCGTCCGCCAACGAGGGCTGGCAAAAGGTGAGCAAGAGGTCGCGGCGCAGACGTAAGGGGAAGAAGGCTGCTCCAAGCGCAGCTGCCCAAGGAGTCGTGGCTAGGAAGCCGAAGCTCCAGGTGCCGAAAACGGCCGCCGTTGTTGTAACGGTATCGCCGGAGGCACAGGAGCGTGGCGTTGCCTATGCGGAGATATTCAGAGAGGTCAAGCGGAGCCTCACTGCCTCCGAGCTGGGGAGTCTGGGTGCAACCACCCGCCCCTCACAGACCGGAGCTCGGATCCTCGAGTTCCCGGGTCCTGACGGAAGCAAAAATGCTGATTTCTTCGCGGAGAAACTGCGGGGCATACTTGCTGGGGAGGAAGGCGTAAGAGTCGCCAGGCCCACGAAGTGCGCAGAAATGCGTATTTCGGGCTTGGATGACTCGGTCACGGCCCAGGAGGTTCGGGAGGCTATTGGGACCCGTACCCAATGCGCTCTCGACTCCATCAGGGTCGGCGCCATTCGCCCCGGTCCCGGAGGCGCTTTTGCGGTTTGGGCGCAGTGCCCCGTTGCCGCGGCCAAATTATTGGCTGATGCAGGGAGGCTGCTCGTGGGCTTCAGCGCCGCCAGGGTTACGATCCTGCCGGCGAGACCCGCGCGCTGCTTCAAGTGCATGGCGACGGGACATATGCGTCCGAAATGCAACAGTTGCTTCGACTGCGGCGGACTCTGCTTCCGTTGCGGTCGCCCGGGGCACAAGGCGGCGGACTGTTCCGCTGCCCCCCACTGTCCAGCGTGTGCGGCGGGCAATTTGCTTGCCAATCACCTCATGGGACGGGAGGGGTGCAAACCCCCGCAGGCTCCAAAGCCACGCCCGGGGGGTAGCCAATCGGCCAAGGCTGCCCCTCGCACACCGCCGCCAGCGCGAATGGAGGAGGATGTAGCACTGGAGTCCAATAATGGACAGTGAGTGCTTTTCCCATCTCCAGGCGAATCTCAACCATTCTGCCGGCGCGCAGGATCTTTTTCTGCAAACCATGGCAGAGTGGTCGATTGCTGTTGCCGTAGCCGCGGAGCCCTATTACGTTCCTCCTCGTCCGAATTGGATGGGTGACCGGGACGGCTCCGTGGCGATCGTCAGCTCCGCTGCGCTCCATTCCCCGCCCTTGTCGCTCAGAGATAAGGGTACGGGATATGTTGCTGCCGACTGGGGGGGACTCACGCTTTACGGCGTGTACTTCTCCCCAAACCGGAGTCTGGCTGATTTTGAGGTTTTCCTGGCTAGCCTGGAAGCCTCGATACGGCGGCTGGCACCTCGCCACGTCGTGGTGCTGGGGGATTTTAACGCCAAATCCTTGGCGTGGGGATCTCCCAGGACGGACGCTCGCGGAACGGCGGTAGAGGAATGGGCAGCTGCGGTGGGCCTCTGTTTGCTGAACAGGGGCACTACCAATACGTGCGTTCGGCGCCAGGGGGGGTCGATAGTGGACCTTTCGTTCGCTACCCCTGGTATCGAAGCACGCGTAAGGAACTGGCGCGTACTGGCTGAGGTTGAGACGCTCTCGGATCACCTGTATATCCGGTTTGAGCTCTCCCGGTCCCAGGGCGCCAGTAGGGGTCACGGCGCGGGCAGACAATCCCGATTCCCGCGGTGGGCTGTGGGTCGACTCGACAGGGAACTGCTGGAGGAGGCGGCTATCGTTCAATCGTGGTCGTCCTCACCACCTCCGACCGAGGACATCGACGTCACGGCTGTCCGCATTCGCGATGCGTTTACGCAGGTTTGCGATGCGGCCATGCCACGTTTCCGACGTCGTCCTCCGAGGAAGGAGGTCTACTGGTGGTCCCAAGAGTTAGCGGAACTCCGTGCGGCCTGTATTCGTGCCCGGAGGATCTACACCCGCAGTCGACGGCGTCACCGCGACGTAGAGAGGGAGGACCAGCTGTATGAAGCGTATCGCAATGCGAGGGACGCATTCAAGCTGGCCATCTGCCGCGCGAAGGAGACGGCGAGACAGGAGATGCTGGAGGGTCTAGATCGTGATCCCTGGGGTCGCCCCTACAGAGCGGCGCTGAACAAGCTCCGCTCGTCGGGCCCCCCCCTTACAGAGACTCTCCAGCCCAGCTTCCTCGTGGAAGTGGTTGAGGCCCTTTTCCCGCAACGTGCGGAGCACACGCCACCGGCAATGGTCTCTGAGACCGACGACCGGGAGGCCGAGCCCAGTGTTCCGCCCGTCACGGAGGCGGAGGTGGGGGCGGCTGTACTTCGGATTCGTTCGAAGAGTACCGCCCCCGGGCCTGACGGGATTCCTGCCCGAGTGTTGGCCCTGGTCCTCAACCACATGGGAGACCGCCTCAGGGGGCTGTTCGACGTTTGCCTGGCGTCCGGACGGTTCCCTGACTGTTGGAAAACGGGGAAGCTGGTTCTCCTACCGAAGCCGGGTAGATCTCCCGATTCGGTCGCGGCCTTCAGGCCTATCGTGCTGCTGGACGAGGCGGGGAAGTTGCTTGAGAGAATTCTCGCTACCCGTATCGTCCGCCACTTGCGCGAGGTCGGCCCCGATCTGTCCGATGCCCAGTACGGCTTTCGTGCCGGGCGTTCGACGGTCGATGCCATTCTGCGTCTGAGGGCCGCGGCTGAGGAGGCAGTCCTCGGCGGCGGAGTTTTATTGGCGGTATCGCTTGACATCGCCAACGCCTTCAATACTCTGCCATTCGGCTGCATCGGTGAGGCGCTCCGGTTCCATGGAGTGCCCGATTACCTGAGGCGGCTGGTGGCCGACTATTTGCAAGGCCGGTGTGTCCTGTACGAGGATAGTGAAGGAGAAGTGAGGCGCAGGGCAATGTCGTGCGGTGTTCCTCAGGGGTCGGTCTTAGGACCGCTCTTGTGGAACATGGGATACGATTGGGCCCTGCGAGGAAACTTCCCACCCGGGCTCAGCGTACTCTGTTACGCCGACGACACGCTCGTCACAGCCCGGGCACGGAATTTCGAGGAGGCGGCGCGCCTGGCCACCCTAGGGGTTTCCCGAATGGTCGGGCGCATCGAGGCGCTGGGGTTGAGAGTGGCGCTTGAAAAGACGGAGGCCCTGTTGTTTCATGGGCCCCGTCGCGGTCCACCCGCTGGCGCCTCCTTGGTCGTCAACTCGGTCCTCGTACCGATACGCCCCCAGATGAAATATCTGGGGTTGGTGTTGGATGGGCGATGGCTCTTCGACGAGCATTTTCGCATCCTTGTGCCCAAACTTGAGGCTACTGCTGCCGCCCTGGGCCGGCTTTTGCCGAACCTTGGCGGTCCCAGTGCCTCAAGCCGACGGCTTTACATGGGGGTGGTACGGTCGATGGCGCTTTATGGCGCGCCCGTGTGGGCGGAGACCCTGTCCGCCCAGAATAGGGTTCGTTTGTGGAGACCCCAACGAACCATGGCGGTCCGGGCCATACGCGGTTACCGCACGGTGTCCACCGATGCGGCGTGCGCGTTGGCCGGAACTCCCCCGTGGGATTTGGATGCGGAAGTACTCGCCGACGTCTACTGGCAGGCGGCGGAGGTCCGGGCTGGGGGCTCTTGCCCCATGCCCGAACAACTGCGCGCCTGGCGCAGTCAGGCCCACCGGGACATCATGGCCCGGTGGAGGTCCCGGCTGGAGGCTCCACGTGCCGGTTTCCGAACCGTGGAGGCGCTCCAGCCGGTCCTTGAGGAGTGGGCGGTGAGGCAGCACGGGACCCTTTCCTTCCGGCTGGTGCAGGTTCTTTCCGGGCATGGGTGCTTCGGAAAGTACCTGCATTCGGTTGCGAGGAGGGAATTGCGTCCCGACTGTCATCACTGCGATTGCGGTGAGGACTCGGCGCAGCACACTCTCGAGCAGTGCCCTGCCTGGGAGCAGCAACGTCGAGTCCTCACCGCAGTGGTGGGTCGTGACCTCTCGCTGCCGACCGTGGTGTCATCTATGGTCCGCAGCGAGACGTCTTGGAACGCGGTCGCATCCTTTTGCGAGGACGTCATCTCGCAGAAGGAGGCGGCGGAGCGACGCAGGGAGGAGGACTCCCTTGCTGATCCGCTTCGTCGCCGGCGAACCGGGCGGCGTCGGCGCGACCATCTGCGCCTGATGCCGCCCTAATGGTGGGGCCGCGGGTGGGGGTTGACGGGGCCTTTTCCCCCCACTCGTAGCCTTCCGCGACGTCGGCGTCCTGCAGTGTACCCCAGGACGCCGCCGGAGTAGGAGTGCCCGGCATCTCGCCGCGCCGGGCACTGCCACTAAATTGGCCGCCGATGGTATAGCAGATTCCGGCGGCCCGTTCGCGCAGGTGGCGCGACGGTACACGGCCGATTTTTTAGTGGGGGCAGGTCCCACACTACCTCCAGCGTCTGCCCCGGGTGCTGGAGGTGTGCGTTAGGCATTTTTTACGGCCTTAAAAAAAAAAAAAAAAAAAAAAAAAAAAAAAAAAAAAAAAAAAAAAAAAGGTTAGGTTGGGGTGCTAAGTGCCGGAAAACCTCCTAGTGGTGCACCCTGGGCAACGTGTGCCGGTGGATTCGCGGCATTTCGCGAAACCACCGTCACACGGCTAATGTTCTGGCAGAGTAGGGGTGGCCCGTTTTGGGTCGCCTATTTGGGGCGTTTACTCCATGTGCCCTCTATTTTATATTATTAATTCTCTGTTTTTTTTTTTTTTTTAATTTGTTTAACTTTTGTTTTTGTTTTAATTTGGTTTGCTATAATATTTCTACACTTTTACATTTACATTGCTTTATTTAATTTTGTTTACCCACTTGAGGGAAGTCATGGAGAATCGTGGTGGACTCGGACTCGTGCAATTTGCTGCCGTACAATCAGGGAAGGTTTTAGGCCCATCCCTGGGCCTTTCGGAGGAAGGGCGAGGGGCGGCGGGTTCACCATCTATTTATAGATGGTGGACGCGGTCTGATGCAGACCACCGACCGGCCCGACCCGTAACCCTGAATTGACAGGAACGGGAGCCCACTTTTGTGGGCTGCGGGGAAGTAAACCCCTTTAAAAAATACCCTAATCCTACGCTTGTGGTGCCTGGCAATGGGATGAATGGCTGAGGGGATCTCAGTCCCAAGGGCTACCTAGACGAAGGTCTTAAACTTAACAAAAATGTCGAAGGTCAATGATAGCTTATTATCTACCCAGGAGGGTCCCGAGCGCGCTTCGCTCGGGGAATCCCTCCCGAAGCCAGTCGGCTTCGGCAGCCCCGCGTACTCTGGGGGGGGCACCCAGCGACACACCCGCCCGTTGCCGAGCGGTAAATCCGGCACCGACGAAAGCGCGGAGGTCGCGCTCCAAGAGCAGGCAGCTTTTGTGCCAGCTTTAACGGCGGAGGAGTCCCGAACGTCGAATTTGGGAACTCCATTACTCACCGCTTCCACTGGAAGCTTAACTCGCATGAGCGGACGTAGCTCACGGTCCTCCATCGGCGACTTGGAGCTGTTGGGGGACGAGACTGCGGGCAACCAAGTTTTGGCAAGCAGTCAAGTGAGACGTGCTTCCCGGCATCAGAAACGCTGTCGTTCGCCGGAAAACGAATTGGACCTTCCTGAGGCAAACGTCAGAGTCCCTCGGAAGGTAAGGTCCTCTAGTAGAGGAGGTTCGGGGGCACGAACGCGTTCCTTAACGCCTTTCTCTTGCCCCCAAACACCCGTGTCTGTACCGGGCGCGGAGAGCACAACATCTGCCGTGTTCTCCAGACGCGAATCGTATATGCGCGGTCGCACAGAGAGAGAGTTGGCTGCGGAAGACCAAGTAGACCACATATTAGACGAGTTCCGCTCGACGGGAGGGAATGATACCCCGAAAACCGCAGCGGATCTAATTGAAACCGCGAATAAATCTGTGGACGTAATAGTTACTGTGGCTACAAAATCCAAAAATTTGAAAGGCACCTTCGCCAAGGGTCTGAAAGCCTCTGCTTCGGCCCTTAAAGAGGTAGTTGAAACGCTGGCTAAGCGTGCCACGGCCACGGAAGCGGAAACTGTGCGACTGCGAGTTGATAACGCCCGTTTAGAAGCCCAGTTAGGTGAGCTACG
The DNA here is from genome assembly GCA_945859575.2 of Herminia tarsipennalis. Classification (NCBI taxonomy): domain Eukaryota; kingdom Metazoa; phylum Arthropoda; class Insecta; order Lepidoptera; family Erebidae; genus Herminia; species Herminia tarsipennalis. The sequence goes on from OX243838.2 coordinate 28,602,925, forward strand.
CGTGGAGCTCGCACAATTACGGGCTGACTTGCGGTCGGCAGGTGCCAATTCTCCCCCGGCTACAGCGATCCAGAAAACTTCACCGCCTTCCGCATCGGTCCCGGCCGGTTCTGCCACGGCTGGTTCTGCGGCGGCGGTCTTGACACAGACCATTTCGGCCCCCGCCCGTATGGCGCAGGTCTCTTTGGCCTCTTCGGCCACCGAAACTCATGCCAATCCAGGTGTTAAGGAGCAGCCGGAAAACGCCTTCACAGAGGCGCAATGCCGGCAGCTGATGATAATGTTTGGGACGATGATAGACGGGAGGCTAGCAACCATCAAGGAGCGTCTCCCTCCCGAACCAAGCTGCCGGCCGCCTCTTGCGGCAAGTAGGCCAAAGCCCTCACAGGGGTATACTGCCACACCTCCCACGCCACTGCCTTGTTCCGGGGGACGCGTGGAGTCATTCGCCGAAGCGGCTGCTCCGAGGGTGGCTGCTAGTAGGTCGTCGCGTGTACCAGCTTCTCAGCCAACTAAGAGAGTGGTGCAGGCCGCGAGGACCGCTCCCACATCGCGGGAACGGGGGGTTACTCAATCTCAACCCCTCCCTCAGCAAGCACAAAGAGGTGCGCCTCGTGCTGTCGCCGGCATACCTAATGAGCCGGTGGCCGTACCTACTGCTCCCACACGTGCTTCTGCTCTCGTCGTCGCAGCCCCCTCTGGTGAGGAGTGGCGGACGGCTGGGCGCAGGAAGCGACGCGAAAAGAAAAAGAAGAGTACGGCTCAACCTGAGGCTGTTCTTCCAGCCCACCCGAAAAGTGGCAAAAGGAAACCGAAACTTACTCCGCCCAAATCGGCAGCCGTCGTCGTGACGCTGTCGCCGGAGGCGGAGAGAAGTGGAAGCGTCTCGTATGCCGATATTTTCCGCCAGGCGAGGGTGACCCTTAACGCCAACAATCTTGGCGCGGGGGTCTCCTTCCGCCACGCCCAGACCGGGGCCAGGATCCTCGAGTGTCCCGGTCAGGACGGCGCTAGGGTGGCGGACATCGTGGCGGAGACGCTGCGGGGGCTTACCGCGGGAAAGGAGGGCGTAAAGATCGCCAGGCCCACGAAGTGCGCAGAGTTGCGCATCTCGGGCCTGGATGATTCGATCACGGCCGAAGAGATCCGAGAGGCCATCGAGACAAAAACTCAATGTGCCTCCGGATACGTGAAGGTCGGCGCCATCCGCCCCGGTCCCGGTGGAGTGGGTGCAGCTTGGGTGCGTTGCCCCGTCGCTTCGGCCAAAGCCTTGGCCGAAGCGGGCCGACTCCTCGTTGGCCTTTCTTCCGCAAGGATCACCGTTCTGGAGGAGAGGCCTGCGAGGTGCTTCAAATGTATGGCCACGGGGCACTTGCGGCCCAGGTGCACCAGCGGTTTTGACTGCAGCACAATGTGCTATCGCTGCGGTCAACCGGGACATAGGGCGGCGGAATGCTCTGCCGCCCCCCACTGCCCCATGTGTGCGGCGGGCAATTTGCCAGCCAATCATATGATGGGGCGGCAGGGATGTAAGCCCCCCAAGGCTTCCAAGCCACTCCCGGGCAGCAGCCAATCGACCCAGGCTGCCCCCGGAGGACAGCCGCCGACTGAGGTGGAGGTGATGGATGTAGTGCCGCACTCCTAAATGGACAGCGGTAACTCCTCCATCATCCTCCAGACGAACCTCAACCACTCCGCCGCTGCCCAGGACCTTCTCCTACAGGCTATGGCGGAGTGGTCGATAGGTGTCGCCGTAGCCGCGGAGCCCTACTTTGTTCCTCCCCGCCCGAATTGGGCAGGTGACCGGGACGGCTCCGTGGCAATCGTCAGCTCCGCTGCGCTTCATTCCCTGCCCTTGTCGATCAGAGACAAGGGCTCGGGATATGTTGCTGCCGACTGGGGGGGAGTCACACTCTACGGAGTGTACTTCTCCCCAAACCGGAGTTTTGCCGATTTCGAGGTCTTCCTTTCCAACCTGGAAACCTCGATACGGCGCTTGGCACCTCGCCGCGTACTAGTGCTGGGGGACTTTAACGCCAAATCTACGGCGTGGGGGTCACCCAGCACGGACGTCCGCGGTTCGGCGGTTGAGGAGTGGGCGGCGTCGGTGGGTCTCTGTCTCCTAAACAGAGGCGCCACCGACACGTGCGTTCGGCGGCAGGGGGGGTCGATAGTGGACCTTTCGTTCGCTACCCCTGCCGTCGAAGCGCGAGTAAGGAACTGGGTCGTCATGGATGAGGTTGAGACGCTCTCGGATCACCGTTACATCCGATTGGAGCTCTCCCGGTCTTCCAGGATCCAGGACCCAGGTAGGGGTCACACGGCGCGCAGAACGCCTCGGTTTCCGCGGTGGGCTGTGGGTGCATTGGACAGGGACCTGCTGGAAGAGGCGGCCATCGTTGCATCGTGGTCGTCTCCCCCTCCGACCGAGGAGGTGGACGTCATGGCTGGCCGCATTCGCGATGCGTTTACGCAGATCTGCGATGCGGCCATGCCCCGCTCACGACGTCGCACCCCAAGGAAAGGGGTGTATTGGTGGTCCCAGGAGCTTGCCTCCCTCCGCGCCGCTTGCATCAGTGCGCGGAGGTCCTATACCCGCAGCCGGACTCGTCACCGCGATGTCCAGGAGGAGAGCCAGCTTTATGAGGCGTATCGCCAAGCGAGGGACGCCTTTAAGCTGGCTATCTGTCGCGCCAAGGAGAGGGCGAGAGAGGAGATGCTGGAGGGTCTCGACCGTGACCCCTGGGGTCGCCCATATCGAGCGGCGCTGAACAAGCTCCGCTCGGCGGGCCCCCCCCTTACCGAGACTCTCCAGCCCAGCTTCCTTGCGGAAGTGGTCGAGGGCCTATTCCCGCTGCAGGCAGAGCACGCGCCCCCGGCGATGGTCTCGGAGGATGAGACCGACGACCGGGAGGCCGACACAACTGTGCCGCCTGTCACCGAAGCGGAGGTGGGCGCGGCTGTTCTTCGAATGCGTTCGAAGAACACCGCCCCTGGGCCGGATGGGATTCCCGCCCGGGTGTTGGCCCTGACCCTCGACCACATAGGGGACCGCCTCAGGGGCCTGTTCGACGTGTGCCTGGCGTCCGGACGGTTCCCTGACTGCTGGAAGGCAGGGAAGCTGGTGCTCCTTCCGAAGCCGGGACGGGCTCCCGACTCAATTGCGGCCTACAGGCCTATCGTGTTGCTGGACGAGGCGGGGAAGTTGCTGGAGAGGATTCTCGCTACCCGCATCGTCCGGCATTTGAACGAGGTCGGCCCCGATCTGTCGGACGCTCAGTATGGCTTTCGTGCTGGGCGCTCGACCATTGGGGCCATTCTGCGCTTGAGGGCCGCATCGGAGGAGGCCGTCGCCGGTGGAGGAGTGATGTTGGCGATATCGCTCGATATCGCCAACGCCTTCGGGTCTCTGCCATTCAGCTGCATCAGAGAGGCGCTCCGGTATCATGGAGTGCCCGCGTACCTGAGGCAGCTAGTGGCAGACTACCTCGAAGGCCGAAGGATTCTGTACGAGGACCGAGAGGGTGAGGTAATCCGCAGGGACGTCTCGTGCGGTGTTCCACAGGGCTCTGTCTTGGGGCCCCTCTTGTGGAACATTGGCTACGACTGGGCCCTGCGGTGTGGCTTCCCCCCCGGGATAGGGGTCATCTGCTATGCGGATGACACCCTCATCACGGCCCGGGGTGGGAATTTTGAGGAGGCGGCGCGCCTGGCCAACATAGGGATTTCCCGAATGGTCGGGCGCATCGAGGCGCTGGGGCTTAGGGTGGCCCTTTCCAAGACGGAGGCCCTATTATTCCATGGGCCCCGTCGCGGTCCACCTGCTGGCGCCTCGATTGCCGTCGGCTCGGTCCTAGTACAGGTCCGGGCCCAGATGAAGTATCTGGGCCTAGTGGTAGACGGGCGGTGGCTCTTCGACGAGCACTTCCGCATTTTGGCGCCCAAGCTCGAGGCTACGGCGACCGCACTGGGTAGGCTGTTGCCGAACCTGGGCGGGCCTAGTGCCTTGAGCAGACGGTTGTACACGGGGGTGGTGCGGTCAATGGCTCTGTACGGCGCACCCGTGTGGGCGGCGTCCCTGACCGCCCAGAATAGGGTCCGCTTAGGGAGACCCCAGCGGACCATGGCAGTCAGGGCCATACGCGGATACCGCACGGTGTCTGCAGAGGCGGCGTGTGCATTGGCCGGCACACCCCCGTGGGATTTGGAGGCGGAAGTGCTCGCCGAAGTGTATCGGCGGGCGGTGGCTGTTCGGGCAGGGGGTTCGGTGCCTCTGCCCGAGGAGCTACGCGCTTGGCGCGGTGAGGCACACCGGGCAATCATGGCCCGGTGGCAGGGCCGGCTGGAGGCTCCACGGGCAGGTGTTCGAACCGTGGAGGCGCTCCAGCCGGTCCTGGAGGAGTGGGCGGGGCGGCAGCACGGGACCCTTTCCTTCCGGCTAGTGCAGGTCCTTTCCGGGCACGGGTGCTTCGGGAAGTACCTGCACACGGTTGCTAGGAGGGAACCGAGTCCCGCCTGCCACCACTGCGACTGCGGTGAGGACTCGGCGCAGCACACCCTCCAGCATTGTCCAGCTTGGGAGGGGCAACGTCGAGTTCTCACCGCAGTGGTCGGAAGTGACCTCTCGCTGCCGGCCGTGGTTCTGTCCATGGTCCGGAACGAGGGGTCGTGGAATGCGGTCGCATCCTTCTGCGAGGACATCATCTCGCAGAAGGAGGCGGCGGAGCGCGTCAGGGAAGAGAGCTCCCTGGCGGATCCGCTCCGTCGCCGGCGAACCGGGCGGCGTCGGCGCGCATATCTGCGCTTGATGCCGCCTTAGGTGGGGTTGCGGGCGGGCGTACGGGGTAATCTGCCCCGCCCGCGGCCTTCCGTGGAGGCGCGGCACCCTGTGTGTATCCAGGGGCCGCGTGGGTGTGAAATGCCCGGAACGCAACAACATCGCGTCCGGGCATTGCCACTGGGCGGGCCGCCGACGGTATAACACATTCCGGCGGCCCGTTCGCGTAGGTGGCGAGCGATACACGGCGGGTTTTTTAGTGGGTGCAAACCCCACACTACCCCTACCGTCTTCCCCGGACGGTGGGGGTGTTCGTCAGGAATTTTTCCCGCCAAAAGAAAAAAAAAAAAAAAAAAAAAAAAAAGGTTAGGTTAGGTTAGGTTGGCGGGCGGTGGCTGTTCGGGCAGGGGGTTCGGTGCCTCTGCCCGAGGAGCTACGCGCTTGGCGCGGTGAGGCACACCGGGCAATCATGGCCCGGTGGCAGGGCCGGCTGGAGGCTCCACGGGCAGGTGTTCGAACCGTGGAGGCGCTCCAGCCGGTCCTGGAGGAGTGGGCGGGGCGGCAGCACGGGACCCTTTCCTTCCGGCTAGTGCAGGTCCTTTCCGGGCACGGGTGCTTCGGGAAGTACCTGCACACGGTTGCTAGGAGGGAACCGAGTCCCGCCTGCCACCACTGCGACTGCGGTGAGGACTCGGCGCAGCACACCCTCCAGCATTGTCCAGCTTGGGAGGGGCAACGTCGAGTTCTCACCGCAGTGGTCGGAAGTGACCTCTCGCTGCCGGCCGTGGTTCTGTCCATGGTCCGGAACGAGGGGTCGTGGAATGCGGTCGCATCCTTCTGCGAGGACATCATCTCGCAGAAGGAGGCGGCGGAGCGCGTCAGGGAAGAGAGCTCCCTGGCGGATCCGCTCCGTCGCCGGCGAACCGGGCGGCGTCGGCGCGCATATCTGCGCTTGATGCCGCCTTAGGTGGGGCTGCGGGCGGGCGTACGGGGTAATCTGCCCCGCCCGCGGCCTTCCGTGGAGGCGCGGCACCCTGTGTGTATCCAGGGGCCGCGTGGGTGTGAAATGCCCGGAACGCAACAACATCGCGTCCGGGCATTGCCACCAGTAGTTTCGACTGCAGCGGAATTTGTTTCCGCTGTGGTCAACCGGGGCATGCGGCAGCGGCGTGTGATGCCGCTCCCCACTGCCCTGTGTGCGCGGCGGGCAACCAGCCCGCCAACCATATGATGGGGAGGGCGGGCTGTAAGCCTCCCAAGGCCGCAAAGCCGCCTGCGGGGACTGGCCGAGCTCCTCGCGCCCAGGCTCCGGTGCGGATGGAGGAGGGTGGGGACGAGGCGCCTTCCCGTGCCCCTACACCCTCCACCTAAAAGGACTCTCTTAGCCGTGCTCGCTCCTTGCCCCTGTCGTCAGTGATAGGGGTACCGGATGCGTTGCGCGGTAGGGGGTCCAGGACGCGGTCGCAACCTTCTGCGGGAAATTCAACCCGTGGGAGGAGGCGGCGGGGATAGTCTGCCCCGTCGCCGGCGAACCGGGCGACGTCGAGGCGCAGCTGCGCGTGACGTCGCTTGGTGGGGCTGTGGGCGTGATGGACGGGGAAGTTTCCCACGCTCGCGGCCTTTCGCGATGGCGCCGTTCTGTGTGTACCCAGGACGCCGCAGGAGCAGGAATGCCCGATGGGGCTATGCCGCTGGGTGGGTCCGCCGAAGAAATAGCCAATTCCGGCGGCCTATCCGTGTAAGGCGGCGAGTTGGTACACGGCCGATTTTTTAGTGGGGGCAGGTCCCACACTACCTCCAGCGTCTGCCCCGGGTGCTGGAGGTGTGCGTTAGGCATTTTTTACGGCCTTAAAAAAAAAAAAAAAAAAAAGGTTAGGTTGGGGTGCTAAGTGCCGGAAAACCTCCTCGTGGTGCACCCTGGGCAACGTGTGCCGGTGGATTCGCGGCGTTTCGCGAAACCACCGTCACACGGCTAATGTTCTGGCAGAGTAGGGGGTGACCCATTCTTGGGCTGCCCGGATGACGGGCTTGACGTGCACTCACACTGCCGTCGAGCGGGCGGGGAGATCTTCTTTCTGCCACCGTCGGAATCTCGTAATCCCGATTAGGAGTGTCGTGGACACGTCTCACGGCTCCGAGCGGGGGCGAGGGTCTTGGCTTGGTCGCCTGGGCCGCGAGGATGACAACCTCTATAAAAAATCCCCGAATCCTGTGTTGCGGAGCGTGACCAGAGGATGCATGGCCGATGGGATGTTCGGTTCCAAGCGCTACCCCCAGCTGGGGCACCTGCGGACCCCCCAGTTGGGATACAAATTTACGCTTACCCGGGTACAGGGGGCACTGCCCGGGTGGACCTTTATTTCCCCCATACTCGTGGGATCAAATATGGACGATTCGAAACTAAAAAATATTTTTAATAGGAGGAGGAGCCCAAGGCTCGTGTTAAAAGATGTTGCTGTTGAAGGAGAGGACGCAGCAAGGAGTGGGGGCAGTTTGCCCCGAGAAGTGGCGGAGGCCGGCCCTTTGAGCGGTTCCAGAACTTCGGTGACGTCTGCGTCACTGGATAGCCTGTTGCGCTCGGGCCGGTTCGGCTCCGATTCATCGCTGAGCTCAGTCAGTGATATGGACTTGTTAGTGGGTCCACAGACCCTGTCAGCTGAGCACCGCCGCGCTCAACAACAAAAGCGCGGCGCATCTCCCGGAGGTGACGGAAACCTTCCTGAGGTTGACCTCGAGGTCCCCAGGAAGGTTCATTCTGCTCAAAGAGGGGGTTCCGTGGCGAGGTTCGCTCGCCCGAAAACACCCCCTGCAGTGACGGCACCGGTCGTTCCAACGTCCGGCGTGTTTTCTAGGCGGGACGCCTACAACAGAGGCCGCACGGAGGGGGAAATAGTTGCTGAGGAGCGGGTCCAGCAACTGTTGGGTGAACTTCGCCCATCGGAGGGAGTTAGCTCTCCGAAGACCATGGAGGAGCTAATGGAATCGGCGGCCACCTCCGTGAAGGTCATAGCGAACGTGGCTCAAAAGAGCAAGAACCTTAAGGGCACGTTCGCCAAGGGCCTGAAGACGTCGGCCTCGACATTAAAAGAGGTGGTGGAGGCGATGTTCGAGCGCTTCGGTGCCAACGAGGTGGAGACACGGAGGTTGCGGGCCGACAACTCCCGCTTGGAGGAAGACCTGAAGGCACTTCGCTCCGAGTTGGCTCTGTTGCGTGCCGATCTTCGATCGACTGGAGCCGGTTCTGCCCCGGCCGTAGTCAGTGCTGTGTCGGTCGGTTCTGTCCAGGCCCATAGTGGAGGGCGGCCTTCTGGCGACTCCTTTACGGAGGCGCAGATGAGGCAGCTCTCACTTCTTATCGGGGGCCACTTAGACGCTCGCCTTGAGGGCATCAAGGCGCGGCTGCCCCCGGAACCGAGCTGTCGGCCGCCGCTCGCGGCGCCCAAACCCCCGCAGGGGCAACGCCCGGTGCCACCAACCCGAACAGGGGGACGCGCTGGGTCTTTTGCGGCAGTGGTTGCCTCAGGGCCGGGCGGGCGAGGGGCGCAGCGTGCGCCGAGGAAAGCACCCCGTGCCGCCGAAGTGGGCGCCTCAGGCGCCCCAACGGCCCAAGCTGGTCCTCCGGCGCCAGCGTCTGCCCCCTCTAATGAGGAATGGCGAACGGCGGAGAGTAGGAGATCGAGGCGCCGGCAGAATAAGAAGGCCACTCCCGCCGCTCCCGTGCAGGAGGTTGCCCCGGCAAGGGAGAAAGTGAGGCGAAAGCCTAAACTTACTCCGCCGAAAACGGCAGCCGTCCTGGTGACGGTGTCGCCGGAGGCGGAGCACAGGGGGGTCACCTACGCTAGCCTATTTAGCGGGGCGAGGGCCGCTCTTCTGGCAGCTGGGGGCGTGGAAGTAAGCTTCCGCCGCTCACAGACCGGGGCCCGGCTCCTTGAGTTTCCGGGGACGGAGGGCCCGAGCAAGGCCGACTTGGTGGCGGAGACGCTGAAGCGTCTTGCGGGGGGCGAGGAGGGCGTAAGGGTTGCCAGGCCGACAAAGTGCGCGGAGTTGCGCGTCTCCGGCCTGGACGACTCAATTACGCCCGAGGCTGTCCGGGAGGCAATTGAGCTGAAGACTCAATGCTCTCCCGGAACCGTGAGGGTCGGTGCGATTCGCCCCGGCCCCGGCGGAGTTGGTGCGGCGTGGGCGCGTTGCCCCGTCGCTGCGGCCAAAACTTTGGCAGAGGCAGGCCGGCTCCTCGTGGGCTTCTCCGCCGCGAGGATCACAATCCTTGAGGCGAGGCCCACGAGGTGCTACCGGTGCATGGGCGCGGGGCACTTGCGCCCGCAATGCACCAGTAGCTTTGACTGCAGCGGACTTTGTTTCCGCTGTGGTCAACCGGGGCATGCGGCAGCGGCGTGTTCTGCCGCTCCCCACTGCCCCGTGTGTGCGGCGGGCAATCTGCCCGCCAACCACATGATGGGGAGGGCGGGCTGTAAGCCTCCCAAGGCCGCAAAGCCGCCTGCCGGGACTGGCCCAGCTCCTCGCACCCAGGCTCCGGTGCGGATGGAGGAGGGTGGGGACGAGGCGCCTTCCCGTGCCTCTACACCCTCCACCTAACGGACTCCTTAGCCATGCTCGCTCCGCGCCCCTGTCGTCAGTGATAGGGGCACCGGATGCGTTGCGCGATAGGGGGTCCAGGACGCGGTCGCACCCTCCTGCGGGAAATTCATCTCGTGGGGGGAGGCGGCGGGGATAGTCTGCCCCGTCGCCGGCGAACCGAGTGACGTCGAGGCGCAGTCGCGCGTGACGTCGCTTGGTGGGGCTGTGGGCGTGATGGACGGGGAAGTTTCCCACGCTCGCGGCCTTTCGCGATGGCGGCGTTCTGTGTGTACCCAGAACGCCGCAGGAGCAGGAATGCCCGATGGGGCTATGCCGCTGGGTGGGTCCGCCGAAGAAATAGTCAATTCCGGCGGCCTATCCGTGTGAAGGCGGCGAGTTGGTACACGGCCGATTTTTTAGTGGGGGCAGGTCCCACACTACCTCCAGCGTCTGCCCCGGGTGCTGGAGGTGTGCGTTAGGCATTTTTTACGGCCATAAAAAAAAAAAAAAAAAAAAAAAAAAAAAAAAAAAAAAAAAAAAAAAAAAAAAAAAAAAAAAAAAGGTTAGGTTAGGTTAGGTTGGGGTGCTAAGTGCCGGAAAACCTCCTCGTGGTGCACCCTGGGCAACGTGTGCCGGTGGATTCGCGGCTTTTCGCGAAACCCCCGTCACACGGCTAATGTTCTGGCAGAGTAGGGGGTGGCCCATCTCTGGGCTGCCCGGAGGACGGGCTTGACGTGCACTCACACTGCCGTCGAGCGGGCGGGGAGATCTTCTTTCTGCCACCGTCGGATATCGTAATCCCGATTAGGAGTGTCGTGGACATGTCTCACGGCTCCGAGCGGGGGCGAGGGTCTTGGCTTGGTCGCCTGGGCCGCGAGGATGACAACCTCTATAAAAAATCCCCGAATCCTGTGTTGCGGAGCGTGACCAGAGGATGCATGGCCGATGGGATGTTCGGTTCCAAGCGCTACCCCCAGCTGGGGCACCTGCGGACCCCCCAGTTGGGATACAAATTTACGCTTACCCGGGTACAGGGGGCACTGCCCGGGTGGACCGTTATTTCCCCCATACTCGTGGGAATAAGAATGGATGAAAGGACGCAGCAATGAGTGGGGGCAGTTTACCCCAAGAAGTGGCGGAGTCCGGCCTTTTGAGCAGTTCCAGAATCTCAGTGACGTCTGCGTCACTGGACAGTCTGTTGCACTCTGGCCGGTTCGGCTCAGAATCCTCGCTAAGCTCAGCGCTTAGCGATATGGATCAGTTGGTGGATGAGTGCCGCGCTCGGCAGCCGAAGCGTGGAGCCTCTCCCGGAGACGGTGAGAACCTTCCTGAGGTTCACCTTGATGTCCCTAGGAAGGTTCACTCCTCCCAAAGAGGGGATCTGTGGCTAGGTTTGCTCGGCCGCAGACACCCCCTGCAAAGACGGCTGCCAATGTGACGCCGGTCCCTTCAACATCCAGCGTTTTCTCTAGGCGGGAGGCCTATAATCGAGGCCGAACAGAAAGGGAACAGGTTGCGGAAGACCAGGTTCAGCAGCTGTTGGGCGGGCTTTGTTCTTCGGGAGGGGCTATTGCCCCGAAAACCGTGACGGAGCTCGTAGATTCGGCGACCGCATCGGTGAAGGTCATTGCAATGGTGGCAGCCAAAAGCAAGAACCTAAAGGGTACCTTTGCTAAGGGCTTGAGGGAGTCTGCCTCCGTGCTAAAGGAGGTGGTCGAGAGTTTCACCGCCACACAGGTGGAATTGGAGAAGTTGCGGGCTGACAATTCCCGTCTAGAGGCAGAGGTGAAGGCACTTCGCGCAGACATGCTAGCATGGCGGGCCGATTTTGGAGCGGCCGAATCTGGATCTGTCCTGGTTAACGTGGGGGGTAGTGAGCAGCTGTCAGACGCCACCTTCACGGAGGCTCAGATGAGGCAGCTCAGTCTTCTCATAGGGGGTCTAATTGATGCACGCCTTGAAGGCATTAAGGCGCGTCTTCCCCCGGAGCCTAGCTGTCGGCCACCGCTCGCAGCGTCTAGGCCAAAGGCCCCCCAAGGGCCATCGCAGGCACCATCGGTGCCTCTACCCCGTACAGGGGGACGCGCCGGGACCCTTGCCGCGGTTGTTGCCTCAGTGCCGACAGGCCGAGGAACGCCACGGGACGGTGTGCGGCCGAAGGGTGGAGATCCCCATCCCACGCTGCAGCGTGCGCCAAAGAGGGCATCTCGTGCTGCCGTAGCGGGCACCTCAAACGCCCCAACGGCTCAGATCCGTCTCCCGGTGTCAGCATCTGCACCCGCCACTGGCCCCTCTGGTGAGGAATGGCAGGTGGCGGAGAGCAAGGGATCGCGCCGGAGGAAGAAGAGGGCCGCTATCGTCGCTTCTACGCAGGAGGTCACTCCGACAAGACGTAGCGGCAGGAAGAGGCCGAAACTGTCTCCGCCGAAAACGGCCGCCGTCCTAGCTATGCGGACCTCTTCCGCGAGACGAAGGCGCGGCTCACCGCCGCCAACCAAAGCGTTGAAGTGAGCGTCCGACGCTCCCAGACCGGGGCTCGATTGCTCGAGTGCCCCGGTCAAGACGGCGCCAAAGTTGCAGATATCGTGGCGGGGTATCTTAGAGAGATTACCCAGGAGCAGGCCGGCGTCAAGGTCGCCAGGCCAGTCAAGTGCGCAGAGATGCGTATTTCTGGCCTGGACGATTCTGTAACTCCTGAGGAGGTCCGGGAGGCGATAGCGAAAAAAGCTCAATGCACTCCCGGAACCGTGAGAGTCGGTGCAATCCGCCCCGGCCCCGGCGGAGTTGGTGCGGCATGGGCGCGTTGCCCCGTTGCTGCAGCCAAAATTTTGGCAGAGGCGGGCCGACTCCTCGTGGGTTTCTCAGCCGCGAGGATCACCGTCCTCGAGGCGAGGCCCACGAGGTGCTTCCAGTGCATGGGCGCGGGGCACTTGCGCCCTCAATGCACCAGCAGCTTTGACTGCAGCGGACTTTGTTTCCGCTGCGGTCAACCGGGGCATACGGCAGCGGCGTGTTCCGCCGCTCCCCACTGCCCCGTGTGCGCGGCGAGCAATTTGCCCGCCAACCACATGATGGGAAGGGCAGGCTGCAAGCCCCCCAAGGCTGCAAGGCCGCCCGCGGGGACAGGCCGAGCTGCGGCCGACCTCTGCACCCAGGCTCCGGTGCGAATGGAGGAGGGTGGGGACGAGGCGCCTTCCCATGCCTCTACACCCTCCACCTAACGGACTCCTTAGCCATGCTCGCTCCGCGCCCCTGTCGTCAGTGATAGGGGTACCGGATGCGTTGCGCGATAGGGGGTCCAGGACGCGGTCGCACCCCCCTGCGGAAAATTCATCTCGTGGGGGGAGGCGGCGGGGAAAGTCTGCCCCGTCGCCGGCGAACCGAGTGACGTCGAGGCGCAGTCGCGCTTGATGTCGCTTGGTGGGGCTGTGGGCGTGATGGACGGGGAAGTTTCCCACGCTCGCGGCCTTTCGCGATGGCGGCGTTCTGTGTGTACCCAGGACGCCGCAGGAGCAGGAATGCCCGATGGGGCTATGCCGCTGGGTGGGTCCGCCGAAGAAATAGCTAATTCCGGCGGCCTATCCGTGTGAAGGCGGCGAGTTGGTACACGGCCGATTTTTTAGTGGGGGCAGGTCCCACACTACCTCCAGCGTCTGCCCCGGGTGCTGGAGGTGTGCGTTAGGCATTTTTTACGGCCTTAAAAAAAAAAAAAAAAAAAAAAAAAGGTTAGGTTAAAAAAAAAAAAAAAAAAAAAAAAAAAAAGTTTGGGTTGGGTTAGGTTAGGTTAGGTTAGGTTGGGGTGCTAAGTGCCGGAAAACCTCCTCGTGGTGCACCCTGGGCAACGTGTGCCGGTGGATTCGCGGCTTTTCGCGAAACCACCGTCACACGGCTAATGTTCTGGCAGAGTAGGGGGTGGCCCATTCCTGGGCTGCCCGGAGGACGGGCTTGACGTGCACTCACACTGCCGTCGAGCGGGCGGGGAGATCTTCTTTCTGCCACCGTCGGAATCTCGTAATCCCGATTAGGAGTGTCGTGGCCACGTCTCACGGCTCCGAGCGGGGGCGAGGGTCTTGGCTTGATCGCCTGGGCCGCGAGGATGACAACCTCTATAAAAAATCCCCGAATCCTGTGTTGCGGAGCGTGACCAGAGGATGCATGGCCGATGGGATGTTCGGTTCCAAGCGCTACCCCCAGCTGGGGCACCTGCGGACCCCCCAGTTGGGATACAAATTTACGCTTACCCGGGTACAGGGGGCACTGCCCGGGTGGACCTTTATTTCCCCCATACTCGTGGGACTAATATGGATGAGAACAAACTGAAAAATATTTTTAATAAGAGGAGGAGCCCAAGGCTCGTGTTAAGAGATGTGGTTGCTGAAAGAGCAGGAGAGGACGCAGCAAAAAGTGGGGGCAGTTTGCCCCGAGAAGTGGCGGAGGCCGGCCCTTTGAGCGGTTCCAGAACTTCGGTGACGTCAGGGTCACTGGATAGCCTGTTGCGCTCGGGCCGGTTCGGCTCCGATTCATCGCTGAGCTCAGTCAGCGACATGGACCTGTTGGTAGGTCCAAAGACGTTAACAGCTGAGGAACGCCGCGCTCAACAACAAAAGCGCGGCGCATCTCCCGGATGTGACGGTAACCTTCCTGAGGTTGACTAGGAAGGTGCATTCTTCCCAAAGAGGGGGGTCGGTGGCGAGGTTCGCTCGCCCGAAGACACCCCCTGCGGTGACGGCACCGAACGTTCCTACGTCCGATGTGTTTTCCAGGCGGGAGGCCTACAACAGAGGCCGCACGGAGGGTGAACTAGCTGCTGAGGAGCAGGTCCAGCAGCTATTGGATGAGCTCCGCCCGTCGGGGGGAGTGAGCTCCACGAAGACCGTGGCGGAACTCATAGAATCGGCGGCCACCTCCGTAAAGGTCATAGCGAACGTGGCTCAAAAGAGTAAAAACCTTAAGGGCACGTTCGCCAAGGGCCTGAAGGCGTCGGCCTCAACATTGAAAGAGGTGGTGGAGGCGCTGTGTGAGCGCTCCACAGCCAACGAGGCGGAGACTCAGAGGTTGCGGGCCGACAACTCCCGCCTGGAGGAAGAGCTGAAGGCACTTCGCTCCGAGATGGCTCTGTTGCGCGCTGATCTTGATTTGACCAGAGTCGGTTCTGCCCCGGCCGTAGTCAGTGCAATACCAGCCGGTTCTGTCCCGGCCCATCGTGGAGAGCGTCCATCTGACAACTCCTTTACGGAGGGGCAGATGAGGCAGCTCGCTCTTCTTTTCGGGGGCCTCTTCGACGCGCGCCTTGAAGGAATCAAGGCACGTCTGCCCCCGGAACCAAGCAGCCGGCCGCCGCTTGCGGCGCATAAGCCCCCTCAGGGGCCAAAGATGCCACCCCCGGCACCACCCCGTAAAGAAGGCCGCGCCGGGTCTTTTGCTGCGGTGGCTGCCTCAGGGAAAGGTGCGCGGAAAGATCTTCCGCAGCGTATATTGAGAGGAGCACCCCGGGCTTCCATGCCGGGCACCTCAAGGGCGCCAACGGACCAGGTCTGTCCCCCAGCGCCAGCGTCTACCCCCGCCTCTGCCCCCTCTGGTGAGGAATGGCGAACGGCGGAGAGCAGGAAATCGCGGCGCCGGCAGAGGAAGAAGGCCACTCCCGCCGCTCCCGTGCAGGAGGTTGCCCCGGCAAGGGAGAAAGTGAGGCGAAAGCCAAAGCTTACTCCGCCGAAAACGGCAGCCGTCCTGGTGACGGTGTCGCCGGAGGCGGAGCACAGAGGGGTCACCTACGCCAGCCTATTCAGCGGGGCGAGGGCCGCACTTCTGGCAGCTGGGGGCGTAGAAGTGAGCTTCCGCCGCTCACAGACCGGGGCCCGGCTCCTCGAGTTTCCGGGGACGGAGGGCCCGAGCAAGGCCGACTTAGTGGCGGAGACGCTGAGGCGTCTTGCGGGGGGCGAGGACGGTGTAAGGGTCGCCAGGCCGACAAAGTGCGCGGAATTGCGCGTCTCCGGCCTGGACGACTCAGTTACGCCCGAGGCTGTCCGGGAGGCAATTGAGCTGAAGACTCAGTGCTCTCCCGGAACCGTGAGGGTCGGTGCGATTCGCCCCGGCCCCGGCGGAGTTGGTGCGGCGTGGGCGCGTTGCCCCGTCGCTGCAGCCAAAACTTTGGCAGAGGCAGGCCGGCTCCTCGTGGGCTTCTCCGCCGCGAGGATCACAATCCTTGAGGCGAGGCCCACGAGGTGTTACCGGTGCATGGGCGCGGGGCACTTGCGCCCGCAATGCACCAGTAGCTTTGACTGCAGCGGACTTTGCTTCCGCTGCGGTCAACCGGGGCATACGGCAGCGGCCTGTTCTGCCGCTCCCCACTGCCCCGTGTGTGCGGCGGGCAATCTTCCCGCCAACCACATGATAGGGAGGGCGGGCTGTAAGCCTCCCAAGGCCACAAAGCCGCCCGCCGGGACTGGCCCAGCTCCTCGCACGCAGGCTCCGGTGCGGATGGAGGAGGGTGAAGACGAGGCGCCCTCTCAAGCCTCTCCACCCTCCACCTAACGGACTCCCTTAGACGTGCTCGCTCCTCGCCCCTGTCGTCAGTGATAGGGGTACCGGATGCGTTGCGCGGTAGGGGGGTCTAGGACGCGGTCGCATCCACCTGCGGGGACTCCACCTCGTGGGGGGAGGCGGCGGGGCTAGTATGCCCCGTCGCCAGCGAACCGGGCGACGTCGAGGCGCAATCGCGCGTGACGTCGCTTGGTGGGGCTGTGGGCGTGATGGTCGGGGAAGTTTCCCACGCTCGCGGCCTTTCGCGATGGCGGCGTTCTGTGTGTACCCAGGACGCCGCAGGAGCAGGAATGCCCGAAGGGGCTACGCCGCTGGGTGGGTCGCCGAAGAGATAGCAAGTTCCGGCGGCCTATCCGTGAAGGCGGCGAGTTGGTACACGGCCGATTTTTTTAGTGGGGGCAGGTCCCACACTACCTCCAGCGTCTGCCCCGGGTGCTGGAGGTGTGCGTTAGGCATTTTTTACATTTTTTACGTTGGGATACAAATTTACGCTTACCCGGGTACAGGGGGCACTGCCCGGGTGGACCTTTATTTCCCCCATACTCGTGGGATCAAGTATGGACAATAACAAACTTCGTAATATTTTTAACAAGAGGAGCACAACGCTATCGGAGAAGGAGAAAGAGAAGGAGAAGGAGAAGGAGAGAGAGGGAGAGGACGTACGGCAAAGGAGTGCGGGCAGTCAGCCCCTAGAAGCGGCCGCTTCCGGCCGGCTGAGCCGTTCCAGGACTTCGGTGACCTCTGCGTCACTGGAGAGTTTGCTGCGATCGGGCCAGTTCGGCTCTGATTCGTCCATTAGCTCAGCGGTTAGCGACCTGGACCAGATGGTGGCTGGGTTAGGAAACGCTCCAGAGAGCTCGACGGCTGGCGAACGCCGTGCTCAACATCAAAAGCGCGGCGTCTCTCCCAGAGACGACGAGAACCTTCCTGGGCTTGACCTTGAGGCCCCCAGGAAGATACATACATCCCAAAGGGGGGGATCTGTGGCGAGGTTTGCTCGCCCGAAAACACCCCCTGCAGTGACGGGTACTAGTGCGGCTACTAAGGCTGTCAACAAAACGTCTGGCGTATTTTCTAGGCGGGAGGCCTACAACAGGGGCCGCTTGGAGGGGGAAATAGTTGCTGAGGAACGGGTGCAGCAGCTGTTGGGTGGGCTCTGCCCGTCGGGAGGGGTTAGCTCCCCGAAAACCACGGAAGAGCTCATGCGCTCGGCGACCACCTCCGTGGCGGTCATCACAAATGTGGCCGTAAAAAGCAAAAACCTCAAGGGCACCTTCGCCAAGGGCCTGAAGGAGTCCGCCTCGGCTTTAAAGGAGGTGGTAGAGGCGTTGTTTCAGCGGTCCACTGCCAACGAGGCGGAGACCCAGAGTTTGCGGGCGGACAACACCCAACTGAAAGAGGAACTGAAGGCGCTCCGGGCCGAGTTATTGCAACTGCGAGCCGATGTTGGATCGACTAGAGCCGGTTCTGCCCCGGCCGTAGTCAGTGCTATGCCGGCCGGTTCTGTCCCGGCCCATCGCGGAGAGAGGCCATCTGATGACTCTTTTACGGAGGCACAGATGAGGCAGCTCGCACTCCTTTTCGGGGGCCTCTTCGACGCTCGCCTTGAGGGCATCAAGGCGCGTCTGCCCCCGGAACCGAGCTGTCGGCCGCCGCTCGCGGCGCCTAAGCACCCTAAAGGGCCACTGTTGGCATGCCCGGCGCCACTACCCCGTACAGGGGGACGCGCTGGGTCAATTAGAGCAGCGGGCACCTCAAGCGCCCAAACTGCTCAAATCCGTCCCCCGGCGCCTGCGTCTACCCCCGCCTCTGCCCCCTCTAACGAGGAATGGCGAACGGCGCAGAGTAAGAAATCGCGGCGCCGGCAGAAGAAGGAGGCCCCTCCCGCCGTTCCCGTGCAGGAAGTTGCCCCGGCAAAGAAAGTTAGGCGGAAGCCGAAACTGTCTCCGCCGAAAACGGCCGCCGTCCTAGTGACGGTGTCGCCGGAGGCGGAAAGTCGAGGCGTTACGTACGCCAGCCTTTTTGGCGGGGCGAGGGCCGCTCTCCTGGCAGCTGGGGGCGTGGAAGTGAGCTTCCGCCGCTCACAGACCGGGGCCCGGCTCCTCGAGTTTCCGGGGACGGAGGGCCCAAGCAAGGCTAACTTAGTGGCGGAGACGCTGAAGCGTCTTGCAGGGGGCGAGGAGGGCGTAAGGGTTGCCAGGCCGACAAAGTGCGCGGAGTTGCGCGTCTCCGGCCTGGACGACTCAGTTACGCCCGAGGCGGTCCGGGAGGCAATTGAGCTGAAGACTCAGTGCTCTCCCGGAACCGTGAGGGTCGGTGCGATTCGCCCCGGCCCCGGCGGAGTTGGTGCGGCCTGGGCGCGTTGCCCCGTCGCTGCGGCCAAAACTTTGGCAGAGGCAGGCCGGCTTCTCGTGGGCTTCTCCGCCGCGAGGATCACAATCCTCGAGGCGAGGCCCACGAGGTGCTACCGGTGCATGGGCGCGGGGCACTTGCGCCCGCAATGCACAAGTAGCTTTGACTGCAGCGGACTCTGTTTCCGCTGCGGTCAACCGGGGCATACGGCAGCGGCGTGTTCTGCCGCTCCCCACTGCCCCGTGTGCGCGGCGGGCAACCAGCCCGCCGACCATATGATGGGGAGGGCGGGCTGTAAGCCTCCAAAGGCCGCAAAGCCGCCTGCGGGGACTGGCCGAGCTCCTCGCGCCCAGGCTCCGGTGCGGATGGAGGAGGGTGGGGACGAGGCGCCTTCCCGTGCCCCCACACCCTCCACCTAAAAGGACTCTCTTAGCCGTGCTCGCTCCTCGCCCCTGTCGTCAGTGATAGGGGTACCGGATGCGTTGCGCGGTAGGGGGTCCAGGACGCGGTCGCAACCTTCTGCGTCAAATTCAACCCGTGGGAGGAGGCGGCGGGGATAGTCTGCCCCGTCGCCGGCGAACCGGGCGACGTCGAGGCGCAGCTGCGCGTGACGTCGCTTGGTGGGGCTGTGGGCGTGATGGACGGGGAAGTTTCCCACGCTCGCGGCCTTTCGCGATGGCGGCGTTCTGTGTGTACCCAGGACGCCGCAGGAGCAGGAATGCCCGATGGGGCTATGCCGCTGGGTGGGTCCGCCGAAGAAATAGTCAATTCCGGCGGCCTATCCGTGTGAAGGCGGCGAGTTGGTACACGGCCGATTTTTTAGTGGGGGCAGGTCCCACACTACCTCCAGCGTCTGCCCCGGGTGCTGGAGGTGTGCGTTAGGCATTTTTTACGGCCATAAAAAAAAAAAAAAAAAAAAAAAAAAGGTTAGGTTAGGTTAGGTTGGGGTGCTAAGTGCCGGAAAACCTCCTCGTGGTGCACCCTGGGCAACGTGTGCCGGTGGATTCGCGGCGTTTCGCGAAACCACCGTCACACGGCTAATGTTCTGGCAGAGTAGGGGGTGGCCCATTCCTGGGCTGTCCGGAGGACGGGCTTGACGTGCACTCACACTGCCGTCGAGCGGGCAGGGAGATCTTCTTTCTGCCACCGTCGGATATCGTAATCCCTAGTAGGAGTGTCGTAGACATGTCTTACGGCTTTGAACGGGAACGAGGGTCTTGGCTTGGTCGCCTGGGCCGCGAGGATGACAACCTCTATAAAAAAATCCCCGAATCCTGTGTTGCGGAGCGTGACCAGAGGATGCATGGCCGATGGGATGTTCGGTTCCAAGCGCTACCCCCAGCTGGGGCACCTGCGGACCCCCCAGTTGGGATACAAATTTACGCTTACCCGGGTACAGGGGGCACTGCCCGGGTGGACCTTTATTTCCCCCATACTCGTGGGAATACTATGGACAAAGAAAAACTCAAAAATATGTTTAATAAGAAAGGGAGCACAACGCCCGTAGAGAAGAAGAATCAAGGAGAGGGAGAGGATGCACAAAGGAGTGGAGAGAGGAATGTGCTGCCTCGTGAAGCGGTCGGGATCACTCAGTAAACGCGCTTTACGAACGCGCCGCTGTCGCTGAGGCGGAAGCCGAAAAGCTGCGGGTTAGTAGCGCTCGCATGGACGAGGAATTGAGAGAGCTGCGCTCTGAAGTCGCTCAGCTGCGAGCCGACCTTGTGGCGACCGGGACCGGTTCTGTCCCGGCCCAGGTCATTTCTCCGGCCGGTTCTGTCCCGGTCGGATTGGCAGCAAGGTCCACAACAGGGGAAGAGCAGCCTTGCGTGTTTTCGGACGCGCAGCTTAGGCAGCTTACGGTGGTCGTCGGGGGCCTTATGGATGCGCGCCTTGAAAGCATCAAGGCACGTCTGCCCCCTGAGCCGAGTTGTCGACCGCCGCTTGCGGCGTCCGGGTCGAGACCCCCTAGGGGGCAAGCGGCTGTGCCCCAGGCATCGCTACCCTGCACGGGAAATGGCGCCGCATCCTGTACTGTAGCTACTGCCCCTGGGGGTACACCAGTCCAGGCCCAAGCGTCTCAGCTTTTCAAAGCTCCCGAGAACCCGAAAAGTAAGAGTTCCCAACCCCAGAGAGCCTCAAAACGTGCGCGCCGCATGAAAGCGCCAAGTGTGCACACGGCTCCGGTTGACGCACACGACTCAATACCGGTTTCCGCCCCTGCCCCCTCAAACGAGGAATGGCAAACATCAGGAGGCAGGAAATCGAAGCGCCGTAAGAGAAGACAAGCCGCTGCCATCGCCACGTCCCCCCCTGCACAGGAGGCCACCCCGGCGAAACCTAGTCGGAACAAGCCACGGTTGACTCCGCCGAAAACGGCTGCCGTTATGGTGACGGTGTCGCCGGAGGCGGAGCGCCGCGGCATAACGTATGCGGATTTATTCCGCAAAGCAAGGGCTAAGCTCATCCCCCATTTGGGCGACGTAGCCGTGAAATTCCGCGGCTCCCAGACTGGGGCTCGCCTCTTAGAGGTTCCCGGGGTGGAGGGCTCCAAATTGGCCGATTTAGTGGCGGAGACCCTACGGGGGCTATTGGAGGGGCAAGATGACGTGAGGATCGCCAGGCCCATGAAGTGCGCGGAGATGCGCATTTCTGGCCTGGACGATTCAATAACGCCAGAGGATGTACGGGAGGCCATCGAGCGTAAAACTCAGTGTCCTCCTGGTTCCATTAGGGTCGGCGCCATCCGGCCCGGGCCTGGGGGTGTAGGTGCGGCGTGGGCTCGTTGCCCCGTGGCTTCAGCGAAGATCCTGGCGGAGGCGGGCCGCCTCCTAGTAGGATTCTCTGCCGCGAAGGTCACCATCCTTGAGGCAAGACCCGCGAAGTGTTTTCGGTGTATGGGCGCGGGGCACATGCGCAATAAGTGTACCAGCGCGTTTGACTGCAGCGGTTTATGCTTCCGTTGCGGTCAACCGGGGCATTTGGCGGCGGGATGCTCTACCGCCCCTCACTGCCCCGCGTGTGCGGCGGGCAATCAGCCCGCCGATCACATGATTGGGCGAGACGGGTGTAGGCTCCCCAAAGCCACACGCCAATCGCTCGCTAGGCCCAGCCAATCAAGCGCTGCCCCTAGCACCCAGGCTCCGGTGCGGATGGAGGAGGGTGAAGACGAGGCGCCCTCTCAAGCCTCTCCACCCTCCACCTAACGGACTCCCTTAGACGTGCTCGCTCCTCGCCCCTGTCGTCAGTGATAGGGGGTACCGGATGCGTTGCGCGATAGGGGGTCCAGGACGCGGTCGCACCCTCCTGCGGGAACTTCATCTCGTGGGGGGAGGCGGCGGGGATAGTCTGCCCCGTCGCCGGCGAACCGGGCGACGTCGAGGCGCAGTCGCGCGTGGCGTCGTTTGGTGGGGCTGTGGGCGTGATGGACGGGGAAGTTTCCCACGCTCGCGGCCTTTCGCGATGGCGGCGTTCTGTGTGTACCCAGGACGCCGCAGGAGCAGGAATGCCCGATGGGGCTATGCCGCTGGGTAGGTCCGCCGAAGAAATAGTCAATTCCGGCGGCCTATCCGTGTGAAGGCGGCGAGTTGGTACACGGCCGATTTTTTAGTGGGGGCAGGTCCCACACTACCTCCAGCGTCTGCCCCGGGTGCTGGAGGTGTGCGTTCAGGCATTTTTTACGGCCATAAAAAAAAAAAAAAAAAAAAAAAAAAAGGTTAGGTTAGGTTAGGTTAGGTTAGGTTAGGTTAGGTTGGGGTGCTAAGTGCCGGAAAACCTCCTCGTGGTGCACCCTGGGCAACGTGTGCCGGTGGATTCGCGGCGTTTCGCGAAACCACCGTCACACGGCTAATGTTCTGGCAGAGTAGGGGGTGACCCATTCTTGGGCTGCCCGGAGGACGGGCTTGACGTGCACTCACACTGCCGTCGAGCGGGCGGGGAGATCTTCTTTCTGCCACCGTCGGAATCTCGTAATCCCGATTAGGAGTGTCGTGGACACGTCTCACGGCTCCGAGCGGGGGCGAGGGTCTTGGCTTGGTCGCCTGGGCCGCGAGGATGACAACCTCTATAAAAAATCCCCGAATCCTGTGTTGCGGAGCGTGACCAGAGGATGCATGGCCGATGGGATGTTCGGTTCCAAGCGCTACCCCCAGCTGGGGCACCTGCGGACCCCCCAGTTGGGATACAAATTTACGCTTACCCGGGTACAGGGGGCACTGCCCGGGTGGACCTTTATTTCCCCCATACTCGTGGGATTAAATATGGACGATTCGAAACTAAAAAATATTTTTAATAGGAGGAGGAGCCCAAGGCTCGTGTTAAAAGATGTTGCTGTTGAAGGAGAGGACGCAGCAAGGAGTGGGGGCAGTTTGCCCCGAGAAGTGGCGGAGGCCGGCCCTTTGAGCGGTTCCAGAACTTCGGTGACGTCTGGGTCACTGGATAGCCTGTTGCGCTCGGGCCGGTTCGGCTCCGATTCATCGCTGAGCTCAGTCAGTGATATGGACTTGTTGGTGGGTCCACAGACCCTGTCAGCTGAGCACCGCCGCGCTCAACAACAAAAGCGCGGCGCATCTCCCGGAGGTGACGGAAACCTTCCTGAGGTCGATCTCGAGGCACCCAGGAAGGTACATTCTTCCCAAAGAGGGGGGTCTGTGGCGAGGTTCGCTCACCCGAAGACACCCCCTCCTGTAGTGACGGCACCGAACGTTCCTACGTCCGGTGTGTTCTCAAGGCGGGAGGCCTACAACAGAGGCCGCACGGAGGGTGAAGTAGTTGCTGAGGAGCAGGTCCAGCAGCTACTGGATGAGCTCCGCCCGTCGGAGGGAGTGAGCTCCACGAAGACCGTGGCGGAGCTCATAGAATCGGCGGCTACCTCCGTGAAGGTTATAACGAACGTGGCTCAGAAGAGTAAAAACCTTAAGGGCACGTTCGCCAAGGGCCTGAAGGCGTCGGCCTCGACATTGAAGGAGGTGGTGGAGGCGATGTTCGAGCGCTTCAGTGCCAACGAGGTGGAGACACGGAGGTTGCGGGCCGACAACTCCCGCTTGGAGGAAGACCTGAAGGCACTTCGCTCCGAGTTGGCTCTGTTGCGTGCCGATCTTCGATCGACTGGAGCCGGTTCTGCCCCGGCCGTAGTCAGTGCTGTGTCGATCGGTTCTGTCCAGGCCCATAGTGGAGGGCGGCCTTCTGGCGACTCCTTTACGGAGGCGCAGATGAGGCAGCTCTCACTTCTTATCGGGGGCCACTTAGACGCTCGCCTTGAGGGCATCAAGGCGCGGCTGCCCCCGGAACCGAGCTGTCGGCCGCCGCTCGCGGCGCCCAAACCCCCGCAGGGGCAACGCCCGGTGCCACCAACCCGAACAGGGGGACGCGCTGGGTCTCTTGCGGCAGTGGTTGCCTCAGGGCCGGGCGACCGAGGGGCGCGGCTGCGGAGTGAAGACTCCCATCCCGCGCAGCGTGCGCCGAGAAAAGCACTCCGTCCCGCCGTAGTGGGCGCCTCAGGCGTCCCAACGGCTCAAGCCTATCCCCCGGCGCCGGGGTCTGCTTCCGCCTCTGCCCCCTCTGGTGAGGAATGGCGAACGGCGGAGAGTAGGAAATCGCGGCGCCGGCAGAAGAAGAAGGCCACTCCCGCCGCTCCCGTGCAGGAGGTTGCCCCGGCAAGGGAAAAAGTGAGGCGAAAGCCAAAACTTACTCCGCCGAAAACGGCAGCCGTCCTGGTGACGGTGTCGCCGGAGGCGGAGCACAGAGGGGTCACCTACGCCAGCTTATTCAGCGGGGCGAGGGCCGCTCTTCTAGCAGCTGGGGGCGTGGAAGTGAGCTTCCGCCGCTCACAGACCGGGGCCCGGCTCCTTGAGTTTCCGGGGACTGAGGGCCCGAGCAAGGCCGACTTAGTGGCGGAGACGCTGAAGCGTCTTGCGGGGGGCGAGGAGGGCGTGAGGGTTGCCAGGCCGACAAAGTGCGCGGAGTTGCGCGTCTCCGGCCTGGACGACTCAATTACGCCCGAGGCTGTCCGGGAGGCAATTGAGCTGAAGACTCAGTGCTCTCCCGGAACCGTGAGGGTCGGTGCGATTCGCCCCGGCCCCGGCGGAGTTGGTGCGGCGTGGGCGCGTTGCCCCGTCGCTGCGGCCAAAACTTTGGCAGAGGCAGGCCGGCTCCTCGTGGGCTTCTCCGCCGCGAGGATCACAATCCTTGAGGCGAGGCCCACGAGGTGCTACCGGTGCATGGGCGCGGGGCACTTGCGCCCGCAATGCACCAGTAGCTTTGACTGCAGCGGACTTTGTTTCCGCTGCGGTCAACCTGGGCATATGGCAGCGGCGTGTTCTGCCGCTCCCCACTGCCCCGTGTGTGCGGCGGGCAATCTGCCCGCCAACCACATGATGGGGAGGGCCGGCTGTAAGCCTCCCAAGGGCGCAAAGCCGCCCGCCAGGACTGGCCTAGCTCCTCGCACCCAGGCTCCGGTGCGGATGGAGGAGGGTGGGGACGAGGCGCCTTCCCATGCCTCTACACCCTCCACCTAACGGACTCCTTAGCCATGCTCGCTCCTCGCCCCTGTCGTCAGTGATAGGGGTACCGGATGCGTTGCGCGGTAGGGGGTCCAGGACGCGGTCGCACCCTCCTGCGGGAACTTCATCTCGTGGGGGGAGGCGGCGGGGCTAGTCTGCCCCGTCGCCGGCGAACCGGGCGACGTCGAGGCGCAGTCGCGCGTGACGTCGTTTGGTGGGGCTGTGGGCGTGATGGACGGGGAAGTTTCCCACGCTCGCGGCCTTTCGCGATGGCGGCGTTCTGTGTGTACCCAGGACGCCGCAGGAGCAGGAATGCCCGATGGGGCTATGCCGCTGGGTGGGCCCGCCGAAGAAATAGCTAATTCCGGCGGCCTATCCGTGTGAAGGCGGCGAGTTGGTACACGGCCGATTTTTTAGTGGGGGCAGGTCCCACACTACCTCCAGCGTCTGCCCCGGGTGCTGGAGGTGTGCGTTAGGCATTTTTTACGGCCATAAAAAAAAAAAAAAAAAAAAAAAAGGTTAGGTTAGGTTAGGTTAGGTTAGGTTGGGGTGCTAAGTGCCGGAAAACCTCCTCGTGGTGCACCCTGGGCAACGTGTGCCGGTGGATTCGCGGCTTTTCGCGAAACCACCGTCACACGGCTAATGTTCTGGCAAAGTAGGGGGTGGCCCATCTCTGGGCTGCCAGGAGGACGGGCTTGACGTGCACTCGCACTGCCGTCGAGCGGGCGGGGAGATCTTCTTTCTGCCACTGTCGGAATATCGTAATCCCTAGTAGGAGTGTCGTAGACATGTCTTACGGCTTTGAACGGGAACGAGGGTCTTGGCTTGGTCGCCTGGGCCGCGAGGATGACAACCTCTATAAAAAATCCCCGAATCCTGTGTTGCGGAGCGTGACCAGAGGATGCATGGCCGATGGGATGTTCGGTTCCAAGCGCTACCCCCAGCTGGGGCACCTGCGGACCCCCCAGTTGGGATACAAATTTACGCTTACCCGGGTACAGGGGGCACTGCCCGGGTGGACCTTTATTTCCCCCATACTCGTGGGAATACTATGGATAAAGAAAAACTTAAAAACATGTTTAACAAGAAAGGGAGCACAACGCCCGTAGAGAAGAAGGATCAAAGAGAGGGAGAGGATGCACAAAGGAGTGGAGAGAGGACCGTGCTGCCTCGTGAAGCGGTCGGGTTTGGCCAGCTTAGTGGGTCGAGGACGTCAGTAACATCGGCGTCACTCGAAAGCTTACTGCAATCGGGAAGATTCGGATCCGAGTCCTCTCTCGATAGTGACGTCGATAGGTCCGGCCCTGGAACACCGGTAGGCGACACCCGCGCTCGACAACAGAAGCGCGGCGCATCACCTGACGAAGAAAATGACCCTCCTGAGTTGGTCTTTCGAGTCCCCAGGAAGGTCCGCTCCTCCCAGAGGGGGGGATCAGCGGCGGGAACGCGTGCTACCACACCGTCGTCCCGCCCACAAACACCTGCTGGCACGACGTCTGCGATCAACACCCAAGCAGGAACGTCGTCATCAGTTTTTAGCAGACGGGACGCATACGCTCGCACCCGTACAGAGGGAGAGTTGGTCGCAGAGGACCAAATTGATGAACTCCTGAATAAACTACAATCTTCGGGAGGGGATAACGCCCCGAGAACCGGCTCAGAACTCATCCGAGCGGCGGCCGACTCTGTATCCGTGATTGTGAAGGTTGCCACTAAGAGCAAAAATCTTAAGGGCACCTTCGCAAAGGGCCTGCGAGAGTCCGCCCAGATTTTGAGGGAGGTTGTAAACGCGCTTTTCGAGCGCGCCGCTGTCGCTGAAGCGGAATCTGAAAAGCTGCGGGCTAGTAGCGCTCGCATGGAAGGAGAATTGGGAGAGCTACGCTCTGAAGTCGCCCAGTTGCGAGCCGACCTCGTGGCGACCAGGACCGGTTCTGTCCCGGTCCAAGTTATTTCTCCGGCCGGTTCTGTCCCGGTCGGATTGGCAGCTAGGTCCACCATAGGGGAAGAGCCCTGCGTGTTTTCGGACGCGCAGCTTAGGCAACTGACGGTGGTCGTCGGGGGCCTTATGGATGCGCGCCTGCACCCTGAGCCGAGCTGTAGGCCGCCGCTCGCAGCGTCTAGGCCGAAGGTCCCCCAAGGGACATCGCAGGCACCTTCGGTGCCTCTACCCCGTACAGGAGAATGCGCCGGGACCCTTGCTGCGGTTGTTGCCTCGGGGCCGACAGGCCGAAGAGGGCCACGTGACAGTGTGCGGCCGAAGGGTGGGGATCCCCATCCCCCGCTGCAGCGTGCACCAAAAAGGGCACCACGTGCTGCCGTGACGGGCGCCTCAAACGCACCAACGGCTCAAATCCGTCTCCCGGTGTCGGCATCTGCACCCGCCACTGGCCCCTCTGGTGAGGAATGGCAGGTAGCGGAGAGCAAGGGATCGCGCCGGAAGAAGAAGAGGGCTGCTATCGTCGCTTCAAAGCAGGAGATCGCTCCGACGAGACGTAGCGGCAGGAAGAGGCCGAAGCTTTCTCCGCCGAAAACGGCCGCCGTCCTTGTGACGGTGTCACCGGAGGCGGAGAATAGAGGTGTTACATACGCCAGCCTCTTCAGCGGGGTAAAAGGCGCTCTATTAGCTGCTGGGGGCGTAGAAGTAAGCTGTCGCCGCTCACAGACCGGGGCCCGACTCCTTGAGATTCCAGGGGCGGAGGGCGCGAAGAAGGCCGACCTCATAGCGGAAACACTGAGGCGTCTCGCGGGTGACGAAGAAGGCGTTCGGGTCGCTAGACCGATGAAGTGCACGGAGTTGCGCGTCTCCGGCCTTGACGACTCCGTGACTTCTGAGGAGGTCCGGGAGGCGATAGAGCAGAAGGCTCAGTGCTGTCCCGGAACCGTGAAGGTCGGCGCGATCCGACCCGGCCCCGGCGGAGTTGGTGCGGCGTGGGCGCGTTGCCCTGTCGCTGCAGCCAAAATTTTGGCAGAAGCAGGCCGGCTCCTCGTGGGTTTCTCTGCCGCGAGGATCACCATTCTCGAGGCGAGGCCCGCAAGGTGCTACCGGTGCATGGGCGCGGGGCACTTGCGCCCACAATGCACCAGTAGTTTTGACTGCAGCGGACTTTGTTTCCGTTGCGGTCAACCGGGCCATGCGGCAGCGGCGTGTTCTGCCGCTCCCCACTGCCCTGTGTGTGCGGCGGGCAAGCAGCCTGCCAATCACATGATGGGGAGGGCGGGCTGCAAGCCCCCCAAGTCTGTAAAGCCACCCGCGGGGACGGGCCGAGCTGAGGCCGACCCCTGCACCCAGGCTCCGGTGCGGATGGAGGAGGGTGGGGACGAGGCGCCTTCCCATGCCTCTACACCCTCCACCTAACGGACTCCCTTAGACGTGCTCGCTCCTCGCCCCTGTCGTCAGTGATAGGGGTACCGGATGCGTTGCGCGATAGGGGGTCCAGGACGCGGTCGCACCCTCCTGCGGGAATTTCATCTCGTGGGGGGAGGCGGCGGGGATAGTCTGCCCC
Organism: Herminia tarsipennalis; assembly: GCA_945859575.2. Taxonomy (NCBI): domain Eukaryota; kingdom Metazoa; phylum Arthropoda; class Insecta; order Lepidoptera; family Erebidae; genus Herminia; species Herminia tarsipennalis. The sequence goes on from OX243838.2 coordinate 28,631,172, forward strand.
GTCGCCGGCGAACCGGGCGACGTCGAGGCGCAGCCGCGCGTGACGTCGTTTGGTGGGGCTTCGGGCGTGATGGACGGGGAAGTTTCCCACGCTCGCGGCCTTTCGCGATGGCGGCGTTCTGTGTGTACCCAGGACGCCGCAGGAGCAGGAATGCCCGATGGGGCTATGCCGCTGGGTGGGTCCGCCGAAGAATAGCAAATTCCGGCGGCCTATCCGTGTGAAGGCGGCGAGTTGGTACACGGCCGATTTTTTAGTGGGGGCAGGTCCCACACTACCTCCAGCGTCTGCCCCGGGTGCTGGAGGTGTGCGTTAGGCATTTTTTACGGCCATAAAAAAAAAAAAAAAAAAAAAAAAAAAAGGTTAGGTTAGGTTAGGTTAGGTTAGGTTAGGTTTTTTTTTTTTTTTTAATAGCACCCGTCATCACAGGGTGTTGTCGCTTTTTACCCCTATCAAGGGACAGGGCCTTTCATTCATCGCCTTTCTTTATTGGTTTTCATTATTTACATTTTTATTCTACATACTGCCTCTGTGGCGCGGTGGGAGTGTATCCGACTGCTACGCAAGAGGTCGTGGGTTCGATCCCCACCCAGGATAAAACTTTGTGTGATGAGCACGATGGTTTATTCTGTGTCTGGGTGTAATTTATCTATAATATGTATGTATTTAGAAATATATAAGTATGTTTATCAGTTGTCTGGTTGCCATAGTACAAGCTCTGCTTAGTTTGGGATCAGATGACGTTGTGTGAGTTGTCCCAAGATATTATTATATTATACTACATCCTATTCTAAATCTATTTAACAAACAAGTTTTTTATTATTATTACAAATACTTTATCCTTAATGCTAATGTTCTGTTTCATATTTATACAAAATATGTGAAAACATTAATTTATTTCGACTTGTTCTTATTAATTACCTTTTTACCGACTTTTTCACAGAATTGTAGAAACTCTTCCCTACTATCAGAATTCGATAAGAGTAAATTCAAGTTTTCTCTGTTTATGATCTTGTTTATTTTCTGTTCCGTTTCATACCGGTACACCGCGTATATTGGACATTCACATAGCACGTGAAGGATTGACTCCCCGATCCCGGGCTCACAGCTGCACGATGGGTCCTCCTTACACTTAAATCGCTTTAAGTATTCGGAGAACCCGCCGTGCCCCGTGAAGACCTGCGTTAATGTTGGCGTGAGGTTGATTTTTTGGAGCACTCTGTGTGCATCTACTGCGTCTGGGAAGAAACACTTTGTCACTGCAGCGGTTTCACCTTCCCTGTATCTGAGGTTCCACTTTTGGAGCGTTTCCAATCGAATTTGCCGCCTGGCGAACGAGATTGGATAGGCGTCATAATGTGCAGCAGATTTAAGCTTTGTGGCCGCTTCCTTCGCCAAGCAGTCAGCTCTCTCGTTACCTTCATGTCCTGCGTGGGCTTTTATCCAGAACAAGGACACAGCTTTGCCCTGGATCTTCGCCTCACGCAGGTGTTCACGAGCCTTGACTGCGAGGGGATGTGGTATTTGCCAGTTTGATACAGCTTGCAGAGCGGCTTGCGAATCGCTGAAGACACCAAAGCTGTTTTCCGGGCGTTTCACGACCTCCACCATGGCCTTGCATATGGCGAGGAGTTCCGCCTGGTACACCGTGCAGTGCTCTGGTAGCTTAAGCTTGATGGCTCGGACCTCTTTTGCGTTCTTCCAGATGGTTAGTGCCGCACCGCATTTGCCATCCAGCTTGCTGCCGTCAGTGTAAATTTGCACTGTTTGCGTCGCGTGTCTCGCAACTTCTTCGGCTTGTACCAGGCTTACGATCTCCACGCTCATATTGTCGGCGGGATGCGGATTTAGCGTGTAACGCGCCATCATCTCGACCTCCATGTCCCCATGCTCCAAGCATATCTTCCCTTTTTTTACCTCATATAACTGTGCTATCTCGCTGACCCTAAGGTCGAGTGGGATTATCCCAGCTAAAGTCAGTGAGGCGTTCAGCGAGACAGTTTTGTATGCCCTGCAAAGTTTTTGAGCGAATCCCCTTTGGACTTGGTTCAGTTGTTTTTGAATGCCCTTTTTCTTCGCGGCAGGTGCCCATGTGTTCGCTGCGTACAAAATAATTGGTTCCACCACTGCAGTATAGATGGATTTTATAACCTCCCGATGAAGGCCCCAGCTGATCTTTGCCGCCCTTGTGAGATTTTTGTATACTGCTTGGGCCTTGGCAACTCTTTCCCTCACGTGCTTATTGAATGTTAACTTATCATCCAGTGTAAGTCCCAGAATTTTAATGTCACGTGACATTTCAATGTCGACCCCGCCCATGCTCAAGTGTGGTGTGTCGTACTTCAGCTTGTTTGTTATAATCATTGCTTTGGTTTTGTGTGGTGCGAACCTTAGCTTATTTCTCCGACCCCACTCCTGAACATGTGCGAGGGCGGCATTTGCTTGCTCCTGGATTTCCACCGCTGAGTCCCCCTGGAATATGAGGACCACATCGTCCGCAAAAGCCTGACAGTAGTCTCCTCGCCTTTCAAGTTCCCGCAACAGGGGATCCAGTAGCAGGTTCCAAAGGATGGGTCCACCTATAGACCCCTGCACGCATCCCTTGGAGGTTTCTTTTACGTGTTCATTACCGGCGTATCGCACTCTAACCTCTCTCTCTTGGAGATAGCTATCCAGCATCCTTCGGACGTTCACTGGGCAGCCTTCCTCGGCCAATCGAACCCTGATTGCGGGCCACCACGCACTATCAAAGGCCCCTTCGATATCCAAAGACACCACCGTGATGAGCTTCTTCTGTTTGAGTCGGTCCCGAATGTTGTTCACCATGTCATATAGGGCGTCTTCGGTGCCCTTCTGGGGCATGAATCCGTACTGCACCGGGCTCATTTTAGGAAGCACATGCCATTTTATTCGGGCCACTAGCATTTTTTCCAAGATCTTTCCCATCACTGGCAAGAGCCCTATGGGCCTATAAGACTTAGGGTGTTCGTAGTCTTCCTTTCCCGGTTTCCTGAGTACCACTACAACTGCTGATTTCCAGGCCTTGGGAAAGTAGCCTTGTTCTAGGCATTTGTTTGCCAGTGATAGATAAGTTCCCGGGTCCGTCATGATGGCGCATTGACAGATGTCTGCCGTGAGTCCATCGGCCCCTGGTGCTTTCTTCGGGTTAAAGGTGGATACAGCGTGCCTGAGTTCCTCCAGTGTGAACGGCGGGTCCAAGTGTTCACCTTGCACCCACTCGTTTACTTGGTCCGCCCTCTCTCTCATCTGGCTATGTTCTAAGCTGTCCTCCTCCTTCCCGTCTCTTGGATAAAAGATTTCGGCCAGTAATTTGGTTGATTCCATTTCGCTCTGGCGTTCCCCTTTCCAGACCAGCGGCTGATCTTCGTGCCTCTTTGTGGTTCGGCCGATGACTCTATAGATACCTTCCCACATACCTTCGCGATCCTGCTTGCCACAGAATTCTTTCCAGCTGTTAACTTGTGCCTTTTTTGTTTCTTCTTCATATTTTGTTTTTGTTTTCAGGTATTCTTCGATGACCCAGGATCTTCGAGTTGGTGCTGCCCAGCGGATTCTGCGCCTTTTCGTGATTGTCTCCCTTTTTAATGCTGCGAGTTCCTTGGACCACCATGGTAAGTTTCTTTTGTTGTTATCTTTTTTCCTAGGTATATTCTCTTCACTTACTTTTTGTATTACACATATGTACTTATTAGTAGTTTCATCAATTTCTGTATTTTCTTTTACTTTATCTACTTCTTCCTTGCTTAGTTTGTTTTCTAATGCTAACTTTCTCAGTTTCCCACGAAACTGGGTCCAGTTAGCTTTTTTCGTGTTGTAAATTCTAGTTGTTTGCTTCATTTTTATACCCTCTGCTTTGTTTGTTTCTATTTTAAAAGTTATAGCTCTGTGGTCCGAGTCTGTTATGCTGTCGTCTACCGTCCAGTCATCCACAAGGCCCAACATGTCCTCCGAGCAAGCTGTCACGTCTATGCAGCTGGTGTATGTTTTATGGCCCCTTATGGTATCAAATGTTGGTGTGTCTCCTTCGTTTAGGACCTGCAACCCCATCTGATAAAGCGTGCCGCACATCTCTTCACCCCTGCTGTCTGTCTTTTTGCTGCCCCACCACGTGCTCTTTGCGTTTGCGTCCCCACCTATAAGCAGCATATTTGAGCCCAGCTTTTGTTCTATTTTACATAGATGCTCCAAGTACGGGTCCATTGTTGAAGTTGGCTCAAAATAGAAGGCAACTGCTGTCAGTGTACGGGCGCCAGTCTGTATTTTTACTACGACGATGTTCGGTGTAGTCAGGTCCGGGCATTGGGTGATTGCCAGGTTGCTGTTGAAGACAGCTATTGCTGCCTTGTTTGGCCCTTCACTTGCCCTATCGTGCTGGTATATTCTGACGCCCGGATAGTCTCTCATTCTGCCAACGCCACCAACATATGGCTCCTGGAGCAGAGCGAAGTCCATTTTTCTTTTTGTCGCCTCTATGATTAGTTCGTAAGTCGCTAGCTGCTTTCTTTGGAGATTAGCCTGGACGACGAGGTACTGTTTTATAGGAGCTGCACTTGTGTTTGCTATATTAAGTGTAGGGACCACCTTAGCAGTACGCGATTGACGATCTCGCCAGTGCGTCCCACTTTTTCCTCACTGTACATTCCCTGCTGAACGCATTATGCGCTATGTTGTCGAGCTTAGCCTTTGTGCAGTTTGGACATGCTGGTGCTACTCCGGCGAGCCAGTCAGCGCATTTCTCCTTCAGGTGTGGTCCCCCACAGTGGCTACATTTTGGCAGAGTGTCGGTGCACTGTCTTCTGCCGTGACCGTACGCCAGGCACGTCGTGCATTGGACTAGCGGTGAGTGATCCTCAACTCTAATCCTTTGCAGATCTATGCTTACGGTGCCGGCGGTCAATGTTTTTTGCCATAGTGCTGGTGACACCCTAGCTACGACGTGACAGGTATGGGGATTTCTGGTTCTCTTCCGAAACCTTATTTCTATATCCTTCTCTTCCTCTCCGAGCCCATCCATCATTCCTCTATTTTGGTTTTTGAGAGCTTTCGCTATATCTTCGTCTGTATTGTACGAAAGTACGTCCTTGAGGATTATCAGAGGGTTTTTGTTTCTTACCTCTTCTACCCTAAGGTGTTCATCGTCTTTCCTCAGCCTCTCAATGACTTTTTGTCTTTCTTCGGTCGTACGACACCCCATTATAACCTTCCTGTCTTTCGCTTTTCTTATTCTTTCTACCTCTATTCCTCCATCTCTTGCTTTAACCGTCTTCCTGATCCTTTCTAGGACCTCCTCCCCAGTCTCTTTCTCATCTTTTGAGGTGACAATTATTGAGTGCAGCGTAGACTGCGCTGGTCGATACCCTTTGTCATTTCCTGACGCCACACTCGCGTATGTTGCCCCCTGTTGCATCGCTTCTTTGTGTCTTTCCATTTCCCTACTCAGTTCCTTCATCCTTTCGTTGTTTTCTTTAATAAGTTTTCCCTGTTCTTCTAACTTCTGTAGAAATTTGGTTTCGCTTGCTAAGGTACGTTCTTGGTCTGTAGGCGGACTGTCTCCCTTGTATGCTTCTTGTTCTTTGGGATCTGGCTTAAGTTTTGTTTCTTCTCCTTTCCTTTTTTCGTCCTCTATCTCCTTTACTAGGTGATAAAGTCTATCTACTATTTGCCCTAGTTCATTTTTTATTTCCGTCTTTATGTTTCTTGACGCATTTAGTAGCCCTTTCGCCTTTGTCGCACATGCTTGAGCCTCCGTGATCTTATTTTTATACAGTTTCTTTGGAGGGCTGGTCAGTCTAGGTTGCTCAGTTGACGCATGTACCTTTTGGGGTGCTTTCGGCATCACTACTGACTTCTTCTTCGCTTCTACTTTTTCAGGAGTCAGAATCTTTTGTTCGGGGGGTTTCTGGGTACCGGATTTTCCTGCCTCCCACTCGCCCACGCTTTTGCGAACCAGAATTTTCGAGGGACCTGCCCTCTCGTCGGTTTTGATTGAGGGGGATGTTTGCGTATCCTCCGCTCGCGTCTTTTGGGGCGTTCTTATGCCGAACATCGTTTCGCTTTTAGGGCTTACGTTTGGTGTACTTAAAATTAATTTTAAATATTTAAAAAGTGTATAAATTAAATTAGGTAAAAAGTGTATAAAGGTGTATAAGATTTAACATAAAAATTAACAAAACTATAAATAAAAACAACAGTAACAGTATAAACAGCAAAGAACTAAAAATAGTGACTTTGCGGTCGGTAAAAAGGTAAAAAATAGGGTGAAATCTACACCTTTTGTCTATTTATGTTTGACGGTATTGCCCGTCTCTCGAATTTCGAGGAAATTTTTTCCAATTTTTTGTGTCAAAAAATTTTTTACAACAGTCTCTACCTGATGTAGAGGTCATACAATTCAATATTATACTTTAATACATGCAGGGCCTCTTGCCCATGTGTTTGGAAGAAACACCAGCTCGATACGCCTACCCGTTCTCTAGTTATTCGGTCTCAAAGATTTCCAAAATGGCGTCCAAGATGGCGGACGAAGGTTTAGTTTTGCCGTAACTTGGTCAGTTTGAGGCGTATGAAGTCCGGGTTTCTTCTGACAGTTTTGACTCGTCCTCCTCTTCCCGTTAAGACTAAAAAACGAGTTCAAAAAATTTGGCTCTACAATTGTAGATCCAATGGCACCAACGTGTAGGCTTTGTCCTCCTGATTTCAAAAACCCCAAACACGCACCAATTCCGTCGAAAAATGACCAAGTTATAGGCGTTTTCGTGAAACCAAGATGGCGTCCAAGATGGCGGATGAAAGTTTAGAGTTGCTCTAACTCGGTCAGTTTTCGGCGTATGAAGACCGGGTTTCTTCCAGCAGGTTTGGCTCTTCCCCCTCTACCCGTTTCTAGTCAAAAACAGCGTCAAAAAGTTTTTCTCTCCAATTGTAAGGAGAGTGGCGCCAACTTGTGGGGCTTGTCCTCCCGATTCCAAAAACCCCAAACACGGGCCAATTCCGTCCAGGAATGACTAAGTTACTGGCGCCCAAGTAAAAACCAAGATGGCGGCTAAAAACTTTGACCTCCTATATCTCAGCCCCCAGTAGTCCGAATTGCCCCGTGTTTGGTATTGTTGTAATGGGCTCGTCGTGATCTTGCCCGCGCGATGGTCAAAAGGGGGGGGTTACTTTGAAGGGGGGTAACCTTTTCTTAAAAATTCAATAACTAAGAGCGCGAAAATGGCGCGCGGTCCAAACAACTTAAAATCTATTACTGGGTCTATAATACTAATTTTAACAACTTAAAAACTATATGTACACGATCTGGTTTTCGAGATATATACAGTTAAAATTTTCTAAATTAAAAAAGTCAATATCTTCTATTTTAGTCCACCAAAAATTTTGTTTTAAGCGGCTCCCGGCTGCTTTCTGCGCCCTCTACCTAAATCTAGGGTCGGCTCCAGCCGGACGCTTCGGATCGTCAACTTGATGACCGCATGGTTTTTGGTTTTTGGGTTATAACTCTCTTGTTTATGGTCAAAAAATTCAAATTAATGTGTCTATAGGTAGCACTCACCAAATGGCGTCTTTTTACAGTTTCAAAACATGGGGTCCCGCAGCTAAAACTCGCGGCGCACGCACTTATAGTTGAAAAATTTGCACCACATAACCTCAAAAAACACTTTTTTGAAAATAACTTTTGACACAGATGCGTCCGGGTGAATTTTCTTTTTGTGTTTTATGCGCGTCGCGGAGGCGGATCTTTTGGTATATCGCACGGCACTGTACTCGCGAAAAAACCCACGATTTTGATTTTTTTAAGACGGAGCTCAACGAAAAAGCAGCGTGTTCGGGCGCGTCTAGACCCAGACTCTGGTTAGGTTAGGTTAGGTTAGGTTAGGTTAGGTTAGGTTAGGTTAGGTTAGGTTAGGTTAGGTTGGGGTGCTAAGTGCCGGAAAACCTCCTCGTGGTGCACCCTGGGCAACGTGTGCCGGTGGATTCGCGGCGTTTCGCGAAACCACCGTCACACGGCTAATGTTCTGGCAGAGTAGGGGGTGGCCCATTCCTGGGCTGCCCGGAGGACGGGCTTGACGTGCACTCACACTGCCGTCGAGCGGGCGGGGAGATCTTCTTTCTGCCACCGTCGGATATCGTAATCCCGATTAGGAGTGTCGTGGACATGTCTCACGGCTCCGAGCGGGGGCGAGGGTCTTGGCTTGGTCGCCTGGGCCGCGAGGATGACAACCTCTATAAAAAATCCCCGAATCCTGTGTTGCGGAGCGTGACCAGAGGATGCATGGCCGATGGGATGTTCGGTTCCAAGCGCTACCCCCAGCTGGGGCACCTGCGGACCCCCCAGTTGGGATACAAATTTACGCTTACCCGGGTACAGGGGGCACTGCCCGGGTGGACCTTTATTTCCCCCATACTCGTGGGAACAATTATGGACGAAAATAAACTTAGAAACATTTTTAACAGAAGGAAAGAAAAGGAGACGGTAACAGATGGAGAGGGAGAAGATGCTGTAAGGAGTGGGGCCAGATTGTCCCGAGAGGTGGCTGAATCCGGCCTTTTGAGCGGTTCCAGAACTTCAGTGACGTCTGCGTCGCTGGATAGCCTGTTGCGCTCGGGTCGGTTCGGCTCAGATTCCTCGCTTAGCTCAGTAGTAAGCGATATGGACTCGCTGGCGGGTGGGTCAAGTACCGGTCCACGAACGCTGACAGCTGAGGATAGCCGCGCTCAACAACAAAAGCGCGGCGCATCACCTGGATTTGACGAGAGCCTTCCTGAGGTTGACCTTGACGTCCCCAGAAAGGTTCATTCCTCCCAAAGGGGGGGGTCTGTAGCGAGGTTCTCCCGCCCAAAGACACCCCCTACAGTGACGGCCCCGACCGTTTCAACGGCCGATGTGTTTTCCAGGCGGGAGGCCTATAACAGAGGCCGCACAGAGGGAGAAATAGCTGCTGAGGAGAAAGTCCAGCAGCTGTTGGGTGGGCTCTGCTCGTCGGGAGCGGTTGGCACCCCAAAATCCATCGAGGAACTCGTCCAATCGGCGACCAAATCAGTGGCGGTTATTGCGAATGTGGCCACCAAAAGCAAAAACTTGAAGGGCACATTCGCAAAAGGTCTGAAGGAAGCAGCCTCCGTCCTAAAGGAGGTGGTAAACACGTTCTCCGAACGTACTGCTGCCACTGAGGTGGAGATGGAGAAGATGCGGGCCGACAACACCCGACTGAAGGAGGAACTAAAGGCGGTCCGGGCAGAGATGTCACAACTGCGTGCCGACTTCGGATCGCCTAGAGCCGGTTCTGTCCCGGCCCATAGTGGAGAGCGCCCATCTGACGACTCCTTTACGGAGGCGCAGATGAGGCAGCTCTCACGTCTTATCGGGGGCATCGTCGACGCTCGCCTTGGGGGCGTTAAGGCGCGTCTGCCCCCGGAACCGAGTTGCCGGCCGCCACTCGCGGCGCCAAAGCCCCCGAAGGGGCGATTGATGGCACCCCCGGCGCCACCAACCCAAACAGGGGAACGCGCCGGGTCTTTTGCGGCAGTGGTTGCCTCAGGACCAGTCGGCCGAAGTGCGCGGAGTGGAGATGTGCCAAGAGGAGCACCCCGTGTTGCCGTAGTGGGCGCCTCAAGCGCCCCATCGGCCCAAGTCTGCCACCAAGCGCCAGCGTCTGCTTCCGCCTCCGCCCCCTCTGGTGCGGAATGGCGAACGGCAGGAAGTAAAAAAACGCGGCGCCAGAAGACGAAAAAGGCCACTCCCGCCGCTCCCGTGCAGGAGGCTGCCCCGGCAAGGGAGAAAGTTAGGCGGAGGCCAAAATTAACTCCGCCGAAAACGGCCGCCGTCCTTGTGACGGTGTCGCCGGAGGCGGCAAGTAGAGGGGTCACCTACGCCAGCCTATTTAGCGGCGCAAAGTCTGCCCTTCTAGCTGCTGGTGGCGTAGAAGTGAGCTTCCGCCGCTCACAAACCGGGGCCCGGCTCCTTGAGGTTCCAGGGGCAGAGGGCGCGAAGAAGGCCGACCTCGTGGCGGAAACGCTAAGGCGTCTCGCTGGAGGCGAAGAAGGCGTCCGGGTCTCTAGGCCAATGAAGTGCGCAGAGTTGCGCATCTCTGGCCTGGATGACTCAGTGTCGTCTGAGGAGGTCCGGGAGGCGATAGAGCGGAAGGCTCAATGCTCTCCCGGAACCGTGAGGGTCGGCGCGATCCGCCCTGGCCCCGGAGGAGTTGGTGCGGCGTGGGCGCGTTGCCCCGTTGCTGCGGCCAAAATTTTGGCAGAGGCAGGCCGGCTCCTCGTGGGTTTCTCCGCCGCGAGGATCACCATCCTCGAGGCGAGGCCCGCGAGGTGCTACCGGTGCATGGGCGCGGGGCATCTTCGTCCCCAATGCACCAGTAGTTTTGACTGCAGCGGAATTTGTTTCCGCTGTGGTCAACCGGGGCATGCGGCAGCGGCGTGTGATGCCGCTCCCCACTGCCCTGTGTGCGCGGCGGGCAACCAGCCCGCCAACCATATGATGGGGAGGGCGGGCTGTAAGCCTCCCAAGGCCGCAAAGCCGCCTGCGGGGACTGGCCGAGCTCCTCGCGCCCAGGCTCCGGTGCGGATGGAGGAGGGTGGGGACGAAGCGCCTTCCCGTGCCCCTACACCCTCCACCTAAAAGGACTCTCTTAGCCGTGCTCGCTCCTCGCCCCTGTCGTCAGTGATAGGGGTACCGGACGCGTTGCGCGGTAGGGGGTCCAGGACGCGGTCGCAACCTTCTGCGGGAAATTCAACCCGTGGGAGGAGGCGGCGGGGATAGTCTGCCCCGTCGCCGGCGAACCGGGCGACGTCGAGGCGCAGCTGCGCGTGACGTCGCTTGGTGGGGCTGTGGGCGTGATGGACGGGGAAGTTTCCCACGGTCGCGGCCTTTCGCGATGGCGGCGTTCTGTGTGTACCCAGGACGCCGCAGGAGCAGGAATGCCCGATGGGGCTATGCCGCTGGGTGGGTCCGCCGATGAAATAGCCAATTCCGGCGGCCTATCCGTGTGAAGGCGGCGAGTTGGTACACGGCCGATTTTTTAGTGGGGGCAGGTCCCACACTACCTCCAGCGTCTGCCCCGGGTGCTGGAGGTGTGCGTTAGGCATTTTTTACGGCCATAAAAAAAAAAAAAAAAAAAAAAAAAAAAAAAAAAAAAAAGGTTAGGTTAGGTTAGGTTAGGTTAGGTTAGGTTAGTTGCCAGGCCGACAAAGTGCGCGGAGTTGCGCGTCTCCGGCCTGGACGACTCAGTCACGTCCGAGGCTGTCCGGGAGGCAATAGAGCAGAAGACTCAATGCTCTCCCGGAACCGTGAGAGTCGGTGCGATTCGCCCCGGCCCCGGCGGAGTTGGTGCGGTGTGGGCGCGTTGCCCCGTTGCAGCCGCTAAAATGTTAGCAGAGGCAGGCCGGCTCCTCGTGGGTTTTTCTGCCGCGAGGATCACCATCCTTGAGGCGAGGCCCACGAGGTGCTACCGGTGCATGGGCGCGGATCATCTACGCCCTCAATGCACCAGCAGCTTTGACTGCAGCGGACTTTGTTTCCGCTGCGGTCAACCGGGGCATACGGCAGCGGCGTGTTCCGCCGCTCCCCACTGCCCCGTGTGCGCGGCGGGCAGCCTGCCCGCCAACCACATGATGGGAAGGGCAGGCTGCAAGCCCCCCAAGGCTGCCAGGCCGCCCGCGGGGACGGGCCGAGCTGCGGCCGACCCCTGCACCCAGGCTCCGGTGCGGATGGAGGAGGGTGGGGACGAGGCGCCTTCCCATGCCTCTGCACCCTCCACCTAACGGACTCCTTAGCCATGCTCGCTCCTCGCCCCTGTCGTCAGTGATAGGGGTACCGGATGCGTTGCGCGGTAGGGGGTCCAGGACGCGGTCGCACCCTCCTGCGGGAAATTCATCCCGTGGGGGGAGGCGGCGGGGCTAGTCTGCCTCGTCGCCGGCGAACCGAGCGGCGTCGAGGCGCGTCGCGCGTGACGTCGCTTGGTGGGGCTGTGGGCGTGATGGACGGGGAAGTTTCCCACGCTCGCGGCCTTTCGCGACGGCGGCGTTCTGAGTGTACCCAGGACGCCGCAGGAGCAGGAATGCCCGATGGGGCGATGCCGCTGGGTGGGTCGCCGAAGAGATAACAAGTCCTGGCGGCCTATCCGTGATGGCGGCGAGTAGGTACACGGCCGATTTTTTAGTGGGGGCAGGTCCCACACTACCTCCAGCGTCTGCCCCGGGTGCTGGAGGCGTGCGTTAGGCATTTTTTACGGCCATAAAAAAAAAAAAAAAAAAAAAAAAAAGGTTAGGTTAGGTTAGGTTAGGTTAGGTTAGGTTAGGTTAGGTTGGGGTGGGGGTGCTAAGTGCCGGAAAACCTCCTCGTGGTGCACCCTGGGCAACGTGTGCCGGTGGATTCGCGGCGTTTCGCGAAACCACCGTCACACGGCTAATGTTCTGGCAGAGTAGGGGGTGGCCCATTCCTGGGCTGCCCGGAGGACGGGCTTGACGTGCACTCACACTGCCGTCGAGCGGGCGGGGAGATCTTCTTTCTGCCACCGTCGGATATCGTAATCCCGATTAGGAGTGTCGTGGACATGTCTCACGGCTCCGAGCGGGGGCGAGGGTCTTGGCTTGGTCGCCTGGGCCGCGAGGATGACAACCTCTATAAAAAATCCCCGAATCCTGTGTTGCGGAGCGTGACCAGAGGATGCATGGCCGATGGGATGTTCGGTTCCAAGCGCTACCCCCAGCTGGGGCACCTGCGGACCCCCCAGTTGGGATACAAATTTACGCTTACCCGGGTACAGGGGGCACTGCCCGGGTGGACCTTTATTTCCCCCATACTCGTGGGAATAAAAATGGATGACTCTAAACTGAAAAATATTTTTAATAGGAGGAGGAGCCCAAGGCTCGTGTTAAAAGATGTGGTTGTGGAAAGAGAGGGAGAGGACGCAGCTAGGAGTGGGGGCAGTTTGCCCCGAGAAGTGGCGGAGGCCGGCCCTTTGAGCGGTTCCAGAACTTCGGTGACGTCTGGGTCACTGGAAAGCCTGTTGCGCTCGGGCCGGTTCGGCTCCGAATCTTCGCTAAGTTCGGTTAGCGATATGGACCTGTTGGTGCGTCCAGAGACGTTGACAGCTGGGCAACCCCGCGCAGTGCAACAAAAGTGCGGTGCATCTCCCGGATGTGACGTGAACCTTCCTGAGATTGACCTCGAGGTCCCCAGGAAGGTACATTCTTCCCAAAGGGGGGGGTCTGTGGCGAGGTTCGCTCGCCCCAAGACACCTCCCCCTGTAGTGACGGCACCGAACGTCAAAACATCCGACGTATTCTCCAGGCGGGAGGCCTATAACAGAGGCCGCACGGAGGGAGAAAAAGTTGCTGAGGAGCAGGTCCAGCAACTGTTGGGTGAGCTTCGCCCGTCGGGGTCAGTTAGCTCCCCGAAAACAGTGGAGGAGCTCATGGAGTCGGCGGCCACTTCCATGAAAGTGATAGCGAACGTAGCTCAGAAGAGCAAAAACCTCAAAGGCACGTTCGCCAAGGGCCTCAAAGCGTCCGCCTCGACACTGAAGGAGGTGGTGGAGGCGCTGTTCGAGCGCTTCACCGCCAACGAGGCTGAGACGCAGAAGTTGCGCGCTGATAACGCCCGTCTGGAGGAAGAGCTGAAAGCTCTACGCGCCGATTTAGCTCAGATGCGTGCTGATTTAGAATCGGCTAGTGCCGGTTCTGCCCCGGCCTTAGTCAGGGCTGTGCGGGCCGGTTCTGTCCCGGCCCATAGTGGAGAGCGCCCATCTGACGACTCCTTTACGGAGGCGCAGATGAGGCAGCTCTCACGTCTTATCGGGGGCATCGTCGACGCTCGCCTTGAGGGCGTTAAGGCGCGTCTGCCCCCAGAACCGAGCTGTCGGCCGCCGCTCGCGGGGCCCAAGCCCCCTAAGGGACCACCGATGGCACGCCCGGCGCCACCACCGCGTACAGCGGGACGCGCTGGGTCTCTTAGAGCAGCGGGCACCTCAAGCGCCCAAACTGCTCAAGTCCGTCCCCCGGCGCCTGCGCCTGCTCCCGCCTCTGCTCCCTCTGGTGAGGAATGGCAAACGGCAGGGAGCAAGAAATCGCGGCGCCGGCATAAGCAGAGGGCCGCTGCCGCCTCCTCTGTGCAGGAGGTCGCTCCGGCGAAAGAAGGAGGCAAAAAGAGGCCTAAGCTGTCTCCGCCAAAAACGGCCGCCGTCCTTGTGACGGTGTCGCCCGAGGCGGAGAGTAGGGGCGTAACATACGCCAGCCTCTTTAGTGGGGCGAAGGCCGCTCTTTTGGCAGCTGGGGGCGTGGAGGTGAGCTTCCGCCGCTCACAAACCGGGGCCCGGCTCCTCGAGGTTGCGGGGACGGAGGGCCCAAGGAAGGCTGACCTAGTGGCGGAGACGCTGAGGCGTCTCGCGGAGGGCGAGGAGGGCGTAAGAGTCGCCAGGCCGACAAAGTGCGCGGAGTTGCGCGTCTCCGGCCTGGACGACTCAGTTACGCCCGGGGCTGTCCGGGAGGCAATTGAGCTGAAGACTCAATGCTCTCCCGGAACCGTGAGAGTCGGTGCGATTCGCCCCGGCCCCGGCGGAGTTGGTGCGGTGTGGGCGCGTTGCCCCGTCGCAGCGGCTAAAATGTTAGCAGAGGCGGGCCGGCTCCTCGTGGGTTTCTCTGCCGCGAGGATCACCATCCTCGAGGCGAGGCCCGCGAGGTGCTACCGGTGCATGGGCGCGGGGCATCTACGGCCTCAATGCACCAGCAGCTTCGACTGCAGCGGACTCTGTTTCCGCTGCGGTCAACCGGGGCATTCGGCAGCGGCGTGTTCCGCCGCTCCCCATTGCCCCGTGTGCGCGGCGAGCAACCTGCCCGCCAACCACATGATGGGAAGGGCGGGCTGCAAGCCCCCCAGGGCTGCCAAGCCCCCCAAGGCTGCCAGGCCGCCCTCGGGGACGGACCCCTGCACCCAGGCTCCGGTGCGGATGGAGGAGGGTGGGGACGAGGCGCCTTCCCATGCCTCTACACCCTCCACCTAACGGACTCCTTAGCCATGCTCGCTCCTCGCCCCTGTCGACAGTGATAGGGGTACCGGATGCGTAGCGCGGTAGGGAGTCCAGGACGCGGTCGCATCCTCCTGCGAGTACTTCATCTCGTGGGGGGAGGCGGCGGGGCTAGTCTGCCCCGTCGCCGGCGAACCGGGCGACGTCGAAGCGCAATCGCGCGTGACGTCGTTTGGTGGGGCTGTGGGCGTGATGGACGGGGAAGTTTCCCACGCTTACGGCTTTCCGCGATGGCGGCGTTCTGTGTGTACCCAGGACGCCGCAGGAGCAGGAATGCCCGATGGGGCTATGCCGCTGGGTGGGTCGCCGAAGATATATCAAGTCCTGGCGGCCTATCCGTGATGGCGGCGAGCAGGTACACGGCCGATTTTTTAGTGGGGGCAGGTCCCACACTACCTCCAGCGTCTGCCCCGGGTGCTGGAGGTGTGCGTTAGGCATTTTTTACGGCCATAAAAAAAAAAAAAAAAAAAAAAAAAAAAAAAAAAAGGTTAGGTTGGGGTGCTAAGTGCCGGAAAACCTCCTCGTGGTGCACCCTGGGCAACGGACGGTGATCACTTTTTGATCGCCGGACGGCTAATGTTCTGGCAAAGAGAGGGGCCCGTATTCGGGCCACTCGGGGCGTTCTCCCTGTGCCCCTCTTGTTTTATTTTGTTTGTGTTTATTTTGTTTTATATTGTTTTATTTTTGTTTTATTTTGGTTTATTTCTTTTCTTGCAATATTTTTACACTTTTATTTTTACACCTTTCATTTTGATTTTGATTTATTTCTTCTTTTATTTTTACATTTTACTTTTGTTTTGTTTTGTTTCCTACTGGGGGGGAAACAGTGGAGTAATGTGGCGGGCTCGGCGTGCTATTGCTTTTGCTTTGCCGCCGGGCAAACAGGGGACGTTTTGGTCCATCCCTGGGCCTTTCTGAAGAAGGGCGAGGGGCGGCGGGTTCGCTGTCTATTTATAGATGGTGGACACGGTCTGATACAGACCACCGACCGGCCCGACCCGTAACCCTGAATTGACAGGAACGGGGGCTCACGCTCTGTGGGCTGCGGGGAAGTAAACCCCTATAAAAAATACCCTAATCCCACGCTTGTGGTGCCCGGCAATGGGATGAATGGCTGAGGGGATCTCAGTCCCGAGGGCTACCCAGACGGAGGTCTATAAACTTAAAATAATGTCGGTGGTTAATGCGAGTAAAACTACCCAGGAGGGTCCCGAGCGCACTTCGCTCGGGGAATCCCTTGCGGAACCAGTCGGCTCCGTCAGTCCCGCGTACTCTGGGGGGGACACCCAGCGACTCATCCGCCCTGTGCCGAGCGGTAAATCCGGCACCGAGAAAAGCGCGAAGGTCGCGCTTCGTACATCGAACCGCATCTCTGCGGTCTCCAAGAAGGGTCGTAAGACCGCGAGGGGAGCTAAGGCGAGTGGGGGCCCGTCCCCGTTGCCGCCTAAGGTTCCACGTAAGGGGTCTCTGACCGTTTCTGAGTCCTCCATTACGGACGTGGACGTAATGGAGGATACCGAAGTCCACGACGAGGGTGTAGTGTGTGGCGAGCGGCCAGGTAGGCTCTGGGCTTCCCAGAAGCGTAACCGAAGCTGCTCACCGCAACGGGATATGGCGGGGGTCTCCCAGACCCCTAGCAAGATTCCGACCGCCCGCATAGGAGGAATGTGCGGATCAGTGTTCTCCAGCAGGGAGAAGTACCTGCGCACGCGTACGGAGGGAGAGCGCAACGCCGAAGATCGGGTGGCGCAGCTCCTCGCCGAGGACCAACGGTCGGGGGGGGACCTTCAATCCCCTCCTACTACGATGGAACTCAAGGCGAGTGCCGGAGATGCTGTGGCTGCTATTTATGAGGTAGCCACAAAATCTACTAACCTCAAGGGCCCCTTTGTGCGCGGCCTTAAAGAGGCAGGTGCCAAGCTGCTGGTGGTGGTGGACGACCTGGCTGGTCGATCGGATGCCACCAACAGAGAGTTGCAGCAGTTGCGTAAGGAGAACGCGACTCTGAGATCCGACATGGCGGAGCTCCGCGCCGAGCTCGCTAGATTGCGGGCCGACTTGGCCTTCTCCCAAGCCGGTCCACCCCGGGCTGTTCTGGCCAGCCCGGGCAAGACGCAGCCTTCTCCATCTTCTGGAGGAATCGAGGCGCAGTTGCGGCAGCTCATGGGCTCTTTTGAGTCCAAGATCGCTGCCCGCATCGGGAGTCTGGAGGCAAGGCTGCCTCCGGCACCGACCTCCCGTACACCGCCGGTCGCAAAGCCGTACACGGCTACTGCTCCGACGCCCCTACCCTGTTCTGGGGGACGCGTCGAGACCTACGCGACAAGCGCGGCGTCTGCGCCCAAGAGGAAGACGGCACGAGCCACGGCCCCTCCAGCCACACCCCAGGTAGGCCCCCAGCCTGCCAAGGGTTCGACGGCGGCACCATCGTCCGCCCCTTCGGTCGCTCCACGCGCCAAGGAGGTTAAGGCTCGTGCCCCTGCACCCGCACCTGCTCCCGCCCCCCTCGTCTCCGCCAACGAGGGCTGGCAGACGGTGAGCAAAAGGTCGCGCCGCAGAAGAAAGGGGAAGAAGGCTGCCCCAAATGCTGCCAAAGGAGTCGTGGCTAGGAAGCCGAAGCTCCAAGTGCCGAAAACGGCCGCCGTGGTTGTCACGGTGTCGCCGGAGGCACAGGAGCGCGGAGTCTCCTATGCGGAGATATTTGCGAGGGTGAAGAGGACCATCACCGCCTCTGATCTCGGGGGTCTGGGTGCAACCACCCGGCCCTCGCAGACGGGAGCTCGGATCCTCGAGTTCCCAGGCCCAGACGGAGGCAAGAACGCAGATTTCTTCGCGGAGAAGCTGCGGGGGATGATTGCTGGGGAAGAAGGCGTAAGAGTCGCTAGGCCCACGAAGTGCGCAGAAATGCGTATTTCGGGACTGGATGACTCGGTCACGGCCCAGGAAGTTCGGGAGGCTATTGGGACCCGTACCCAATGCGCTCTTGACTCCATCAGGGTCGGCGCCATTCGCCCCGGCCCCGGAGGTGCTTTTGCGGTTTGGGCGCAGTGCCCCGTTGCCGCGGCCAAATTATTGGCTGATGCAGGGAGGCTGCTCGTGGGCTTCAGCGCCGCCAGGGTTACGATCCTGCCGGCGAGACCCGCGCGCTGCTTCAAGTGCATGGCGACGGGACACATGCGTCCGAAGTGCACTAGTTGCTTCGACTGCGGCGGACTTTGTTTCCGCTGCGGTCGCCCGGGGCACAAGGCGGCGGACTGTTCCGCTGCCCCCCACTGTCCAGCGTGTGCGGCGGGTAATTTGCCTGCTAACCACGTCATGGGACGGGAGGGGTGCAAACCCCCGCAGGCTCCAAAGCCACGCCCGGGGGGTAGCCAATCGGCCAAGGCTGCCCCTCGTACACCGCCGCCAGCGCGAATGGAGGAGGATGTAGTACCGGAGTCCAGTAATGGACAGTGAGTGCTTTTCCCTCCTCCAGGCGAATCTCAACCATTCTGCCGGCGCGCAGGATCTTTTCCTGCAAACCATGGCAGAGTGGTCGATTGCTGTTGCCGTAGCCGCGGAGCCCTATTACGTTCCTCCTCGTCCGAATTGGATGGGTGACCGGGACGGCTCCGTGGCGATCGTCAGCTCCGCTGCGCTCCATTCCCCGCCCTTGTCGCTCAGAGATAAGGGTACGGGATATGTTGCTGCCGATTGGGGGGGACTCACGCTTTACGGCGTGTACTTCTCCCCAAACCGGAGTTTGGCTGATTTTGAGGTTTTCCTGGCTAGCCTGGAAGCCTCGATACGGCGGCTAGCACCTCGCCACGTCGTGGTGCTGGGGGATTTTAACGCCAAATCCTTGGCGTGGGGATCTCCCAGGACGGACGCTCGCGGAGCGGCGGTAGAGGAATGGGCAGCTGCGGTCGGCCTCTGTTTGCTGAACAGGGGCACCACCAATACGTGCGTTCGGCGCCAGGGGGGGTCGATAGTGGACCTTTCGTTCGCTACCCCTGGTGTCGAGGCACGCGTAAGGAACTGGCGCGTACTGGCTGAGGTTGAGACGCTCTCGGATCACTTGTACATCCGGTTTGAGCTCTCCCGGTCCCAGGGCGCCAGTAGGGGTCACGCGGCGGGCAGACAATCCCGATTCCCGCGGTGGGCTGTGGGTCGACTCGACAGGGAACTGCTGGAGGAGGCGGCTATCGTTCAATCGTGGTCGTCCTCACCACCTCCGACCGAGGACATCGACGTCACGGCTGTCCGCATTCGCGATGCGTTTACGCAGGTTTGCGATGCGGCCATGCCACGTTTCCGACGTCGTCCTCCGAGGAAGGAGGTCTACTGGTGGTCCCCAGAGTTGGCGGAACTCCGTGCGGCCTGTATTCGTGCCCGGAGGATCTACACCCGCAGTCGACGGCGTCACCGCGACGTAGAGAGGGAGGACCAGCTGTATGAAGCGTATCGCAATGCGAGGGACGCATTCAAGCTGGCCATCTGCCGCGCGAAGGAGACGGCGAGACAGGAGATGCTGGAGGGTCTAGATCGTGACCCCTGGGGTCACCCCTACAGAGCGGCGCTGAATAAGCTTCGCTCGTCGGGCCCCCCCCTTACAGAGACTCTCCAGCCCAGCTTCCTCGTGGAAGTGGTTGAGGCCCTTTTCCCGCAACGTGCGGAGCACACGCCACCGGCAATGGTCTCTGAGACCGACGACCGGGAGGCCGAGCCCAGTGTTCCGCCCGTCACGGAGGCGGAGGTGGGGGCGGCTGTACTTCGGATTCGTTCGAAGAGTACCGCCCCCGGGCCTGACGGGATTCCTGCCCGAGTGTTGGCCCTGGTCCTCAACCACATGGGAGACCGCCTCAGGGGGCTGTTCGACGTTTGCCTGGCGTCCGGACGGTTCCCTGACTGTTGGAAAACGGGGAAGCTGGTTCTCCTACCGAAGCCGGGTAGATCTCCCGATTCGGTCGCGGCCTTCAGGCCTATCGTGCTGCTGGACGAGGCGGGGAAGTTGCTTGAGAGAATTCTCGCTACCCGTATCGTCCGCCACTTGCGCGAGGTCGGCCCCGATCTGTCCGATGCCCAGTACGGCTTTCGTGCCGGGCGTTCGACGGTCGATGCCATTTTGCGTCTGAGGGCCGCGGCTGAGGAGGCAGTCCTCGGCGGCGGAGTTTTATTGGCGGTATCGCTTGACATCGCCAACGCCTTCAATACTCTGCCATTTGGCTGCATCGGTGAGGCGCTCCGGTTCCATGGAGTGCCCGATTACCTGAGGCAGCTGGTGGCCGACTATTTGCAAGGCCGGTGTGTCCTGTACGAGGATCGTGAAGGAGAAGTGAGGCGCAGGGCAATGTCGTGCGGTGTTCCTCAGGGGTCGGTCTTAGGACCGCTCTTGTGGAACATGGGATACGATTGGGCCCTGCGAGGAAACTTCCCACCCGGGCTCAGTGTACTTTGTTACGCCGACGACACGCTCGTCACAGCCCGGGCACGGAATTTCGAGGAGGCGGCGCGCCTGGCCACCCTAGGGGTTTCCCGAATGGTCGGGCGCATCGAGGCGCTGGGGTTGAGAGTGGCGCTTGAAAAGACGGAGGCCCTGTTGTTCCATGGGCCCCGTCGCGGTCCACCCGCTGGCGCCTCCTTGGTCGTCAACTCGGTCCTCGTACCGATACGCCCCCAGATGAAATATCTGGGGTTGGTGTTGGATGGGCGATGGCTCTTCGACGAGCATTTTCGCATCCTTGTGCCCAAACTTGAGGCTACTGCTGCCGCCCTGGGTCGGCTTTTGCCGAATCTTGGCGGTCCCAGCGCCTCAAGCCGACGGCTTTACATGGGGGTGGTACGGTCGATGGCGCTTTACGGCGCGCCCGTGTGGGCGGAGACCCTGTCCGCCCAGAATAGGGTTCGTTTGTGGAGACCCCAACGAACCATGGCGGTCCGGGCCATACGCGGTTACCGCACGGTGTCCACCGATGCGGCGTGCGCGTTGGCCGGAACTCCCCCGTGGGATCTGGATGCGGAAGTACTCGCCGACGTTTACTGGCAGGCGGCGGAGGTCCGGGCTGGGGGCTCTTGCCCCATGCCCGAACAACTGCGCGCCTGGCGCAGTCAGGCCCACCGGGACATCATGGCCCGGTGGAGGTCCCGGCTGGAGGCTCCACGTGCCGGTTTCCGAACCGTGGAGGCGCTCCAGCCGGTCCTTGAGGAGTGGGCGGTGAGGCAGCACGGGACCCTTTCCTTCCGGCTGGTGCAGGTTCTTTCCGGGCATGGGTGCTTCGGAAAGTACCTGCATTCGGTTGCGCGGAGGGAATCGCGTCCCGACTGTCATCACTGCGATTGTGGTGGGGACTCGGCGCAGCACACTCTCGAGCAGTGCCCTGCCTGGGAGCAGCAACGTCGAGTCCTCACCGCAGTGGTGGGTCGTGACCTCTCGCTGCCGACCGTGGTGTCATCTATGGTCCGCAGCGAGACGTCTTGGAACGCGGTCGCATCCTTTTGCGAGGATGTCATCTCGCAGAAGGAGGCGGCGGAGCGACGCAGGGAGGAGGACTCCCTTGCTGATCCGCTTCGTCGCCGGCGAACCGGGCGGCGTCGGCGCGACCATCTGCGCCTGATGCCGCCCTAATGGTGGGGCCGCGGGTGGGGGTTGACGGGGCCTTTTCCCCTCACTCTTAGCCTTCCGCGACGTCGGCGTCCTGCAGTGTACCCCAGGACGCCGCCGGAGTAGGAGTGCCCGGCATCTCGCCGCGCCGGGCACTGCCACTGAATTGGCCGCCGATGGTATAGCAGATTCCGGCGGCCCGTTCGCGCAGGTGGCGCGACGGTACACGGCCGATTTTTTTAGTGGGGGCAGGTCCCACACTACCTCCAGCGTCTGCCCCGGGTGCTGGAGGTGTGCGTTAGGCATTTTTTACGGCCTTAAAAAAAAAAAAAAAAAAAAAAAAAAAGGTTAGGTTAGGTTAGGTTAGGTTAGGTTAGGTTAGGTTAGGTTGGGGTGCTAAGTGCCGGAAAACCTCCTCGTGGTGCACCCTGGGCAACGTGTGCCGGTGGATTCGCGGCGTTTCGCGAAACCACCGTCACACGGCTAATGTTCTGGCAGAGTAGGGGGTGACCCATTCTTGGGCTGCCCGGATGACGGGCTTGACGTGCACTCACACTGCCGTCGAGCGGGCGGGGAGATCTTCTTTCTGCCACCGTCGGAATCTCGTAATCCCGATTAGGAGTGTCGTGGACACGTCTCACGGCTCCGAGCGGGGGCGAGGGTCTTGGCTTGGTCGCCTGGGCCGCGAGGATGACAACCTCTATAAAAAATCCCCGAATCCTGTGTTGCGGAGCGTGACCAGAGGATGCATGGCCGATGGGATGTTCGGTTCCAAGCGCTACCCCCAGCTGGGGCACCTGCGGACCCCCCAGTTGGGATACAAATTTACGCTTACCCGGGTACAGGGGGCACTGCCCGGGTGGACCTTTATTTCCCCCATACTCGTGGGATCAAATATGGACGATTCGAAACTAAAAAATATTTTTAATAGGAGGAGGAGCCCAAGGCTCGTGTTAAAAGATGTTGCTGTTGAAGGAGAGGACGCAGCAAGGAGTGGGGGCAGTTTGCCCCGAGAAGTGGCGGAGGCCGGCCCTTTGAGCGGTTCCAGAACTTCGGTGACGTCTGCGTCACTGGATAGCCTGTTGCGCTCGGGCCGGTTCGGCTCCGATTCATCGCTGAGCTCAGTCAGTGATATGGACTTGTTAGTGGGTCCACAGACCCTGTCAGCTGAGCACCGCCGCGCTCAACAACAAAAGCGCGGCGCATCTCCCGGAGGTGACGGAAACCTTCCTGAGGTTGACCTCGAGGTCCCCAGGAAGGTTCATTCTGCTCAAAGAGGGGGTTCCGTGGCGAGGTTCGCTCGCCCGAAAACACCCCCTGCAGTGACGGCACCGGTCGTTCCAACGTCCGGCGTGTTTTCTAGGCGGGACGCCTACAACAGAGGCCGCACGGAGGGGGAAATAGTTGCTGAGGAGCGGGTCCAGCAACTGTTGGGTGAACTTCGCCCATCGGAGGGAGTTAGCTCTCCGAAGACCATGGAGGAGCTAATGGAATCGGCGGCCACCTCCGTGAAGGTCATAGCGAACGTGGCTCAAAAGAGCAAGAACCTTAAGGGCACGTTCGCCAAGGGCCTGAAGACGTCGGCCTCGACATTAAAAGAGGTGGTGGAGGCGATGTTCGAGCGCTTCGGTGCCAACGAGGTGGAGACACGGAGGTTGCGGGCCGACAACTCCCGCTTGGAGGAAGACCTGAAGGCACTTCGCTCCGAGTTGGCTCTGTTGCGTGCCGATCTTCGATCGACTGGAGCCGGTTCTGCCCCGGCCGTAGTCAGTGCTGTGTCGGTCGGTTCTGTCCAGGCCCATAGTGGAGGGCGGCCTTCTGGCGACTCCTTTACGGAGGCGCAGATGAGGCAGCTCTCACTTCTTATCGGGGGCCACTTAGACGCTCGCCTTGAGGGCATCAAGGCGCGGCTGCCCCCGGAACCGAGCTGTCGGCCGCCGCTCGCGGCGCCCAAACCCCCGCAGGGGCAACGCCCGGTGCCACCAACCCGAACAGGGGGACGCGCTGGGTCTTTTGCGGCAGTGGTTGCCTCAGGGCCGGGCGGGCGAGGGGCGCAGCGTGCGCCGAGGAAAGCACCCCGTGCCGCCGAAGTGGGCGCCTCAGGCGCCCCAACGGCCCAAGCTGGTCCTCCGGCGCCAGCGTCTGCCCCCTCTAATGAGGAATGGCGAACGGCGGAGAGTAGGAGATCGAGGCGCCGGCAGAATAAGAAGGCCACTCCCGCCGCTCCCGTGCAGGAGGTTGCCCCGGCAAGGGAGAAAGTGAGGCGAAAGCCTAAACTTACTCCGCCGAAAACGGCAGCCGTCCTGGTGACGGTGTCGCCGGAGGCGGAGCACAGGGGGGTCACCTACGCTAGCCTATTTAGCGGGGCGAGGGCCGCTCTTCTGGCAGCTGGGGGCGTGGAAGTAAGCTTCCGCCGCTCACAGACCGGGGCCCGGCTCCTTGAGTTTCCGGGGACGGAGGGCCCGAGCAAGGCCGACTTGGTGGCGGAGACGCTGAAGCGTCTTGCGGGGGGCGAGGAGGGCGTAAGGGTTGCCAGGCCGACAAAGTGCGCGGAGTTGCGCGTCTCCGGCCTGGACGACTCAATTACGCCCGAGGCTGTCCGGGAGGCAATTGAGCTGAAGACTCAATGCTCTCCCGGAACCGTGAGGGTCGGTGCGATTCGCCCCGGCCCCGGCGGAGTTGGTGCGGCGTGGGCGCGTTGCCCCGTCGCTGCGGCCAAAACTTTGGCAGAGGCAGGCCGGCTCCTCGTGGGCTTCTCCGCCGCGAGGATCACAATCCTTGAGGCGAGGCCCACGAGGTGCTACCGGTGCATGGGCGCGGGGCACTTGCGCCCGCAATGCACCAGTAGCTTTGACTGCAGCGGACTTTGTTTCCGCTGTGGTCAACCGGGGCATGCGGCAGCGGCGTGTTCTGCCGCTCCCCACTGCCCCGTGTGTGCGGCGGGCAATCTGCCCGCCAACCACATGATGGGGAGGGCGGGCTGTAAGCCTCCCAAGGCCGCAAAGCCGCCTGCCGGGACTGGCCCAGCTCCTCGCACCCAGGCTCCGGTGCGGATGGAGGAGGGTGGGGACGAGGCGCCTTCCCGTGCCTCTACACCCTCCACCTAACGGACTCCTTAGCCATGCTCGCTCCGCGCCCCTGTCGTCAGTGATAGGGGCACCGGATGCGTTGCGCGATAGGGGGTCCAGGACGCGGTCGCACCCTCCTGCGGGAAATTCATCTCGTGGGGGGAGGCGGCGGGGATAGTCTGCCCCGTCAATTCCGGCGGCCTATCCGTGTGAAGGCGGCGAGTTGGTACACGGCCGATTTTTTAGTGGGGGCAGGTCCCACACTACCTCCAGCGTCTGCCCCGGGTGCTGGAGGTGTGCGTTAGGCATTTTTTACGGCCATAAAAAAAAAAAAAAAAAAAAAAAAAAAAGGTTAGGTTAGGTTAGGTTAGGTTAGGTTAGGTTAGGTTAGGTTTTGGGGCCCCCTGGGGTGCTAAGTGCCGGAAAACCTCCTCGTGGTGCACCCTGGGCAACGTGTGCCGGTGGATTCGCGGCGTTTCGCGAAACCACCGTCACACGGCTAATGTTCTGGCAGAGTAGGGGGTGGCCCATTCCTGGGCTGCCCGGAGGACGGGCTTGACGTGCACTCACACTGCCGTCGAGCGGGCGGGGAGATCTTCTTTCTGCCACCGTCGGATATCGTAATCCCGATTAGGAGTGTCGTGGCCACGTCTCACGGCTCCGAGCGGGGGCGAGGGTCTTGGCTTGGTCGCCTGGGCTGCGAGGATGACAACCTCTATAAAAAATCCCCGAATCCTGTGTTGCGGAGCGTGACCAGAGGATGCATGGCCGATGGGATGTTCGGTTCCAAGCGCTACCCCCAGCTGGGGCACCTGCGGACCCCCCAGTTGGGATACAAATTTACGCTTACCCGGGTACAGGGGGCACTGCCCGGGTGGACCTTTATTTCCCCCATACTCGTGGGACCTAGTATGGACAATAATAAACTCAAGAATATGTTTAACAAGAGGAGCGTAACGCTACTGGAGAAGGAGAAGGAGAAGGAGAGAGAGGTGGAAGAAGTACGGCGAAGGAGCGCCGGTAGTTTGCCCTTAGAAGCGGCCGATTCCGGCCGGCTGGGTGGTTCGAGGACTTCGGTGACCTCAGCGTCGCTGGAGAGTTTGCTGCGATCGGGCCGTTTCGGCTCCGACTCCTCCATTAGCTCAGCGGTCAGCGACCCGACGATGTTCGGGTCAGGAAATGGTCCAGAGACCTCGATGGCTAGCGAAAACCGCGCTCAACGTCAAAAGCGCGGTGTTTCTCCTGGAGACGACGAGAACCTTCCTGAGGTTGACCTCGAGGCCCCCAGGAAGATTCACTCATCCCAAAGGGGGGGTTCTGTGGCGAGATTTTCTCGCCCGAAAACACCCCCTGCAATGACGGCTGCCGACAACATTCCGGGCGCTTCAACAACTGGTGTGTTCTCTAGGCGGGAGGCCTACAATAGAGGCCGCACGGAAGGAGAAATAGCTGCTGAGGAGCGAGTCCAGCAGCTGTTGGGTGGACTCTGCCCGTCGGGAGGGGTCGGCGTCCCGAAATCTATTGAGGAACTCGTCCAGTCGGCGACTAAATCAGTGGCGGTTATTGCGAATGTGGCCACCAAAAGCAAAAACTTGAAGGGCACATTCGCAAAAGGTTTGAAGGAAGCAGCCTCCGTCCTAAAGGAGGTAGTAAAGACGTTCTCCGAACATTCTGCTACCGCCGAGGTGGAGATGGAGAAGATGCGGGCCGACAACACCCGACTGAAGGAGGAACTAAAGGCGGTCCGGGCAGAGATGTCACAACTGCGTGCCGACTTCGGATCGCCTAGAGCCGGTTCTGTCCCGGCCCATAGTGGAGAGCGCCCGTCTGACGACTCCTTTACGGAGGCGCAGATGAGGCAGCTCTCACGTCTTATTGGGGGCATCGTCGACGCTCGCCTTGAGGGCGTTAAGGCGCGTCTGCCCCCAGAACCGAGCTGTCGGCCGCCGCTCGCGGGGCCCAAGCCCCCTAAGGGGCCACTGATGGCACGCCCGGCGCCACCACCGCGTACAGCGGGACGCGCTGGGTCTCTTAGAGCAGCGGGCACCTCAAGCGCCCAAACTGCTCAAGTCCGTCCCCCGACGCCTGCGCCTGCTCCCGCCTCTGCTCCCTCTGGTGAGGAATGGCAAACGGCAGGGAGCAAGAAATCGCGGCGCCGGCATAAGCAGAAAGCCGCTGCCGTCTCCTCTGTACGGGAGGTCGCTCCGGCGAAAGAAAGAGGAAGGAAGAGGCCGAAGCTGTCTCCGCCGAAAACGGCCGCCGTCCTCGTGACGGTGTCGCCGGAGGCGGAAAGTAGAGGCGTCACGTACGCCAGCCTTTTCAGCGGGGCGAGGGCCGCTCTTTTGGCGGCTGGCGGCGTGGAAGTGAGCTTCCGCCGCTCACAAACCGGGGCCCGGCTTCTCGAGGTTTCGGGTACGGAGGGCCCGAAGAAGGCCGATCTCGTGGCGGAGACGCTGAGGCGTCTCGCAGGAGGAGACGACGGTGTAAGGGTCGCCAGGCCGATGAAGTGCGCGGAGTTGCGCGTCTCCGGCTTGGACGACTCTGTCACGTCTGAGGCTGTCCGGGAAGCAATAGAGCAGAAGGCTCACTGCTCTCCTGGAACCGTGAGGGTCGGCGCGATCCGCCCTGGCCCCGGAGGAGTTGGTGCGGCGTGGGCGCGTTGCCCCGTTGCTGCGGCCAAAATTTTGGCAGAGGCAGGCCGGCTCCTCGTGGGTTTCTCCGCCGCGAGGATCACCATCCTCGAGGCGAGGCCCGCGAGGTGCTACCGGTGCATGGGCGCGGGGCATCTTCGTCCCCAATGCACCAGTAGTTTTGACTGCAGCGGAATTTGTTTCCGCTGTGGTCAACCGGGGCATGCGGCAGCGGCGTGTGATGCCGCTCCCCACTGCCCTGTGTGCGCGGCGGGCAACCAGCCCGCCAACCATATGATGGGGAGGGCGGGCTGTAAGCCTCCCAAGGCCGCAAAGCCGCCTGCGGGGACTGGCCGAGCTCCTCGCGCCCAGGCTCCGGTGCGGATGGAGGAGGGTGGGGACGAGGCGCCTTCCCGTGCCCCTACACCCTCCACCTAAAAGGACTCTCTTAGCCGTGCTCGCTCCTCGCCCCTGTCGTCAGTGATAGGGGTACCGGATGCGTTGCGCGGTAGGGGGTCCAGGACGCGGTCGCAACCTTCTGCGGGAAATTCAACCCGTGGGAGGAGGCGGCGGGGATAGTCTGCCCCGTCGCCGGCGAACCGGGCGACGTCGAGGCGCAGCTGCGCGTGACGTCGCTTGGTGGGGCTGTGGGCGTGATGGACGGGGAAGTTTCCCACGCTCGCGGCCTTTCGCGATGGCGGCGTTCTGTGTGTACCCAGGACGCCGCAGGAGCAGGAATGCCCGATGGGGCTATGCCGCTGGGTGGGTCCGCCGAAGAAATAGCCAATTCCGGCGGCCTATCCGTGTAAGGCGGCGAGTTGGTACACGGCCGATTTTTTAGTGGGGGCAGGTCCCACACTACCTCCAGCGTCTGCCCCGGGTGCTGGAGGTGTGCGTTAGGCATTTTTTACGGCCTTAAAAAAAAAAAAAAAAAAAGGTTTTGGGGCCCCTCTTGTGGAACATTGGCTACGATTGGGCCCTGCGGTGTGGTTTCCCCCCTGGGATAGGGGTCATCTGCTATGCGGATGACACCCTCATCACGGCCCGGGGTGGGAATTTTGAGGAGGCGGCGCGCCTGGCCAACCTAGGGATTTCCCGAATGGTCGGGCGCATCGAGGCGCTGGGGCTTAGGGTGGCCCTTTCCAAGACGGAGGCCCTATTATTCCATGGGCCCCGTCGCGGTCCACCTGCTGGCGCCTCGATTGCCGTCGGCTCGGTCCTCGTACAGGTCCGGGCCCAGATGAAGTATCTGGGCCTAGTGGTAGACGGGCGGTGGCTCTTCGACGAGCACTTCCGCATTTTGGCGCCCAAGCTCGAGGCTACGGCGACCGCACTGGGGAGGCTGTTGCCGAACCTGGGCGGGCCTAGTGCCTCGAGTAGACGGTTGTACACGGGGGTGGTGCGGTCAATGGCTCTGTACGGCGCACCCGTGTGGGCGGCGTCCCTGACCGCCCAGAATAGGGTCCGCTTAGGGAGACCCCAGCGGACCATGGCGGTCAGGGCCATACGCGGATACCGCACGGTGTCTGCAGAGGCGGCGTGCGCATTGGCCGGCACACCCCCGTGGGATTTGGAGGCGGAAGTGCTCGCCGAAGTGTATCGGCGGGCGGTGGCTGTTCGGGCAGGGGGTTCGGTGCCTCTGCCCGAGGAGCTACGCGCTTGGCGCGGTGAGGCACACCGGGCAATCATGGCCCGGTGGCAGGGCCGGCTGGAGGCTCCACGGGCAGGTGTTCGAACCGTGGAGGCGCTCCAGCCGGTCCTGGAGGAGTGGGCGGGGCGGCAGCACGGGACCCTTTCCTTCCGGCTAGTGCAGGTCCTTTCCGGGCACGGGTGCTTCGGGAAGTACCTGCACACGGTTGCTAGGAGGGAACCGAGTCCCGCCTGCCACCACTGCGACTGCGGTGAGGACTCGGCGCAGCACACCCTCCAGCATTGTCCAGCTTGGGAGGGGCAACGTCGAGTTCTCACCGCAGTGGTCGGAAGTGACCTCTCGCTGCCGGCCGTGGTTCTGTCCATGGTCCGGAGCGAGGGATCGTGGAATGCGGTCGCATCCTTCTGCGAGGACATCATCTCGCAGAAGGAGGCGGCGGAGCGCGTCAGGGAAGAGACCTCCCTGGCGGATCCGCTCCGTCGCCGGCGAACCGGGCGGCGTCGGCGCGCATATCTGCGCCTGATGCCGCCTTAGGTGGGGCTGCGGGCGGGCGTACGGGGTAATCTGCCCCGCCCGCGGCCTTCCGTGGAGGCGCGGCACCCTGTGTGTATCCAGGGGCCGCATGGGTGTGAAATGCCCGGAACGCAACAACATCGCGTCCGGGCATTGCCACTGGGCGGGCCGCCGACGGTATAACACATTCCGGCGGCCCGTTCGCGAAGGTGGCGAGCGATACACGGCGGGTTTTTTAGTGGGTGCAAACCCCACACTACCCCTACCGTCTTCCCCGGACGGTGGGGGTGTTCGTCAGGAATTTTTCCCGCCAAAAGAAAAAAGAAAAAAAAAAAAAAGGTTAGGTTAGGTTAGGTTAGGTTAGGTTAGGTTGGGGTGCTAAGTGCCGGAAAACCTCCTCGTGGTGCACCCTGGGCAACGTGTGCCGGTGGATTCGCGGCGTTTCGCGAAACCACCGTCACACGGCTAATGTTCTGGCAGAGTAGGGGGTGGCCCATTCCTGGGCTGCCCGGAGGACGGGCTTGACGTGCACTCACACTGCCGTCGAGCGGGCGGGGAGATCTTCTCTCTGCCACCGTCGGAAACTCGTAATCCCGATTAGGAGTGTCGTGGCCACGTCTCACGGCTCCGAGCGGGGGCGAGGGTCTTGGCTTGGTCGCCTGGGCCGCGAGGATGACAACCTCTATAAAAAATCCCCGAATCCTGTGTTGCGGAGCGTGACCAGAGGATGCATGGCCGATGGGATGTTCGGTTCCAAGCGCTACCCCCAGCTGGGGCACCTGCGGACCCCCCAGTTGGGATACAAATTTACGCTTACCCGGGTACAGGGGGCACTGCCCGGGTGGACCTTTATTTCCCCCATACTCGTGGGACTAAGTATGGATAAGAATAAATTAAAA
This sequence comes from Herminia tarsipennalis, assembly GCA_945859575.2. Classification (NCBI taxonomy): domain Eukaryota; kingdom Metazoa; phylum Arthropoda; class Insecta; order Lepidoptera; family Erebidae; genus Herminia; species Herminia tarsipennalis. Next base: position 28,661,560 of record OX243838.2, read on the forward strand.
AATATGTTTAATAGAGGAGGGAGCACAAGGCTCCTTGAGAAGGACAGTAAAAGAGAGGGAGAAGACGCAGAGAGAAGGAGTGGAGAGACGACGCCGGTTCAACCGGCGAGACACTCTCAATCCACGAGCGCATTGTCGGTGAGAGGCAAGGGTTTGCCTCCTGAGGTGGCCGATCTCGGCCAATTTAGCGGATCGAGGACGTCAGTGACATCGGCGTCACTGGAAAGCTTGTTGCGGTCGGCCGACTCCGACTCATCCATAAGCTCGGCGGTTAGCGATCTGGAGCAAGTGATGGGTAGGGAAGGTCTCCGTTCTGAGACTCCGACCGTTGGCGAGCGATGCGCTCCTCAAAAGAAGCGTGTTGCATCTCCGGGTAGCGACAACGACCCACCTGAGGTGGTATTTAAGGCCCCTCGAAAGGTACGCACCTCCCAGAGGGGGAGACCTGCGGCGGGAACGCGTGCTAAGACACCGTTGTCCCGCCCACAAACTCCGATGACGTCAACACCGGCCGATAACACCTTGGCTGGCTCGGCGTCACCTTTTAGTAGACGCGAGGCCTATGTCCGCACCCGGACGGAAGGAGAACTGGTCGCCGAGAACCAGGTGGACGGGTTCCTGGAGGAACTCCGATCTACGGGAGGGGATAGTGCCCCGAAAACCGGATCGGAACTTGTTAAGGCCGCGGCCACCTCCTTGTCGGTTATTGTGAATGTTGCCACTAAGAGCAAAAATCTTAAGGGCACATTCGCAAAAGGCCTGCGGACGTCCGCCCAGGTTTTGGGAGAAGTGGTGGATGCCCTGTTCGAGCGTGCCGCCGCCACCGAGGCGGAATCGGAAAGGCTGCGGGCGAGCAACATCCGCATGGAAGAGGAGTTGGGCAAGCTACGTGCTGAGGTAGCTAAATTACGTGCCGACTTTGCGTCGGCCAGAGCCGGTTTTAACGCTGTGCCGGCTGATTCTGCCCGGGCTCCTAGTGAAGGGCGCCCATCTGACGACTCCTTTACGGAGGCGCAGATGAGGCAGCTCGCACTACTTTTCGGGGGGCTTTTCGATGCGCGCCTTGAGGGAATCAAGGCGCGTCTGCCCCCAGAACCAAGCTGCCGGCCGCCGCTCGCGGCGCATAAGCCCCCTCGGGGGCCAAAGATGCCACCCCCGGCGCCACCCCGTAAAGAAGGCCGCGCCGGGTCTTTTGCTACAGTGGCTGCCTCAGAGCAAGGTGCGCGGCCGCGGGGTGAAGATCCCCCGCCGCAGCGTACGTTGAGAGGAGCACCCCGAGCTTCCGTAGCGGGCACCTCAAGGGCTCAAGCCACCCAGGTCTGTCCCCCGGCGCCAGCGTCTGCCCCCGCCTCTGCCCCCTCTGGTGAGGAGTGGCGAACGGCGGAGAGTAGGAAATCGCGGCGCCGGAAGCAAAAGGAGGCCGCTTCCGCCGCTTCTGTGCGGGAGGCTACTCCGGTCAGGGAAAAGGTTAGGCGAAAGCCAAAACTATCTCCGCCGAAAACGGCCGCCGTTCTCGTGACGGTGTCGCCGGAGGCGGAAAGTCGAGGCGTTACGTACGCCAACCTTTTCAGCGGGGCGAGGGCCGCTCTTCTGGCAGCTGGGGGCGTGGAAGTGAGCTTCCGCCGCTCACAGACCGGGGCCCGGCTCCTCGAGTTTCCGGGGACGGAGGGCCAGAAGAAGGCCGACTTAGTGGCGGAGACGCTAAGGCGTCTTGCGGGGGGCGAGGAGGGTGTAAGGGTCGCCAGGCCGACAAAGTGCGCGGAGTTGCGCGTCTCCGGCCTGGACGACTCAATCACGTCCGAGGCTGTCCGGGAGGCAATTGAGCTAAAGACTCAGTGCTCTCCCGGAACCGTGAGGGTCGGTGCGATTCGCCCCGGCCCCGGCGGAGTTGGTGCGGCGTGGGCGCGTTGCCCGGTAGCCGCGGCCAAAACATTAGCAGAGGCGGGCCGGCTCCTCGTGGGTTTCTCTGCTGCGAGGATCACTATCCTCGAGGCGAGACCCGCGAGGTGTTATCGGTGCATGGGCGCGGGGCATCTTCGCCCGCAATGCACCAGTGGCTTTGACTGCAGCGGACTCTGTTTCCGCTGCGGTCAACCGGGGCATACGGCAGCGGCGTGTTCCGCCGCTCCCCACTGCCCCGTGTGCGCGGCGGGCAACCTGCCCGCCAACCATATGATGGGAAGGGCGGGTTGCAAGCCTCCCAGGGCTGCCAAGCCCCCCAGGGCTGCCAAGCCGCCCTTGGGGACGGGCCGAGCTGCGGCTGACCCCTGCACCCAGGCTCCGGTGCGGATGGAGGAGGGTGGGGAGGAGGCGCCTTCCCATGCCCCTACACCCTTCACCTAACGGACTCCTTAGCCATGCTCGCTCCTCGCCCCTGTCGTCAGTGATAGGGGTACCGGATGCGTTGCGCGGTAGGGGGTCCAGGACGCGGTCGCACCCTCCTGCGGGAAATTCATCTCGTGGGGGGAGGCGGCGGGGCTAGTCTGCCCCGTCGCCGGCGAACCGAGCGACGTGAGGCGCAGTCGCGCGTGGCGTCGCTTGGTGGGGCTGTGGGCGTGATGGACGGGGAAGTTTCCCACGCTCGCGGCCTTTCGCGATGGCGGCGTTCTGTGTGTACCCAGAACGCCGCAGGAGCAGGAATGCCCGTTGGGGCTATGCCGCTGGGTGGGTCGCCGAAGATATAACAAGTCCTGGCGGCCTATCCGTGATGGCGGCGAGTAGGTACACGGCCGATTTTTTAGTGGGGGCAGGTCCCACACTACCTCCAGCGTCTGCCCCGGGTGCTGGAGGTGTGCGTTCAGGCATTTTTTACGGCCATAAAAAAAAAAAAAAAAAAAAAAAAAAAAAAAAAAAAAAGGTTAGGTTAGGTTGGGGTGCTAAGTGCCGGAAAACCTCCTCGTGGTGCACCCTGGGCAACGGACGGTGATCACTTTTTGATCGCCGGACGGCTAATGTTCTGGCAAAGAGTGGGGCCCGTATTCGGGCCACTCGGGGCGTTCTCCCTGTGCCCCTCTTGTTTTATTTTGTTTGTGTTTATTTTGTTTTATATTGATTTATTTTTGTTTTATTTTGGTTTATTTCTTTTCTTGCAATATTTTTACACTTTTATTTTTACACCTTTCATTTTGATTTATTTCTTCTTTTATTTTTATTTTTTTTTATTTTTACATTTTACTTTTGTTTTGTTTTTGTTTCCTACTGGGGGGGAAACAGTGGAGTAATGTGGCGGGCTCGGCGTGCTATTGCTTTTGCTTTGCCGCCGGGCAAACAGGGTAGGTTTTGGTCCATCCCTGGGCCTTTCTGAAGAAGGGCGAGGGGCGGCGGGTTCGCTGTCTATTTATAGATGGTGGACACGGTCTGATACAGACCACCGACCGGCCCGACCCGTAACCCTGAATTGACAGGAACGGGGGCTCACGCTCTGTGGGCTGCGGGGAAGTAAACCCCTATAAAAAATACCCTAATCCCACGCTTGTGGTGCCCGGCAATGGGATGAATGGCTGAGGGGATCTCAGTCCCGAGGGCTACCCAGACGGAGGTCTATAAACTTAAAATAATGTCGGTGGTTAATGCGAGTAAAACTACCCAGGAGGGTCCCGAGCGCACTTCGCTCGGGGAATCCCTTGCGGAGCCAGTCGGCTCCGTCAGTCCCGCGTACTCTGGGGGGGACACCCAGCGACTCATCCGCCCTGTGCCGAGCGGTAAATCCGGCACCGAGAAAAGCGCGAAGGTCGCGCTTCGTACATCGAACCGCATCTCTGCGGTCTCCAAGAAGGGTCGTAAGACCGCGAGGGGAGCTAAGGCGAGTGGGGGCCCGTCCCCGTTGCCGCCTAAGGTTCCACGGAAGGGGTCTCTGACCGTTTCTGAGTCCTCCATTACGGACGTGGACGTAATGGAGGATACCGAAGTCCACGACGAGGGTGTAGTGTGTGGCGAGCGGCCAGGTAGGCTCTGGGCTTCCCAGAAGCGTAACCGAAGCTGCTCACCGCAACGGGATATGGCGGGGGTCTCCCAGACCCCTAGCAAGATTCCGACCGCCCGCAGAGGAGGAATGTGCGGATCAGTGTTCTCCAGCAGGGAGAAGTACCTGCGCACGCGTACGGAGGGAGAGCGCAACGCCGAAGATCGGGTGGCGCAGCTCCTCGCCGAGGACCAACGGTCGGGGGGGGACCTTCAATCCCCTCCTACTACGATGGAACTCAAGGCGAGTGCCGGAGATGCTGTGGCTGCTATTTATGAGGTAGCCACAAAATCTACTAACCTCAAGGGCCCCTTTGTGCGCGGCCTTAAAGAGGCAGGTGCCAAGCTGCTGGTGGTGGTGGACGACCTGGCTGGTCGATCGGATGCCACCAACAGAGAGTTGCAGCAGTTGCGTAAGGAGAACGCGACTCTGAGATCCGACATGGCGGAGCTCCGCGCCGAGCTCGCTAGATTGCGGGCCGACTTGGCCTCCTCCCAAGCCGGTCCACCCCGGGCTGTTCTGGCCAGCCCGGGCAAGACGCAGCCTTCTCCATCTTCTGGAGGAATCGAGGCGCAGTTGCGGCAGCTCATGGGCTCTTTTGAGTCCAAGATCGCTGCCCGCATCGGGAGTCTGGAGGCAAGGCTGCCTCCGGCACCGACCTCCCGTACACCGCCGGTCGCAAAGCCGTACACGGCTACTGCTCCGACGCCCCTACCCTGTTCTGGGGGACGCGTCGAGACCTACGCGACAAGCGCGGCGTCTGCGCCCAAGAGGAAGACGGCACGAGCCACGGCCCCTCCAGCCACATCCCAGGTAGGCCCCCAGCCTGCCAAGGGTTCGACGGCGGCACCATCGTCCGCCCCTTCGGTCGCTCCACGCGCCCAGGAGGTTAAGGCTCGTGCCCCTGCACCCGCACCTGCTCCCGCCCCCCTCGTCTCCGCCAACGAGGGCTGGCAGACGGTGAGCAAAAGGTCGCGCCGCAGAAGAAAGGGGAAGAAGGCTGCCCCAAATGCTGCCAAAGGAGTCGTGGCTAGGAAGCCGAAGCTCCAAGTGCCGAAAACGGCCGCCGTGGTTGTCACGGTGTCGCCGGAGGCACAGGAGCGCGGAGTCTCCTATGCGGAGATATTTGCGAGGGTGAAGAGGACCATCACCGCCTCTGATCTCGGGGGTCTGGGTGCAACCACCCGGCCCTCGCAGACGGGAGCTCGGATCCTCGAGTTCCCAGGCCCAGACGGAGGCAAGAACGCAGATTTCTTCGCGGAGAAGCTGCGGGGGATGATTGCTGGGGAAGAAGGCGTAAGAGTCGCTAGGCCCACGAAGTGCGCAGAAATGCGTATTTCGGGACTGGATGACTCGGTCACGGCCCAGGAAGTTCGGGAGGCTATTGGGACCCGTACCCAATGCGCTCTTGACTCCATCAGTGTCGGCGCCATTCGCCCCGGCCCCAATGGAGGAGGATGTAGTACCGGAGTCCAGTAATGGACAGTGAGTGCTTTTCCCTCCTCCAGGCGAATCTCAACCATTCTGCCGGCGCGCAGGATCTTTTCCTGCAAACCATGGCAGAGTGGTCGATTGCTGTTGCCGTAGCCGCGGAGCCCTATTACGTTCCTCCTCGTCCGAATTGGATGGGTGACCGGGACGGCTCCGTGGCGATCGTCAGCTCCGCTGCGCTCCATTCCCCGCCCTTGTCGCTCAGAGATAAGGGTACGGGATATGTTGCTGCCGACTGGGGGGGACTCACGCTTTACGGCGTGTACTTCTCCCCAAACCGGAGTCTGGCTGATTTTGAGGTTTTCCTGGCTAGCCTGGAAGCCTCGATACGGCGGTTAGCACCTCGCCACGTCGTGGTGCTGGGGGATTTTAACGCCAAATCCTTGGCGTGGGGATCTCCCAGGACGGACGCTCGCGGAACGGCGGTGGAAGAATGGGCAGCTGCGGTGAGCCTTTGTTTGCTGAACAGGGGTGCCACCAATACGTGCGTTCGGCGCCAGGGGGGGTCGATAGTGGACCTTTCGTTCGCTACCCCTGGTATCGAGGCACGTGTAAGGAACTGGCGCGTACTGGCTGAGGTTGAGACGCTCTCGGATCACCTGTATATCCGGTTTGAGCTCTCCCGGTCCCAGGGCGCCAGTAGGGGTCACGGCGCGGGCAGACAATCCCGATTCCCGCGGTGGGCTGTGGGTCGACTCGACAGGGAACTGCTGGAGGAGGCGGCTATCGTTCAATCGTGGTCGTCCTCACCACCTCCGACCGAGGACATCGACGTCACGGCTGTCCGTATTCGCGATGCGTTTACGCAGGTTTGCGATGCGGCCATGCCACGTTTCCGACGTCGTCCTCCGAGGAAGGAGGTCTACTGGTGGTCCCCAGAGTTGGCGGAACTCCGTGCGGCCTGTATTCGTGCCCGGAGGATCTACACCCGCAGTCGACGGCGTCACCGCGACGTAGAGAGGGAGGACCAGCTGTATGAAGCGTATCGCAATGCGAGGGACGCATTCAAGCTGGCCATCTGCCGCGCGAAGGAGACGGCGAGACAGGAGATGCTGGAGGGTCTAGATCGTGATCCCTGGGGTCGCCCCTACAGAGCGGCGCTGAATAAGCTTCGCTCGTCGGGCCCCCCCCTTACAGAGACTCTCCAGCCCAGCTTCCTCGTGGAAGTGGTTGAGGCCCTTTTCCCGCAACGTGCGGAGCACACGCCACCGGCAATGGTCTCTGAGACCGACGACCGGGAGGCCGAGCCCAGTGTTCCGCCCGTCACGGAGGCGGAGGTCGGGGCGGCCGTACTTCGGATTCGTTCGAAGAGTACCGCCCCCGGGCCTGACGGGATTCCTGCCCGAGTGTTGGCCCTGGTCCTCAACCACATGGGAGACCGCCTCAGGGGGCTGTTCGACGTTTGCCTGGCGTCCGGACGGTTCCCTGACTGTTGGAAAACGGGGAAGCTGGTTCTCCTACCGAAGCCGGGTAGATCTCCCGATTCGGTCGCGGCCTTCAGGCCTATCGTGCTGCTGGACGAGGCGGGGAAGTTGCTTGAGAGAATTCTCGCTACCCGTATCGTCCGCCACTTGCGCGAGGTCGGCCCCGATCTGTCCGATGCCCAGTACGGCTTTCGTGCCGGGCGTTCGACGGTCGATGCCATTCTGCGTCTGAGGGCCGCGGCTGAGGAGGCAGTCCTCGGCGGCGGGGTTTTATTGGCGGTATCGCTTGACATCGCCAACGCCTTCAATACTCTGCCATTCGGCTGCATCGGTGAGGCGCTCCGGTTCCATGGAGTGCCCGATTACCTGAGGCAGCTGGTGGCCGACTATTTGCAAGGCCGGTGTGTCCTGTACGAGGATAGTGAAGGAGAAGTGAGGCGCAGGGCAATGTCGTGCGGTGTTCCTCAGGGGTCGGTCTTAGGACCGCTCTTGTGGAACATGGGATACGATTGGGCCCTGCGAGGAAACTTCCCACCCGGGCTCAGCGTACTCTGTTACGCCGACGACACGCTCGTCACAGCCCGGGCACGTAATTTCGAGGAGGTGGCGCGCCTGGCCACCCTAGGGGTTTCCCGAATGGTCGGGCGCATCGAGGCGCTGGGGTTGAGAGTGGCGCTTGAAAAGACGGAGGCCCTGTTGTTTCATGGGCCCCGTCGCGGTCCACCCGCTGGCGCCTCCTTGGTCGTCAACTCGGTCCTCGTACCGATACGCCCCCAGATGAAATATCTGGGGTTGGTGTTGGATGGGCGATGGCTCTTCGACGAGCATTTTCGCATCCTTGTGCCCAAACTTGAGGCTACTGCTGCCGCCCTGGGCCGGCTTTTGCCGAACCTTGGCGGTCCCAGTGCCTCAAGCCGACGGCTTTACATGGGGGTGGTACGGTCGATGGCGCTTTACGGCGCGCCCGTGTGGGCGGAGGGTTCGTTTGTGGAGACCCCAACGAACCATGGCGGTCCGGGCCATACGCGGTTACCGCACGGTGTCCACCGATGCGGCGTGCGCGTTGGCCGGAACTCCCCCGTGGGATTTGGATGCGGAAGTACTCGCCGACGTTTACTGGCGGGCGGCGGAGGTCCGGGCTGGGGGCTCTTGCCCCATGCCCGAACAACTGCGCGCCTGGCGCAGTCAGGCCCACCGGGACATCATGGCCCGGTGGAGGTCCCGGCTGGGGGCTCCACGTGCCGGTTTCCAAACCGTGGAGGCGCTCCAGCCGGTCCTTGAGGAGTGGGCGGTGAGGCAGCACGGGACCCTTTCCTTCCGGCTGGTGCAGGTTCTTTCCGGGCATGGGTGCTTCGGAAAGTATCTGCATTCGGTTGCGCGGAGGGAATCGCGTCCCGACTGTCATCACTGCGATTGCGGTGAGGACTCGGCGCAGCACACTCTCGAGCAGTGCTCTGCCTGGGAGCAGCAACGTCGAGTCCTCACCGCAGTGGTGGGTCGTGACCTCTCGCTGCCGACCGTGGTGTCATCTATGGTCCGCAGCGAGACGTCTTGGAACGCGGTCGCATCCTTTTGCGAGGACGTCATCTCGCAGAAGGAGGCGGCGGAGCGACGCAGGGAGGAGGACTCCCTTGCTGATCCGCTTCGTCGCCGGCGAACCGGGCGGCGTCGGCGCGACCATCTGCGCCTGATGCCGCCCTAATGGTGGGGCCGCGGGTGGGGGTTGACGGGGCCTTTTCCCCCCACTCGTAGCCTTCCGCGACGTCGGCGTCCTGCAGTGTACCCCAGGACGCCGCCGGAGTAGGAGTGCCCGGCATCTCGCCGCGCCGGGCACTGCCACTGAATTGGCCGCCGATGGTATAGCAGATTCCGGCGGCCCGTTCGCGCAGGTGGCGCGACCGATTTTTTAGTGGGGGCAGGTCCCACACTACCTCCAGCGTCTGCCCCGGGTGCTGGAGGTGTGCGTTAGGCATTTTTTACGGCCATAAAAAAAAAAAAAAAAAAAAAAAAAAAAAGGTTAGGTTAGGTTAGGTTAGGTTAGGTTAGGTTTGTCCAGCTTGGGAGGGGCAACGTCGAGTTCTCACCGCAGTGGTCGGAAGTGACCTCTCGTTGCCGGCCGTGGTTCTGTCCATGGTCCGGGGCGAGGGGTCGTGGAATGCGGTCGCATCCTTCTGCGAGGACGTCATCTCGCAGAAGGAGGCGGCGGAGCGCGTCAGGGAAGAGAGTTCCCTGGCAGACCCGCTCCGTCGCCGGCGAACCGGGCGGCGTCGGCGCGCATATCTGCGCTTGATGCCGCCTTAGGTGGGGCTGTGGGCGGGCGTACGGGGTAATCTGCCCCGCCCGCGGCCTTCCGTGGAGGCGCGGCGCCCTGTGTGTATCCAGGGGCCGCGTAGGTGTGAAATGCCCGGAACGCAACAACATCGCGTCCGGGCATTGCCACTGGGCGGGCCGCCGACGGTATAACGAATTCCGGCGGCCCGTTCGCAAAGGTGGCGAGCGATACACGGCGGGTTTTTTAGTGGGTGCAAACCCCACACTACCTCCATCATCTTCCCCGGATGGTGGGGGTGTTCGTCAGGAATTTTTCCCGCCGAACCAAAAAAAAAAAAAAAAGGTTAGGTTAGGTTAGGTTAGGTTAGGCCTCCTCCGCATCGGAGGAGGCCGTCGCCGGTGGAGGAGTGATGTTGGCGATATCGCTCGATATCGCCAACGCCTTCGGGTCTCTGCCATTCAGCTGCATCAGAGAGGCGCTCCGGTATCATGGAGTGCCCGCGTACCTGAGGCAGCTAGTGGCAGACTACCTCGAAGGCCGAAGGATTCTGTACGAGGACCGAGAGGGTGAGGTAATCCGCAGGGACGTCTCGTGCGGTGTTCCACAGGGCTCTGTCTTAGGGCCCCTCTTGTGGAACATTGGCTACGACTGGGCCCTGCGGTGTGGCTTCCCCCCCGGGATAGGGGTCATCTGCTATGCGGATGACACCCTCATCACGGCCCGGGGTGGGAATTTTGAGGAGGCGGCGCGCCTGGCCAACATAGGGATTTCCCGAATGGTCGGGCGCATCGAGGCGCTGGGGCTTAGGGTGGCCCTTTCCAAGACGGAGGCCCTATTATTCCATGGGCCCCGTCGCGGTCCACCTGCTGGCGCCTCGATTGCCGTCGGCTCGGTCCTCGTACAGGTCCGGGCCCAGATGAAGTATCTGGGCCTAGTGGTAGACGGGCGGTGGCTCTTCGACGAGCACTTCCGCATTTTGGCGCCCAAGCTCGAGGCTACGGCGACCGCACTGGGTAGGCTGTTGCCGAACCTGGGCGGGCCTAGTGCCTCGAGCAGACGGTTGTACACGGGGGTGGTGCGGTCAATGGCTCTGTACGGCGCACCCGTGTGGGCGGCGTCCCTGACCGCCCAGAATAGGGTCCGCTTAGGGAGACCCCAGCGGACCATGGCAGTCAGGGCCATACGCGGATACCGCACGGTGTCTGCAGAGGCGGCGTGTGCATTGGCCGGCACACCCCCGTGGGATTTGGAGGCGGAAGTGCTCGCCGAAGTGTATCGGCGGGCGGTGGCTGTTCGGGCAGGGGGTTCGGTGCCTCTGCCCGAGGAGCTACGCGCTTGGCGCGGTGAGGCACACCGGGCAATCATGGCCCGGTGGCAGGGCCGGCTGGAGGCTCCACGGGCAGGTGTTCGAACCGTGGAGGCGCTCCAGCCGGTCCTGGAGGAGTGGGCGGGGCGGCAGCACGGGGCCCTTTCCTTCCGGCTAGTGCAGGTCCTTTCCGGGCACGGGTGCTTCGGGAAGTACCTGCACACGGTTGCTAGGAGGGAACCGAGTCCCGCCTGCCACCACTGCGACTGCGGTGAGGACTCGGCGCAGCACACCCTCCAGCATTGTCCAGCTTGGGAGGGGCAACGTCGAGTTCTCACCGCAGTGGTCGGAAGTGACCTCTCGCTGCCGGCCGTGGTTCTGTCCATGGTCCGGAACGAGGGGTCGTGGAATGCGGTCGCATCCTTCTGCGAGGACATCATCTCGCAGAAGGAGGCGGCGGAGCGCGTCAGGGAAGAGAGCTCCCTGGCGGATCCGCTCCGTCGCCGGCGAACCGGGCGGCGTCGGCGCGCATATCTACGCTTGATGCCGCCTTAGGTGGGGCTGCGGGCGGGCGTACGGGGTAATCTGCCCCGCCCGCGGCCTTCCGTGGAGGCGCGGCACCCTTTGTGTATCCAGGGGCCGCGTGGGTGTGAAATGCCCGGAACGCAACAACATCGCGTCCGGGCATTGCCACTGGGCGGGCCGCCGACGGTATAACACATTCCGGCGGCCCGTTCGCGTAGGTGGCGAGCGATACACGGCGGGTTTTTTAGTGGGTGCAAACCCCACACTACCCCTACCGTCTTCCCCGGACGGTGGGGGTGTTCGTCAGGAATTTTTCCCGCCAAAAGAAAAAAAAAAAAAAAAGGTTAGGTTAGGTTAGGTTAGGTTAGGTTAGGTTAGGTTAGGTTAGGTTAGGTTAGGTTAGGTTAGGTTAGGTTAGGTTAGGTTAGGTTAGGTTAGGTTAGGTTAGGTTAGGTTAGGTTAGGTTAGGTTAGGTTAGGTTAGGTTAGGTTAGGTTAGGTTAGGTTAGGTTAGGTTAGGTTAGGTTAGGTTAGGTTAGGTTAGGTTAGGTTAGGTTAGGTTAGGTTAGGTTAGGTTAGGTTAGGTTAGGTTAGGTTAGGTTAGGTTAGGTTAGGTTAGGTTAGGTTAGGTTAGGTTAGGTTAGGTTAGGTTAGGTTAGGTTAGGTTAGGTTAGGTTAGGTTAGGTTAGGTTAGGTTAGGTTAGGTTAGGTTAGGTTAGGTTAGGTTAGGTTAGGTTAGGTTAGGTTAGGTTAGGTTAGGTTAGGTTAGGTTAGGTTAGGTTAGGTTAGGTTAGGTTAGGTTAGGTTAGGTTAGGTTAGGTTAGGTTAGGTTAGGTTAGGTTAGGTTAGGTTAGGTTAGGTTAGGTTAGGTTAGGTTAGGTTAGGTTAGGTTAGGTTAGGTTAGGTTAGGTTAGGTTAGGTTAGGTTAGGTTAGGTTAGGTTAGGTTAGGTTAGGTTAGGTTAGGTTAGGTTAGGTTAGGTTAGGTTAGGTTAGGTTAGGTTAGGTTAGGTTAGGTTAGGTTAGGTTTTTTTTTTTTTTTTTTTAAATAAGTGTTAACACCATAGACGTATTGTCCATGCCTTTTTTTTATTTTAATAATATTGATTTTAATTGTTTCAAGAATTCTTGTCATTTTTAGCCTGTTCACTCAGGCACAAATTGCGATTTGCTTGTATCGATTTGTTCCGCGCACACGTATGTAGTCCACAATTTACTGTAAGAGTGTTTTCATTTGAACTTTGCACAGGTATACGCGAAACCCCTCGACACAACTTAAAAATACGTATAACTATATAAGGGTTTTTTTTTTTTTTTTTTTTTTTTTTTATTATTTTTTTTTTTTTTTTTTTTTTTTTTTCTTTTTCTTCCTTTTTTTTTTTTTTTTTTTTTTTTTTTTTGTGTTATTTGTCTAGTTTAGTAAGTTTATTTATAAGGTTAGTGTCTCTATGATGGATTGCGGTTTTCATTATGTACTGCCTTTTGGTTTTTCCACTTGCTGACTTGGCAGAACCGCTAGGTGGGTTCGTGCCGTCTTGAGTGGTGGTAAGGGAGGCAGTCGGTGTTTCCGGTCGTCTCGGCTTCAAATAGTTTAGGTCTTCTCCTCTATTTTCGTAGACCACAACTTTATGGTGTTCTGATGCTGAGACGATACCGATGTAGTCTTCCGCTTCCCCTCTGTCAAAGCCAGCGGTCATGGAATCCACGCTTATTACTCGCGGTTTAGTGGTGTGAGCCTTGCTATATTCTGCTATTTCATTTAATATTATATTTGCCTTGTTGAAGTGCGTTTGGTTCTCTTCTTTTTCGAGGATTAGAAGCATTTTATTATTCGTGCGGAGCAGACGGCATTTACAATTCGCAACTGTTATCTCTTTCATTTCGGCTAGCTTTTTTGGTTTTACAATTGTTCTGTTTGTGCTGCCTTTAATCAGAGCTGCCAATCCTGGTGCTATCGCAATGCTGTTTGGGCCTACTTGGCTGCAGAAGCTAACACCTAGCTTTTCGTGAGGGCTATTCATGAAAAGCGCCACCCCTCTGGTTTTTAATTCAGGTGTTCCCTCTGCACCACACTCCAACAGTTCCGCGATAGGTTCCTGTTTTGGCTCAGTTGGGTCGGGATCTTTGGTTGTTCTGGGCGGATTGGGGTTTGTGGTTTGGTTCTGGTCTTGTACTGGCGGGGTATCTTTATGTCTCCTGGATGCAATTCGGAGTATCTTTTCTGCAAAGTTCAAGAATGTTTTTCTTGTCTTTGTATCCTCCAGCAGATTCTGGATTGAGTCTATGCTCAGTATTCTGTCGACTTCTTGTTCAAGGTCCATTCTGGCCGCTATGAATCGCGGACACTCAAGTAACAAGTGCCATACTGTTTCGCATATTTCGGCATCGCACTCACATCCTGGGCTGTTTATTAATTTGAATCTGTGGAGATAATTGGCTATGCCGCCATGTCCCGTCAAGAGTTGAATGTGGGTTGGTGACAGTTTAGTTGATCTGACCAAGCGGTATGCTGCGTTCACCTTTGGTAAAAAGTTTTTGGTTACTTGCCCTGTTGTTGAGATGTTGTATCTGTCTTGCCATTTCGCGATACTTTCTTCTCGTATTTTTCTCTTGGCGTAGGATAGTGGGACCAGGTCGTAGTCAGGTAGTGGTTTAGGCGCTATTGCTGCTGTTTTCGCTAGTTCGTCGGCTCTTTCGTTTCCTGCCGTGCCAACGTGCGCTCTTAGCCAGAACACTCTGATGTTTCTTCCAGTTTGTTTTATGTGTTGTGCGTTGTGTTTTATTTTATTTGCTATCGGAAGTGTGTAACTCGGGTTGCTTAATAATTCGAGTGAAGATCTTGAGTCACTCAGTATGTTGATAGTTTCGTTGTTGCTGGATTTTGCAAGCTCCACTGCCTTGTGTAAGGCGTACAATTCCGACTGAAATACGGTGCACGCTGGGTCTAAACTGAAGGTTTCGTGTTTTTGCTCGACTCCGTTTTCCCACCACGTGAGCGCCGCTCCTGTTTTCCCTTCTATTTTACTGCCATCGGTGTATATTTCAGGGCCAGCAATTTTCAGGGATTCTCTTATTTCGGAGTCTATTCTCTCTAACAGCTCAAATTCGAATGTTGTTTGCTGGGATGGGTGTGGAAATTCCCTAAAGTCCATTCGTTTTTCGAGCTGCTTTCCAGGTGGTAGGTAATCGGTCGATAAGCTTTTTTTGATTTTGAAGAGATTAGCTGCTTCCTGGATTCTGAGATCCAGCGGTAGTAGCCCCGTTAGGACTAGTGCCGATGTGAGTGACACTGTTCTATACGCCCTGCAGATTTTAAGAGCGAATCCTCTTTGGATAGAGTTTAGGATTTTTTTGTTCATTTCGTATTCTGTTGCCGACGCCCAGGCGCTCGCCGCGTAGGTCATGATGGGTTCGATAACGGAGACGTATATTGTTCTGGTTACCTCGGGATTTAGGCCCCACGTCACTTTTGCCGCACATGCAAGTTGTTTGTAAACGTCTGCTGCTTTTTTGCAGATTGCAGCAACGTGTGTGTTGAATGTGAGGCTTTTGTTTATGGTGAGGCCCAGTATTTTTATTTCATCAACTAGCGTTATTTCTTTTCCGGCCATGTAAATTCGGGGTTTCACGAGCTTCAGCTTCTTCGTTAGCAGCATTGCAAATGTTTTGTGCGGTGCGAAGTTTAGCTTGTTTTGCTTGCCCCAGTCTACCACCTTCTGTAGTGTTTTTGTGGCTGTGTTTTCGATGTTGGGTATTGATTGGTCTGAGAAAGTGAGGACGACGTCATCTGCGAAGGCCTGGCATCTCACTCCTGCTGTTGTTAGGGCATGCAGGAGGGAATCCAATATTAAATTCCAGAACGTCGGCCCTCCTATTGACCCTTGTACACAGCCTTTCGTGGTGTTCTTTTCGCTTTTTGCTCTGGCGTAGTTGACTGTCACACTTCTGTCCTCGAGGTAAGAGCATGTCATGCCGTATATATTTTTGGGGCAGTTTTTGTTGACCAGCTGGTGTTTGAGTGATGGCCACCAGGCATTGTCGAAGGCTCCCTCAATATCCAAGGAGACGATCAGCACTGTTTTCTTGCTTGCCATCTCGTCTTTTAGATGTTTCACTAGGTCGTAGAGGGCATCTTCTGTGCTTCGTTGAGGCATAAACCCATACTGGTTCTTGTTGAGTGTTGGGAGGGTGTGCCATTGTATGCGACCTACCATCATTTTCTCTAGGATTTTTCCGAGTATTGACAACAGTCCTATGGGTCGGTATGATTTTGGTTGTGTGTAATCCTCCTTGCCTGGTTTCTTTAGTATTACGACGTGAGCTTTTTTCCATTGGTTCGGGAAGTATTCTAGACTCAAGCATTTGTTTGCCATTGCCATGAATAACTCCTTGTTCGCTGTGATAGCTTCCGTGCAAATGTCCGCTGTGAGCCCATCCGGTCCGGGTGCTTTTTTCGGGTTTAGTGCTGCTAGCACTGCGTCCAGTTCCGCCGGAGTGAAAGGGGGGTCGTCTGGATGCGGGTATGCGGCAGGGGTTTGTCGGGATGATTTTGTTGTGTTTCTTACTTCAGTGTGGTAGGCAGTGTCTGTGTCCGTTGTGTCGTCTGGATAAAGGTTTTGGCCAAGAGGTTAGCTGATTCAACAGGGCTTAGCGTCTTGTCAAAAGAGTCACGTAGGAGTATGTCTTCTTGCCTTTTTGATGTTTTTCGGATGACTCTATATATGCCGTCCCACATGCTCTCCTTGTCCTGGACGGCGCAGAAGTCTTTCCAACTGGTCGTTTGGGCTTCCTCTGCCATGGTGTTATATTTTAGTTTAGCCTCCTGGTACTCATGTATGACAATTTCTATGCGGCATTTTGCAGCATTCCTTATACGGCGCTTTTTGCGAAGAACTTCCTGTTTTACTTTGTTAAGCTCAAGGGACCACCAGGGAGGTGTGGATTTCCCTTTGTAGGTCCCCAGCTTTGGGATTGTGTCTTCGCATGCCTCGTGAATGCTGCTTATGTACTTCATTGTCATTTTTTCCAAGTCTTGTGGTGTGTTGATGGTGTTTATTGCGTCTAAAGTTACGTTGTTTTTGTTTAGCGCTGTGTTAAAAGTAGTTCTCATTTTTTCCCAGTTGGCTTTTTTTGTGTTGTATATTCTGGTTGAGATAGGCTTAAGAGTTTTGAGGGGCTTTTCTAGTTTTAGATTGAATGTTATGGCATTGTGGTCCGATGTTATTAGATTTCTGTTGACATCCCAATTGTGAATTTTTCCCAAGAGTGAACTGCTACAGGCTGTGACGTCTACGATACTGGTGTAAAGTTTGCCTCTTCTGTTTGTTTCAAATGTTGGCGTGTTGCCTTCATTCAAGATGTGTAGGTCCATTTCGTCGAGAAAACCACTATACTCCTCGCCTCTCGTGTCTTCTGTTGTGCTGCCCCACCAGTGGCTCCAGGCGTTTACATCCCCTCCTATAATTATGTTGTTTGTGGGGAGTTTTTTCATGATGGTTTTGCATCTATCAATATAGGGGCCAATGTTCTGGTCTCCCTCGAAGTAAACTGATATGAGTCCTATAGTTTTGGTTCCTATATTGATTTGCACTGGTACCTCCGTTTCTGTTACCATCTGTGGATCGTGTGTGACTTCTAGTTTGTTTCCAAAGATTACAACCGCTGCTTTGATTGGTTTGTTTCGGTTTAGCGTGCACTGTATGATTGTGGTGCCCGGGTTTTGTTTAACTATGCCTGTCCTTCCTACGTAGGGCTCCTGGATCAGCGCAACCGTTATTCCCTCAGTTTCCGCTACCTGCATTAGCTCTGAAGTTGCCAATTTCGATCTTTGGAGGTTAGCCTGTATTATTTTCAGTTGTTTGTTATTATTTTGGGGTGGTGTGGATTGGGGGGTATTATGGTCATCCTTAGCACAGGTATGATATTTTTGTGCGTGCTATAGCATCCCACTTTTGGCGCTCCGGGCACTCATTGCTGTGGGCCGTATGCCTTCCTTCTGGTTGTAGTGCTCCTGGTTTTTTAGAGGTTTTCGAGCAGTTGTGGCAGTTAGGTTGTTTGCCTTCTAATCTGCTTGGGCACTTATCCCAGACGTGAAGTTCTCCACAGTAGCTGCAGCGGTCTTCCTTCTCTTGACACAGCGCTTTTGTGTGCCCGAAACCCAGGCAACGGGCGCATTGTATGAGCGGAGAGTGGTCTGCTACTGGTCTTCTTTGCAGATCTATGTAGAGCTTTCCAGTTTCTATGATGTTTTTGTGTAACTGTGGTGTTACCTCTAGGACGGGGTGGCATTCGTGTGAGTTGCGTGCCCTCTTTCTGTATTTGACTCTGATGAGTAGGTCTTTGGTTTCTACTCCTTGCAGTATTTGTTTGTTTTGCGCTAGGATATGTGACACCAATTCCCCGTCCGTGTGGTATGCCATTACATCCCTCACTATAATAAGTGGGTTGGTGGTTCTGGCTGTCTCGGTCTTTAGAGTTTTGTTGGATGCTATTTTGTCTTTTATTAATTTTAAGTCGTCTTTCGTGTCGCATGTTATTACGACTTTTTGGTTCTTCACTTTTCTAATCCTATCCACTCTAGCTCCGCTATTTTTCATGTCGAGCGTGCTTCTGATTGCTGACAGTACGTTTTCGCTAGTTTTGGATACGTCTGTGGATGAGATTATTAGTGAGTGGTTTGGTCTTCTTTGGGGGGGCGGTTTTGATTTGACTTGCTGGGCATAGGTTGGGTTTTGGGTAGTCACTTGGTTCTTGATAAGTTCAGTGATGGCCATTTCTGTGCCTAGGCTCATGTTTATTGATTGGGTTGGCGTTTCTTTTTTTTCTTCTCGCATCGTCCTCAGCTCTGATGATACGGCTTTTAATCTTTCATTTATGGGTTGGAGGTGCTGGCCCATTTCAATCAACGGTGGTGGAGTATTCAGGTGCGAATTAACGGTTTTGACCGTGTTCTCAATGGTGTTTAGCCCATTCTTTATGTGAACGATGTCCTCTTCGAGTTTGGGAGGAATCGTAGGTTGAAGATGTTCAATCTCTATGGGCTTCCTATTTTTGAGGTCTGTCATGTCCGTTTGTACTCTCCTGAGCCCTTGGTTCGTTGATTCAATTTGGGCAGTGAGGCTTTGTGTCACTTTTGTTAGACTTTGCATTTCTTTCAGGAGGGCTTCTGTAGCGGTTGTTCCCTCTAACTGTGATGGTTGGTTCAGTCTTTCTGTGATGTGTGATGTTCTAATGTCTATTTTTGGCAGCTGTTCTGATAGGGCTTTTATTCTCTGGAATGGCTCTCTAGTTTCGAACTCTAGCCATTTTCTCACGTCTGTGATTTCTTGGTGGTTAGTCGAGGTGGTGTTGTTTAACTTTAGTAACTCCTGAGTTAGTAGAGCTATTTGTTTCGTGTGGGCTCTCTCGATCCTCACTAGCTCTCTTGCGTGGTTTGAGCGCTCCCTTTCCATGTTGTACTTATGCCGTGCTCGGGATTCGGAGAGAGAGAGGATCGTTTCATAGAGGCCCTGTAAGCTTTCGAGTGCAGTTGTTTTGCATTCCCTCTTCATGTTTCCTGCCTCTTCAATCGCAGTCTTCCCGTCCAGCAGCATTTTGTTAGCTTCCCTTGTCGCTACATCCATTTCGACCCCAATTCCTCGCTTGCTCGTAAAGAGCAGACTTTTGCGGTTAGGGTTGGATGTTTGAGACAACAGTGATTCGGGGTAGGAGTCCGGGTAAGATGCCACGGAGCTCGCATCATCATCCGATAGTGGTTGGGAGGTTAAGTCTTCCTCGATATCGTGACCTTTAAGCAACCTGTGCTGGATGTTGTCCAATGGGCTACCTTGTGGTGATGTTACTGATGTTTCTGCTTGCTGGTGGGGGCTGGCTGGTGCCGCAGTCTCTATGGTTTGTGTGTTTTCAATAGTTGCTCTTGTGAGCACTTTTTGTCTCAGCGTCCTCTGTGTTCCTCTTATTGGCGTCAGTTTGCTTTTGTTCTGTGACGTCTTGGTGTGTTTTGTTTCAGCTTTCTTTTGATGTTTGGAGGCTGCCTGCGTTGTTGGTGACTTGGTGTTTCCTTTGTCTGCCATTTTCTTCTTCTTATATTACTGCTAATTTCTATGAACTAAAATTATCTACGCAATTTGTGTCTGAGTACACTGACCTGCGCCTGTCGTTTGATGTTTGATGGTAATCGGTGAAAAGTGTTGGGACCGATTTTTCGGCCTGCTTCTTTCGATTTAGATGGTATCACACTTGGCCTTCTAGGAGCTCTCGTGCCGGAGCTATCTCTGAAGGGGTTTTGGAGGGAGGGGGGACGGGTGTAGGGTTAAGCCGTAGGAGTACTTTAATTTTGACAAGGTCTCTCTTGACTCTCTGGGGGTTCAGGCACCAAAGTTATGACCAGAGGGTTTCAATAGTTGAGATTTTTTAAAATTTTTGAAATTTTTGATAAAATTGTAGGTGGGGGGGGGGGATTTTGCAAAACGGCCGGGGCCAGATTTTGGGCCCTTTTATTCCGAATCTAACGATACCACTCTTGGTTGTCTAGGTGGTCTAGTTTGGTAGCTATGGCCTGAGGGGTTTTGAAAATTGAGTATTTTTAGATTAATTCTAGGGGAGGGGGAAATATTAAATAACGGCCGGGGCCAGATTTTAGGCCCTTTTGTCCCGAGTCTAACGGTACCACTCTTGGCTTCCTAGGTGGTCTGGTTTAAGAGATATGGCCCGAGGGGTTTTGTAGTTTAAGGGGGGGAAGGGAGGGGGGGGGGATTTTTCTAGAAACTTCAAAAAAGTACAAATATAAAACGGTGGTTAGGGGGGGGTTGGTTATGGTGGGTGGATGGGGGGGGGAGTGGTTACTTTTATTCCTGGATGATTGTGAAAGATCAAAATTTCAGAAATATGAGCGGGGGGGGGGGGTATGGGGGAGAAGTTCGTAGTTCTGGTAGGGGCTAGTTGTCCCGTGAAGATAGAGCCCCCTCTCGAGGGTGTTTGGTATTCTGGAGGGGTGGGGACGTTGAAGTCCGTAGGGGCCTCTTTTGTTGAGGGGGGACCAAGATTTGATGGGGCGGCAGCACGTGGGTCAGGTTGTTGTTGGGAGCGGCTAGTTTCGCCAAGCAAGATGAATCCTTACACGTGGAGGTTTAGTCTTTCCAACCGTTCGGGACGTTGAGATATATTACTGGGGGGGGGGACGTGGAAAGTCAGGTTGGTGAGCTTGTATTGCGGGCCTGGTGGTGGTTCGTTGACTTATGTGGGGGAGACTTTTTCCCGATGAGATTAGGTAAGTCGGTTGGTGGGGGACGTTGAGTTCAGTGATGGAGACGGGATTCAGGGGCTGGGACTGATTGGGGTGGTGTTGATGGTGAGAGATACTTGTGGTGATCCTGGAGCTAGGCTGGTAAGTATTCGGGGTGGTGTTCTTCCTGCTGGTCGTCTGCTTCGAATAACTAGGTTCAGCTCAGTGGTCTTCGCGAAGGTTTTGATGTTTGGCGACTGTCACTTGATAATGACAGATGTCAGTTCCAAATGACGTCTGTCACTTGATACTGACAGTTGTCAATTTCATTTGACGGGTGACGTTGTGATTTGGTTCCAACGTGTAGGCTACGTATCGATGAAATCACCCGTTGTGACGTCACACGAAGAACAAAGGAATGTGTTATCTCCACAACGGCTGGTCCGATCCTCGCGTGTGGGGTATCAGGATGTAGGTCTCGTCTCTGCGGTCTTAATTTTATTTGAACTGTTGTTGTGCTAATTACGTGACAAGAGTTATTGCTGTTCAAAGCGGTTTATACTAATGTGACCCTAACTTCCAAAGCTCTTGACGGATTTCGCTCGAACTGGTGTTGTCTGGTCGGCCCGTGACGTGCCGACCCTGTAGTGGTTAGAATAGTAAAAGCTGACTAACCTTGTTCGGTTTATTCGATGTTTTGTATGATTTTCGACAGAAGAGCTGGTTTCCAGGGGTTTCCACTTTCCAATCACTTTGCCCACAATATCACTTATGAATTGCACTGCACTTAACACTTCACCAAATTTTCAGACGCGTAGCTCAAGAATTACTATGGTTTAGTAATTTTTTAGTGGGAGCTAACGTAAAACGTGTCGCGTATATATGTGTACTGGGTT
>OX243839.2:1327479-1572479 GCA_945859575.2 Herminia tarsipennalis
AGCAAAATAATTCTTAAAATGATTAAAATTGAGACATTGCCAACTTTGCGTCTTGCACGCTTAAAGGAGTGTCAAATGAAAGTACTGGGGGCGTAGACAAATGCGACACTATTCTTTTTCCGCACACGCTACTGTTGGTTTTTGTTTACAAATTCAGCAACAGTCACGTGACGTTCTGTCAACCGTAAGTCAAATGTATACATTTTTTCACGTTAGCGTGTGTGGAAAGAGAAGTGTGTGGTATTTGTCTAAGCCCCCTGACCTGTTGGCCTAGCGTCTAGACAAAATTACATTCGTATAGCGATATCGTGAATGGAAAATAATTAAAGTATAGAATTTGACGTTTGCGGCGGAGACCATAGATTTTTATTTTTTTGCGTATAATTAGTATGGCGATATCGAATTTGCTACGGAACGAATGTACCTTGTCTAACCCCCTTGATTGTTAAACCGGAGTTCGTGGGTTTGATTCCTATCTTGGATAAACTGTTATATTTATTTAACGGTCGCCCATATGGACCGACATACAATGGCAAAGTTGCTTACTCTCCGAGGCGTAACGTTACATAGCCTCACTGATTACTCGATCGCCACAGAGTAATAGACCCCATTTTGCAATGTGTAATACTGTTTAGATCTGTGCCCTCCCTCAAAAGATGGCTGTGTCACATTAGTGATAGATTATGTATGTAAAACATAATTTGAATATTTGTTACTCAACCACACCCAAACCGCTGAAAAATTCTAAATTATATTAATTCCCTTACCCTTCATTAGTTACCCTTTCGCCGAGTCATTCTATTTATAACGGTGCGCTGTCAGAATGTAGAGCTCCCATTTCACATGTAATGTGTTGTGATTTTTAACATGTTCAATGAATAATGGAATAATTTAACAACGAATTTTGGGTAAATTTAAGGTTGACAATAATTAATCCATGGAGTTTTCCAAGACTTATTTGTGTTGATATTTGCGAGGGCGGTTGCGCGTGTAACAAAGCCAATGTTCCCATGTTCTTTGGTCCATGGCAGCACCTCAGGTCATATTCCTAATGGAAACACATCTTAAACCGTTGTTTTGGTTCCTGTAAAGTGCATTTTATATAGCGTTCATAATAATAAATAGCGTTACGTTTTCAACTACTGCGACAAAAAAATAAGACTACTGATCACTGTCTGGTAGGATTTATGCATGTTTGCTAGCTTATTAAGGGATGACTATTCTATTTCAATAAATAAACTGTTAAAAAAAAATATATATAAAAAAAAAAATGCTTTTTCAAAACAATTTTTCACACCTGTTTTTTTCAAACGTCACATAACTAAAAACACTTGGGCGATTAAGACGAATCAAACGACGTTTTATTGTAGAAATCCGTTCAGTGGATTGTAAATAGGTAATAAAGAATATTATATGCATATATACAAAATACATGCGAAAAACATAACCCTTCCTTACAGCCGGAAAAATCAGCTTTTACAATTTGGTTATTGAACCAACGTTATAAAGTAAGTTACATTGTTTCCCACTAAGACCAAAAAAAAATAATAGCATGTCATCATTCACTCCTAAATGCTGGTCCCGAACATTGGCTGGATTCATTTCTGTCCTATTCAGACTTTGGAAGAGGCAATTTGTTATTGTAAATTGAGGTATGACGAGCTTTCATTTTTAGTAATATTTAGTTTTCACATTTGTCTGTTGCAGAGACCCTCTTTTTGGGTGGTCTCTCATTTACCCCCGACGCAAACGAAGCGGCATTAAAAGTTAAGTTAAGTATCTGTAGGTTAGGTACCTATAGACCGTACCTAGTACCCGCTGGTTGACTAACATTTATAATAGGTCTAAGTCAGGTAGAGGGTATTATCGTAGCGTGAATCAATTAATCGTCTAGATTTTGGACTAAGTTTGAACAAATTTAGTGGATTTGAATATAATCAAGTTATTTTGCATGGATGGAAAGGATTTTTAATACACACGTGAGCTTGTTATTGACGAAATATCCGATCGACAAATATTAAGCAGGTATATCATATAAATGATGAACCCTAATATTTGCCGAATTAGTGGTGTGCTAAGTTTTCTTAAAAATATCGTAAATAACACAATAATTGCATTTTCATAATGAAAATAATATTTTATAATGTTTAATGATAATTGAGATCTAAATGAGAAGTATATTAGTTTCTTTAAAACAAAATGATTTGATTGGTTTCTGTTTTTCGATTTCGAAGTATTATGAGTTTAAATTTCTGTAATATTATACTGAAATTTCGTTTTTAAATGAAAGCTAAGCAAAACAGGTGAAAACCCAAATAATATTTTAAACCAAACCATAATTTAGTCTAATTGGCAAATGAAACAGCTCATGAAAATTAAATCTTATAAGACGATTCATTTTCTGAAATCACCTTAGAAATAGAAATATAGGCCATTACCAGTGAGTTTCATTTAATCGGCTTGTACCTTATTTGTGTTCAGTGAATTGGAACCCTGAATTGGAAAGGATACACGTGAGTAGGTTTATTGTATTGATTTTATTAGAGTTACGAGGTAAAATTGGCATCATCTTTGTAAAAGAAAAAGGAACGAACTGTGTCTATAACACATAAAATAAAAAATATATATTTTGGAATCAGATTTTTGATGATGATGGTATCTTAACCAATTTCGGTCATGATGGGCAATCATATTAGATACAACTGCGCATAAGAAATTATAGAGCACAAGTGCGTGCAGCAGATATACTCGTGCATCTACTTTCTATTCCCTGACTTTCATAGTCCGACCACGGACTCGTGGACTTTCGAGTCCACGAGTCCGTGGTGTTATTAAAATGGCTCGTAAGTAAGAATAGAAAAAAGAAAACTGAACTCACCTGTATGGGACACCAGCATACAGCAAACACGACGACTACCACAACAACCATTCTTGTCACCTTCTTCCTCCCCCTTCGACTCTCAGCCGACACCCGACCCCCAGGAGCACTTCTCCATAACCTCGTCAACATACACATATACAACACACTAATCAAAGCCAAGGGAATCACATAAGAAGACAAAAAGAAAGACATTTGAAAACCCAGCTTGCTATACCCCTGCTCTTCCAGGAATACGCACGAAGAATGGTTTCTATGAAAGTATGAGTACTCTCTTTCCCCATGGCAAATACCTACAGGAATAGCTGTAGTTAATATAACCACCCATATGCATCCTATAGCAAGGAGGGCATTTCTTTCAGTTCTAATAGACATGGATGCTATTGGGTGTACTACTGCCATGAATCTGTCTAAAGACATGAGAACGAGGGTATAAACTGAAGCATGAGCTGTCACCACGATGAAGTACTGGACGACTTTGCACCACCAGTCCCCGAAGGGCCATCGCGGCATCACATAATCAGTAGCAGTGAAGGGAACGCAGAATATTACGAAGAGCAAATCAGCGACAGCCAGGTTAATGATGAGGAGGTTCGTTGTGGATCTCATGCCAGGATTAGCAGCGACGACGAGGACGACAAGCGCATTGCCAACAAGTCCAACGATACCAATAAAGCCAAAAAAGATTGGAACAACTCTTGAGACAACTTTCTCTAGCAATTCTCCATTCTCCAAGTCTTCAGGGTCGGCGCAGCCGCCAATCATAGCCTCTTCAGATGTTAAATTAAGGCACATAATCATGAATTCGTCTTCTGTTGACTCCATTGTGAATTCTTGTATTCAATTTTTCATGTCTTGAAAGTTATCTGAAACAAGTAAATAGAACTCTTAATAAGGACTACACAATTTAGGTGATTCTAGACAAGTTTCATCAAACAGATAATTTTAGACAAGTAAATGAAAAGTTTTATTATCTAGTTAAAGTTTAGTCTGGGAACTACAAAGGCGATATTGAATCAGTCATCTTTTTGAATACCTAGATGAACAAACGATAAAAGGATGAACATAAGCTTGGAACGAGCGGTACTGAAACTAAATTGACTTTTATCTTAAACAGGATGCAAATTTCAACTGAAGTTCGCTTCGCGCTATGTGGCCATTAAAGTAAATATTATAAGACGGCGTAAATTCACGTTCATCTTTCTAAATCATTCAACAGTTCACCATTAGTACATCAACACTATGAGGCAATGAACTATCTAATTTTACAAAATACAGGTTCATTAATCGAACATACGATGTTTGAGAATATTTGTGCGTTTATCTGAAGACAAAATGGGTTTCTTCTGTGTTTTTTTTCTTCCGACGCTAAAAGATGTTATGTTTGTGATGTCTGATGATTGGATGCGATTTTTTATTAGAAAGCTAGTAATGGGGATGGCTCTAATATTGTTTGATGAAAATTCGTGTATCCATTTTGACAATTATCATGTTTTGTTCTTACCGGCTTCAAAAAAGGCAGTAAGGTTTTTTTTTAATCAAGTTTTCGATTGATTTAATTTGGATGTACGTATGCAACTTTTCTCCCTTTTGACTTTGCCTACAGAATCTTATTAGTTAGAAACAGTCTTTAGACTGTTGACTGACATACAAAACCAAGTCAAGACGCATTATGTACTACAATATCATTTCCATTTATAATTTAGGTCGTACGCTTCACAAAGAGCGCGTACTCATTCTTACAAGTCGATGTTTGTCACATTTCGTCAAAATGTCTGGGTTGATTATTAAAATTTTGTTGAGAAATAATTTATTTCTGTCATCTTTGAGAAATTTCTTTGTTATTATAAAGCTTTTGTGTGTATTCAAGTATTTTCTTGTTAAAAAAAAACTTTAAAAAGTATTACCGTAAGACAGTATTAATTGTTTTTTAGTTCGGCGTCTGGATTCAACTATAAGTCCACAACTAATCCCACGGCTAATGCCATCCAATTAATAAATAATAATGAGAGTCCAAAAAAGGTGCCGCCATATTTCACGATATGCATTCGTCGTTCACGTCTATGCATTGTTAAATCTAACATAGCATTTAGCATAATAGTATCCTCTGTATGGCACAAAAAAAATTTAACCGCGTACCAAAGGAGATAAAACATCTACGAGAAATATAAATGAGCAATATATTTAGAAAGCATTTTAGAAAATCTCTAATTTCAAAATGTTATTCTAATGTAAATACTTCATAGATCCTAATTTAGTAATACCTATGATTTCACCTCTAGTAATGATGATATTCTATCTTAAATTAATGTATCTATTCTTGTATCAAGTTGAAATAAAATATTTGTTTTTATATATGAAATATTTGTAATAGTAAGTTAAGTTTGACATGACTTTTTTTTGCATTGACATTTTTTTTTTAAATTCTTGTTAAATATCTAGTAGTATTATATACTTTTTTTTTTAAATGACTTACTCAGTAGGGTACACGCCCTGTGTCGCGGGGGACTTTACAAACATACAATTCATGGACACGAAGTTACACCCAGATTCGGAACAATAAAGTGGATTCCCGTGTGGGAATCGAACTCACGACCTCTTGCGTAGCAGTCGGACACACTCCCACCGCGCCACAGAGGCAGTCAGCATTTATAATTGCATGTAATTTATAATAATTATATTACTTGTGAATCTTTTAATGATGTTTTCTTTTTGTATGTCAAATGGCAAAACATATGATACTATCATCATAATTGTGAACACCTTGCATACATATTAAATTGCAATACACACACATATTTTAAGAATTAAATTATTATTTAAAAAAAAATGACTTCGATTAATGTTATGTACCTATTACTTTAATATCCGATAAAAATAATTGTATACCTTTAATAGACTTTCTCTGTCATTGTTGAGTAATGTATAAGCAATTTGGTATTTTACTACTGTAAGCTTATATTGTACATATATGAATAAACTAATACACAGTTACTAAACACCAAAAAAGTAAAGCATGTTCCAGACGGTTGGAAACAAGGCTTCCCGCCAAGGTGACCTTGCTGGTTTCCAACAGTGTGGACGGCTGTTGTAAACCAAATTACTTGGTACTTGGTTTGCAACAGCCGTCTAACTGTTGGAAACAAGCAAGGTCACCTTGGTTTGTATGCTTGTATCCAACCGTCTGGAAGACGCCTAATATAAAACAACAAAAAATAAAAAAAAACATTTTGAAATTGGTGCTATGAAATAGCAGTTTTTTATGTTTTGTTTGACACCAACTAAGTTTAGGTAACAGAAAAGTAATAGCTAAATCGTTTCTGCCGTTTTTTCCCCAGTCTAAAATCTAGTAAACGATTTCAAACTACACATGTAGTTAAGAATTCATTACAGTTAGTTTTGTAGTCGTTTGTATTTCATTTTGTTATAGTTTAAAGTAAGATAAAGGTAAAACACAATATTCGGAGAAGGACTAGGCTGAAAACATAAAAACTAAAACTTTTAAAGGTCTCACGGGTCTCGATCTTGGTGTTCGGATAAAACTAACTTTAACTACGCCAAGGCTTCACTTAATTGAAAAATTTCTTCTTTAGTAGGTACTTACTAACTTCGTTGATATACTTGTTGATCGAAGTTTAGAGTTAGAAATAAGTTCCAGCCCTCAGATGTCGTTACAAAATCACGTCGTCGCGTAAATAATCATGATAATCTCGGTTCGTAGTTTATTCTTCGAAGAATCAGTTGGGCTACCGCGTTAGTATGACAATTTGTAATTATATGGTATGTATGTATTTACGTATACCTATATGTAGGTATAAAGTATGTATATGTAGGTATGAAGATGTGCAGGGATGTATATTTATTAGTATGTATGTGTGTAGGTAATTTCATTAATAAATAGTTTAGCTGCCAACAAGTTTACTGCACCTACTTCTATTTTTATCTCTACATCACCCTAAGGTTGACCGGTAGAGAATGCTTTTTGCATTAAGTCCGCCTTTGTACAATAACTGTGTACAAAGTTTTTTAAATAAAAAAATGAATAAAATAATCGTAATCGTTTATTTGTAGATTATATGTGGGTTAACATTGGTGGGTGTACATATTTAACTTACATACGCCCTATGTAGTAGATATAGTGTACAAATATGTGAAAGGCGAAATAAGAAATTAAATTAGAAATAAGTAATTTATAATTATTATTTTAACAAATTATCACCGGTATACACTTGTGGCAATAACTAATATGTACTAGGTTATTTTTGGTATTGTGCAAAGCTTAGACACCTCAACAAGATTTTTACTTCAAGAAATCATATAAAAGAAAAGAAAATGAAAATATTGAAAACTTGCAGAGTTATAAGCTATTCAAGTTGTCTTGTGTTCTTCGCGCTATGGTGCTCACTGCGTCGCGTAGTATGTAATCCATGGTTAGTATTGAAAATAACACAATGTGAACAGGATTTGGACTGTTAGAATGATTAATGAATGAATTAATGATTGATTAATTAATTAATTGAAAATATAACATGGTCCATAAACTACCCCATTGGATTAAGTTACTGATTCTGAGCAAATAACTTTCAGGTTTGCACTATACCACACTATAATATATTAACGTTGTTTATAATTGTCATTGATACATTATTTTTGTTTTTAAGTTCTAACAAACATAACATGATAATAAAATTGATGGCAGTAGCTGCAGTCATGTGAAGTTTTTGTTATAAAAATATTCTCGGACCGAGTAACAGCATTTGTCTGTAAGAAATTTTGGAGTTCTTTTTAGGGTTCCGTCGCCAAAATTGCAGAAACGGAACCCTTATAGTTTCGTCACGTCCGTCAAAAAATATGAAAAATTAAACAAAGGTAACGCTTCGTAATTCTTTGAACTAAAATCGTTTTTAACAAGATCGCCTATGGGAGTTCGGGAGAGTTGACCCGCCCTTCACCAAAACACCCATATTTTTTTTTATACTAACAGGTAGCTATTTTCAATAAATTGGATCTCAAGCTGCACTCTTAAGCCACATTTTTTCATAAGGACGTTTGATGAACTTTAAAAAAATTGTCATTTTTTTTACGAATTCTCCTAAAAATTAATTTGGATAATGTGTCCCGACTGGATGGGAGACCTTACCAGAGTTTAAAAATACGTGAAATACTAATTAAAAACCGTAATTTTATTTAAATAATCATATATTTATGACAATGCATTTAGTATTACACAATACAATAAGAGAAATAGGAACTATGGGTAACTTCTTCTTATATTGTGAATAAGTATTTGAGATGTCTTTGGCTGGCATCCTTGTCCATTTATTTTGTTTCTCTCCACGTGTGGCTAATGTCTCCCACCAAACCACGCCATTCTGTTAATGTTTAATTTTTATAAATCTAGGCCACGTCTATAAAAACTTTATATGGTAGGTCTTACTAGGATAATTACACTTACTATATTTATATAGGTTACTTGTTTTAATCTACGGTTACAAAACAACCAGTAATAAAAGGTTATAAATTGAAAAAAAAAACACTTTTTCCCAATTTTAAACCAAACTGCCGAACGCAACGAAATCGCGAGAGATAGGCTGGGAGAGTATGTGACATCTAAGAAGTGCTGCAATATCGTAATACATAGTGACACTATGATTTTTGAGCAGTGGCTATTGTCTCCCACCTGGTAAGCTCTCCCGGACTTTGAGATATTTCAGAAAAACTGCGCTTCTCAACAAAAGGACGTAAGTGCCATGTAGATACGTTCTTTTACTGGTGGACTTTTTCAGATAGTAGTATTTGTAGAAATAGCTGCAGAACCCTACCCTGAGCATGGCCCGACATGCTCTTGCCTGGTTTTATTTAAATAGCTGTTGGCAAATTTGTCTTTCTTAATTGAAAACATCGCATTAGCAACGTCATCCGAACGTAAGATAAGAAATACCTAACAGCTTTTGACTAAAAATCTCGTCACATAAAGTCTCTAAGAACGGTAATACAACATATATTTAATATATCATTAACAAAGCTTCAGCAAACATAATTAGATTGAAAGTTCAAATAATTTGAAGGTAAAATTTTCCTCTAATTTATTCAGTAGGAACTTTCAGAGTAATTCACGGTATAATCAAGTTTTAATTCATTCGTACGTAGACTAATTGGAAGAGTACACAAACTCGTATCAAATGATGCAAAACACACATTACAAATTTCAGCTCTCGCCTCGAAATACGTTAATCCCACACTCCTTGGTAACTGAAATTGTTTCGCTTTTAGAAAACAGGAAACCAATTTCGAGTAATTTATTTCAATTGACAAAAGTTGTGAAATGTTACTACAGTATCAAAAAGGCCAATTAGTCAATTAATGCGGACTAAATGAGGACAGGGACATCATGTCTGTCTGTGTGGTTTTGCGCTGTTAAAGCACAATATACTTTGATGAAATTTGGTATTAAAAAAACCCTGAGGTACACCTTAAAGGCCAAATACTTTTTGTCAAGACAACTATTAATCTAATTCCCGGGCAACACAATATACTATCTATCTTACACTACATTGCATGTTCACGGTCTGTTTTCGGATAAATAATAAACAAATGAATAACAATAATAAATTATTATGTAGCTGTACATAAGAATCACGAGTTGCCGAGTATTTTAATATATAGCTCTTAGGTTCTTTCATTTAGTCTTTGAGCTTTAAAGTTTCAAATCACCAGCAATTGGCATATTTCATGATTTCCAATTCATAGTTATTTCATTTGCGACCAACAAAACCTTGTACTGAGACATATATATACATAGAAAATGACTTTGTACAAAAATAGAGCCTAAATGCAAATAAATCAGGACTTAGATGTCAGAAAATGTAAAAAAAATGTTTATTCTGTGTATTATTTAGGGTAATACACTGTACATTATTTATGCTGGTTATAGTTTTGTTATTGCGACAAAACAATAGCTGTTTTCCGCATCTCCACCCTCTTGGAAAACATGGACTCTCTTTTTGGGACAGTCAGGGGTGTAATTTCCAATTCCTGCCTAAGTTAAGCTTCATCGATTAAGTCGTTAATTCTAAATTCTTTATTCATAAAGCTAATACACGTAAAAACGAAGAGGTTCTTAATTCGCATGCTTGTATTTAATTGTATGTTCGGGCATAATTCTGACATACTCGTATATAGACGGATTTTTAAAATTCTTTCTTTGTTTGAAAGAGGTTTATTTCAAAATGGTTGCATATAAATTTCGTAAACAAACAATGAAACTTCTCAATAAGTGCTTCAACCGAGATAGAAGTCGGTTACTTAGATGTTTATTTTGTAATCAAGTTTTGTTCAAGTTTTTAACTAGCAATAGTGCATCGTTTTCATTATATTTTTAAAATAAATACAAGAAGACAAAACATTTATGAATAAAAGCAGAAGTATTAAACTAAAATTTCGATATCTTATCTAACGAAATTTATGAGACCTGATCCCTTTTTTAGAATAAATATCTTGACAATTTATTTTCAAAAGTCTTTCTCACTGAGACGAGCTACCTAATTAGGTATAAAATTATTTGACGAATCATTTGGTCTCGAATTCAAGCTTTATTTGCCGACATTTCAAGTGTACTTATATTCAATGATAGCAATTATCTTTCAGAACATTCAATTTAAGTCTGACTGTTTAAAACGCTTAGATTTTCTCGACTCTTGAATGGTACCCTTGGCTCTCTTTTGTGGCGAATCTATATAAATTTTCACTCGCTAACGATTCACCCCCATTTTAAATGGACTTTTTTAAAATAAAATCATTCGTCTTTAAGCATTAATATTATAGTGAAAACCTGAAAGGAATTTTCTCAAAGTCAGTAACACATTCCTATGTGGTTGTGTTTGGACCATGTAAATTTTACAATTTAATAATTAACCAATCATTAATTAATCATTTTTACGGTGTTACGTGTTTGGTGGAAAACCTGTTCACGGTGTGATAGGAAATGTAATCATCATCATGATTAGATAAGCATGTATTGCATTTATAGTGCGATGTTGTGAGCACGATACTGCAAATAACACAAGACAACTCTTATGACTTTTAACTAGGTTATATATATTTTTATATGATGACTTGAAGTAAAAATCTTGTTGGGGTTTGTGAGCTTTGCACTATAGATACGAAAATAGCGTTGTATATTTTAAGCTAAAAATAATGAAAAATCTTTCAAAATTGTTGGCTTGGTTTGAAGGGTATATAAAATTATTATAAAAACAGGGAGATGTTTTTTAGTTTATATAAATAATAATAAAAAAACAACTTTAAAAACGCACAGTACGCCTTGAATAAGTGGGTGCCCTGAATAATGTGAGTCACTTAAAGTAAAGTTCCATAAATCGAACACACAACCTGTTGCTCAAAAGTCATACGCACTCCCGTTACACCATCGACTCATGTAGGCAGTCAAAAAACTTACTATACTGTCCTACTATAACGTGTAAATTACTTATTGGTTCTGTAAATCACAATTAAGTAAGGCAAATAGATTAGCTGTAAGTAGTTCAGGTTGATAATCATTTAAGTATAATAAACATGTCCAATCAAAAACCAAAGCCCAGTCCAAACTCTTGGACTTATAGCATAGGTAATGGAATTTTGCAGAGGTCCATTTTGTGACATAGCCCAGAGATATGATAGGATTTTAGTAAACTCGAGCTCTACAGAGCTGCTCAAACTTAACGAGACCGAACATAACAAAAACAAATAATTACTGAAACGGAAATCAGTAATTTCCGTTCTTTATTAATTCTATCAGAGTTTGCATTGGAATTTCTTCAGGCTTTCGACGCTATATAAAGTTATAATCATATTATTTTGTGGCCCAAAAATATTGGCAGCCATTATGGTAGATTTACATGCTCACGTTCAATGTGACATTGATGCGACGAATTTGTGTAAACATTGCGAACGACTTGTTTGAATCGCCCCGTCGTCGGCCCTAGACAAAGTCACATTCAAATAGCGATGTCGTTAATGGAAAAATAGATACATAATGTATTTAATTGAACTATGTCACGTGGTCAATCCAAATCGATGCGTAGATAAGCTGCAGATTGACAGTTTCTACGCTATTATTTTTAATTCGATTGATCACTAATCTAGCAAACGGTGAGACCATGTAGAAAACGAAACAAAATGGTGGATTTTATTTTTAAAGACTTTTGATGTTTGCGGTAGAGACCATAGACATTATTTTATTTTTTTGCTTACGATCGTTCGGATCGACCTCTTGTACGCGAATTCATCATAGAACGAATGTACCTTGTCTAAGTCCCCCAGGTTGCCGGCCTGCGTGCCGCGTGTGTGAATCGAGCATCATGTTTTTCTGCGTGCTGTGCCGGGCACGCAGGCCACAACGTCACGTAAGACATGACTTAATATTTAATACCATTATTCTATCCATTCAATTATAATATAACGATTTAAATTAGTAAGCAACCCGAAAATATAGAATTTTATTTGACGAAATATTGTACGATGAGAGCATCAAGAAAAGCACAAAGTGATGACCTGATGTAGAGACATCAGGTCATCTTTGTGCTTAATCAGCGCTTACACCACCAAGCCGCGCAGTTTCAACCAAATCATTAGGCAATTCTTTTATTATACCTATTCAGTTCATGGTCTATCATTTTTGTGTTTTCATAACCATTAAAACCGTCCCATACCTATACTTATACTATATCAAGATGTAGTTACATGAATTCATCGATATTGTCCCTAAGCTCTGTCTTTCATTTATCTCTGTACGGTAACAAGACACCGTACAATGAAAACTAATAATATTATAAAAACTAAAACTAACTCTGTCTGTTTGGTACGTTCTCACTTTTATTTCCTTGAGGCGATTTTGTTGAAATTGATTAATGAGGTACCTAGGTAGAGTTCCAGGCAAAGACATAGGATAGTTTTAATATCTTCACGGGCAAAGCCGCAGGCGAAAGCTAGTTATAAATGATACACATTATTTTTATAAGTTTTCAAAGTGTGTAATTGGAATTAGAATGACTTCATTAAATGCCTACCCCAGTAACGTATCGAAAGTTTGTAATTAGAAACTAACGGTACAACAAATAACAACGTAACAATATTTTAAGTATTTTATTTTCTCAATTAGCTCTCAGCTGAGTCCTACTTTGTCAAAGCGACTAACGAAAATATGAAACGTAATTTCGAGGCGAGTTTCATATTTGAGAGAACGTTGTAGATTTATTAAGAGTTGTTTCTTGTTTTTTTTAGAACTCCTTCGTTGTTATGTAAATGGAATCATAATATAGTCAGCTATTTTTAGATTATCCAAATGTTGATAAAACCTTGAGGAATAAAAAGGTTATACATCTAATTACAGGTAAATTAGCTTGAAGAAATTTTTGCGTTTGTAGTAGTGTATGGTCAGCAAATAAAAAAAACAACATTTTATTTTTAGTTTTTATTGTTTTAAAGGTAATATACGTTTGTGGCTGGAGCACACCAAATGCGTGCACGTCTACGCATACGCACTACGTACTAATACGGTCGTGAAAATGTGTATCCACCGCATTGTAATCTATGGAACTGTATGAGGCAGACAAGCCAGTTCCAAACATTACAAGCATTGAATGCCGGTTTTCACTTCAGTGAAGACGTGTATGAATTAGGTGTTCTCCGGCCATAAATGTTTTATTCTAATAATTCATCAACCCCAGGCATATCACAATCATCCCCATCCTCGCTTTCATCAGATGAATTATTTAAATTAATTATGATTCGTTCTGATATTGTGTCTAAAGCTGCGTCTCTACCCTGATATTTGCTTTCCTCCTCAATAGCATGCAAACAAACTTTTCTCCATTCCTCTACAGTTATGGCGTTCATTTTTTCTTCAGCTAATGACATTATAACCTTCATATTCATTGCGACATTCTTTTTTGCGACATATGTTTTCACTATCCCCCATATATTTTCTATAGGATTAAACTCCGGATGGTATGGTGGTAAACGCAGCACAGTATGACCGTGCTGTCGTAATATTTCGTCTATCTTGTACTCTATAAATCTCGCCTTGTTTTGCAGAATCAGTTCATATAATTGAGGCTTAAGCAACGTGGATGAATGCTCAATGTTTCGAAATGTCAGCCAGTCTATCATTTGCTGTTTTCTAGAATTACTATTCGGTGCAGGATTTTGTATTGAGTTATGATATGGTGCGTTGTCAACAACAACAACACTATTTGGTTGTAAGTTGGGTATTAATTGAGATTGAATCCACCTTGAATAGTTGTCATAGTTCATATTGTTGTGGTAATCTCCACTTTTTTGGTCGGCTTTAAACATAAGCAATGCATTTGGTATAAAGCCATCGATACCACCGACATGAACAATGATTAAGCGGTTGCCTTTCGATATATGTTGCTTCAAACCTGAAGTGCTTCCATCTGACCAAGATTTCGAGAGGGTATGTGATGTATGTATATATGTTTCGTCGGTGTAAACAATTGGTCGGCGTTGTTCACGATATTCAGCAATTTTCATCAAATAATTAATTCGCAAGTATCTAATTTCGTGTTTTTCCATAAGAAGTTTCCGGTTATCTTCTGTTTGCTTCCAATTAAAACCTAATGACATGACGTGTTTTCGTAACGTGCTGACACAACCTTTATAATCGATATCTTCTTTCAATTTTGAGTGCAAAGTTTTTAAAGTGGGAACTTCTTTATTTGTGATGTGGAAGTCATGAATTGTTCTTCTGATAACTTGCTGATCAAAGTTATCGATTACTATTGTAGGTTTACGATTCGGTTTCTTTTTAGGAGATTTAAATGTTACTTCCTGATCTGAAGGACGACATTTGCTTTCTGATACTACCTTTCTGACGGATGCTATTGAAATTCCTGTTGATTTAGCAACTAATTGAGTGGGGGTCATAATACTGCTCGGGTTGTTATTACACTCATTTTCGAAATATTTGTACAAACAGTACAAAACTTTCTTAGTTTGAGAAGTCAAAGGCTTGCCTCGACCATGTTTTAACACTGGAGCCATTTTGAATTATCAATATAAAGTTACAACACTTACACACTTGAAATTAAACACTTCAACAAATATTTTACATTCGCGCTGCGGCATTCGTAAGCGATAGACGCGTGTTGTGTTATACCTTTTACCTGCGATCGGTGAGCTTGTTTACTTAGAACGAGCGACGGCCATCTGGCCGACACGTGCGTGCTTCGCTGCTTGCGGTACGAACTGCAATGACTCAGCCTTGTTATTATGTCGGATAATAACGAGCCAGGACTTGTTTACACAAATATTTTGTCGAGCGAGAATTCATTTTGCGATCAAGATACGATGACTGAGAATGTGGAGAACAATCAAGAAGAAGTTAACATGCAAACCGAGGTTGAGATTAATAACTACGGTAAAAGACCGAGAGATAGTGATGAAGATTGGACGCTAGTTCAAGGAAAGGAAAAGAAAATAAAAGATAAGGAAACAGTCGAATTATACATTTCTTGTAATGATAAGTTGCCTAAACAGTTCGCATTGGCGAAGATGTTTAAAGAGGAAGGAATAAAGAATATAATTAAGTTAAAATATATAAACCACTACAGATTACGAATTGAACTAGTAGATGAAACGGTCGCAAGAAAATTGGAGACGTGCAAAATGTTTATAGATAAGGGGTGGAGGTTCAGTAGGGCTATGGAGTTGTCCAGCTCGTATGGTGTAATCAAGGACATAGATATTGAGTTGTCAGATGAACAAATATTTACGAGTATTGCTTGTCCCGACGGAGTGGAGTTAATAAGAGTAATGCGCCTTAAGAAACGCAACAATGATAAATCCGTGAGTGATCAGTCATGGATACCGAGCGAAGCCATCCGTCTTTGCTTCAAAGGGTCAAACATTCCGCCTTATGTCCTAGTAGATGAGCTGAGAATAAGGGTAGATCCATATATCTTCCCAGTGACTCAGTGTAACAGATGCTGGAAGTTCGGACACATAGTCAAAACATGTACATCAAAAATTCAAGTTTGCCCAAAGTGTGGGGATAATCATCCCAACTGTAATATCCAAACATTCAAGTGCGTCAACTGCAATGGAAGTCACATGGCTTTGGTGAGATCATGTCCGACTTACATTAAAGAGAAAAAGATCAGAGATCTTATGGTGGAATTCAATTGCACATATCGAAGAGCGCTGATGATGTACGTACCCCCCAGCACTCCAGCGCGCGATACTATGGCGGCAGTAAGTCAGTCAAATATATTTACCCCGATCGACGTTCCGGAACCCGACTTTTGCAGCACACCTACATTCGCAAATGTTGTTAAGACGGACGCCATTATACACCGTATACATAAACCGGAATCTCGCAAGTACTCTAGTCGCTTGCCAAAAAAGAAACCTCCGAGACCGAGCACACCAGCTATCGACGTAATAGCAGAACCGGGATCTGGCGACACTGGTTTTTCCAACCCTCCTAATGCGGAACCTCAAGAAGAAAGAAGAAGAGATGTAAATTTTGACGAATTATTATTAAGGTTGAAGGAAATTATATTCTTAAGAAATGAGTCGATACAAACTAAGTTTCATAGTATTATTAAATGTTGTGTACAGTGGTTAATTTTAATAGTAGTGGACAACATCTCGGATTGGCCAATTTTGAAACGAATTCTAGATTTAATTAATGGCTAACAAACAAATCATATGCAGACTTAATATTATCCAATGGAATGCTCAGAGTTTACGTCCCAAGTTAGTCTCATTTGAGAATATATTGTCACAAGAAAAGATCCACATTGGTGTATTAAGCGAGACATGGTTAGCAGCGGATAGTTACCTTAAAATAAGCGGATATAATATATACCGTAAGGATAGAAATGATAGCTACGGAGGCGTGGCTATTGTTACACACTCCTCGATCAAATCACAACAATACAATTTACATGTAAGTAATCCTCAAATTGAAATCTTATGTATTAAAATCTTTAACTGTCACGATATAGACTATATAGTCTCAGTATACTGTGCTCCGTCATCGTCAGTACAGACTAGTCAAAACGATTGGGATGAAATCTTTTCAGTATGTGGTAAAAAAACATTAGTATTGGGAGATTTTAACGGTCATCACGTCAATTGGTCATCTAAGACGAATCCTAGGGGTATTCAGATTTTGGATGCTTCACTGGATCACCAATTTGTGGCAATTAATAATGGTTCCCCAACTCGTATTAAAATGGTTAACAACGTTCTTCATCAAACATCACCGGACATTTCGTTTGCGTCTACTGATGTTGCACTCAAACTCAATTGGAGCGCTTTAAACGAGACCCTAGGTAGTGATCATCGCATTATTAGAATTTTTATTGACATGCAGATAAGTCCCAATAACATAACACGTAGAAACTTTAAAAACGCTGATTGGGTTGCTTACAAGCAAGTACTTTCTGATTTATGCGCACATTTTGAGTACTCAAGTAATTTGCAAAGTAGCTATGATTTATTTATAGATTACATTAATTTATCTGCTGATTTACATATACCATTTGTTAAAATTAGTCAAAACCCTAGTATAAAATTCTCCCCTAAACCGTATTGGAGTGCTGCACTATCGAAAATCATTGCAGAACGCCGGCAAGCCCTTGCAAAATTCAGACGCAACCCAACCCCCCATAATTTTGAGATATATAAAGACAAAGTGAGAGTTGCTCAAAAGGAGATACGTAATGCCAAAACTACAGCTTGGCAGTCATTTTGCTCTTCCTTAAACGAAACGTCATCCCCGAATGAAGTCTGGAAGAAAATGAAATGGTTAAAAGGGTACAAGTCACATATTGAGTATGTAGATAAAAATAAAGCCAATGAACTTCTTCGTAGCTTAGCGCCAGATTTTGTACCCCCTCCTGATCAAACGTTTTCGTCCTGTAACTCTGAACTAGCGATAACCATTTCAATGCACGAGTTCGAGAAAGCTATTCGATCGAAAGATACATCACCGGGTCACGATAACATTTCCTACTCGATGATTAAAAATCTGCCAAATAATGCCAAACAGATATTACTTTCATTATTTAACGAGTTTTATTTAGTAGGATTTGTACCTAAGCAATGGCGAGACGTAACTATTATGCCGATTCCGAAAGCACGTCCAGACCCAAACAGTATAGCAGCTTTGAGACCAATTTCAATGATATCCTGCATTTGCAAAATTTTTCATACAATTCTAATGAATAGATTAGAGTGGTTTATGGAAAAAAATAACCTATTTTCTGATGAAACTACAGGTTTCCGAAAATGCCGGTCAACTACAGATAATTTATCAAACTTAATTTTATCAATACAAATTGGATTCTCCAAAAATCAATCAACGGTTGGGTGTTTTGTGGATATCAATGATGCTTATAACAATGTGGATTTAATAACTTTAGTGCAAATAATGGATCGACAAGGGATAGGGCACACTATGTGTACTTATATTTGGAACTATCTCAAGGAAAGAAACCTAAAAATTTCATTAAATAATTACACAATATGCAGAAAAACATATCGAGGGTTGGCACAGGGTGACCCACTCTCTCCATTGTTATTTAATATTGCTACTTTATCGGTTTGTAGAGAAATAAGTAATATTTGTGTATCCCAATACGCCGATGACTTCGTATTGTATACGACCGGCAATGATATATCATACATGGTACACAATTTACAGCAGGCACTTCTCTTACTAGCTAATTTACTATTCAATTTAGGTCTGGAAATCTCTAGTACAAAAAGCAAAGTATGTGTTTTTAAAAGGGGCTTTAAAAAAGAATACATTGACCTTAAAATTAATGATATTTCATTGCCGGTTGTAGACAGTTTCAAGTACTTAGGGTTATGGGTTGATCGCTCTTTAAGATGGTCTAAGCACATTAACGAAACGAGAGACAAAGTCTTGAAGTTTGTGAATATCTTTAGGGTCTTAACTGGGGCGAAATGGGGTGTACATCCGATTCATATGAGGCGGTTGTATATATCTTTAGTCAGAAGCAGACTCGATTACGCTAGTGTATTATATGATAACGCAGCGCAAACGCATTTGAGTAAATTAGACAAAGTACAAAATATGTTTATGAGACTCGTAGGAGGATTCATTAAAAGTACTGCCATACATATTATGGAAAACGAACTTTGTCTTCAACCTCTAAACATTCGTAGACATTATTTGGCAGGTAAATATTGGCTTGCATCGAAATCTTTAAGCAAGGAAAAAATGTTATCGTTGTTGGATGATTTGCAATGTCTATGTCTTACGGCATACTGGAGAGAGAAGAGAAAACCACTGCTTATAACCATTCATGAACACCTTAAATCTATACCAATATATATTAGTTCTCAACTGGAAATATATACTTTGAATACATGGATCACCAATGTGGATCTTTCAAAGATTATTAGACCTGATATAGAACATATAACTAAGGCAAAAAGTTATTACGAATTACACTATATTCAAACAAAATGCACACAGTTTATAAATAATAAATATAATGATTTTTATAAATTGTTTACAGACGGATCAAAAGATGGTTGTAACGTTGCTGCGGCGTTCTTTGACCCACATAGAAATACCTCCATTAAACTAAATATAAAATGTAACATAAATATAATGTATGCTGAATTAATCGCTATCGCTGAGGCTTTATCATATATCCTGTCACTCGACAGCGGTGATTATGTAATTTTTTCGGATTCAAAGAGCGCCCTACAACACCTAGCTCGTTGTTCTTCGAAAACTCGAGGAACCCCCATAGCATATACTATTTTAAAATGTATCTTTGATCTCCATAAGAACAATAAACGTGTTATATTACAATGGGTGCCTGCCCATATTGGCTTGATTGAAAATGAAAGAGCGGATCAGTTGGCTAGGGAGGCTTTAATTGACGGTGTGGAATTTACATGTCTTCCATATTTTTCAGACCTTCTATATATTGTTAGAAACCAATGTATGCAGTTGTGGTCAGAATATTTTGATCAAAGGTCATTAACCAAAGGTATCTGGTACAAGACCATCCAGCCTAACATCCCGAGATTCC
Source organism: Herminia tarsipennalis (assembly GCA_945859575.2). NCBI lineage: Eukaryota > Metazoa > Arthropoda > Insecta > Lepidoptera > Erebidae > Herminia > Herminia tarsipennalis. The sequence goes on from OX243839.2 coordinate 1,347,460, forward strand.
CTTGGATCGATCATACCAATATGAGCAGATCTGATATGGTCATGGCTTTGAGGCTCCGTTCAGGACACATTCCATTGAATAAGTTTGCATTTCTAATGCGGAAAGTTGAGTCACCGAATTGTACAACATGTAACATAGTAGAGGATGTATATCATGTTCTGATGGAGTGTGCCCGGAGCGAAGTTCAAAGGCAACAGATACTACCAAAATTAAATTATGACTTAGGAAAATGTAACAGCATTTTGGCTGACCCCCTGTCGGAAGAAGCCAAAATGCTATATAAATTAGCAAAAATTTGTTTTGTTAATAGGACAGTCACCCAATGATAATAGTGTTAAACTAGCATAATACTTAAGTAAGTACGTTTATAAAACTTAAGATTACTACCAACGAGGGCGACATAATCACTATGTGACTAAGCCCTCTTAAATTAATAAAGATATAAAAAAAAAAAAAAAAAACAAATATTTTAACAATAATAACAAACAATAACAACAATCAACAAATACAAAATTTCACAATGAAACTACTACGTATCTAATAATTATAATTTTTTAATGAAATGCGTGCTTTATGTTCTAACGGTATCAAGCGACTGACGTCAGACTGCACGTGGCACCTGCGGACAGAGTAAACTGGTTTATTCTGGTTTTGTGCGTGTTTCCACTTTCCACTATCAAGTGACGATTTATTTATTTGTTTTGTTTCGTAATTATTATGGTCAAAACTTTTTACCTATAGCTAAACTACTATCATCTAAAGAACGACACGATATTTTATTGTTTCACGGTAGTCGCCTTGTCGTTTGCTCAAGGACGTGAAATTGAATGACATATTTTTTTTAATAAAGTCAAAACCTTTTTCTTTAAAATAAAAACTTGTTTTTATTGAAAACAAAAATCAGAGTGTTGCTAGGGATAAGTATTAAATTAAATAGTAATGTTAGGATATTGAAACATTTTTGTAAGGGCCAGAACGATATAGTGGAAACGCGCTCTAATATCTAAGTAACATACACACCACTACATATGCAAAAATTTCTCGAGACTAATTTCACTGTACCTCTGTTAGTAATTTCAGTCAGGGAGCACGGTAGTGTCCCCGCCGAGACAACGAAAGCGCAGGGCACTACCTGCCTTTTCTCGAAGCGTTTCGTCGTATTTTTGTGCTTCTATAAAATATGGTCTAAATAGTATTAGAAATTCTACATTTCACTCAGGGTATGATTTCAATACACTACATATGAAACTAACCAAATTTCAAAGGTACAGCTATTATATTCTACTAGCTGTCCCGCGCAACTTCGTATGCGTAAATTTTCACCGTTTTTGCAACATTTCTCGTCGCTACTCCGCTCCTATTAGTCGTAGCGTGATGTTATAGCCTATAGCCTTCCTCGATAAATGGGCTATCCAACAAAAAAAAAAAAAAATCGGACCAGTAGTTCCTGAGATTAGCGCGTTTAAACAAACAAACAAACTCTTCCGCTTTATATATTAGTATAGATAAATTATTAATATCTAAAATACGTAATAACGTAATAATATCTAACTTCGTCACTCACTGACTGATGATCACCGAAACTGTTGGGATACTTCTTGAAATCATAGAAAGTTGAAATGTGGTGTTATATAAGCTAGGATTAGCACAAGAACAAAATAACAATCAAGAAATCTGTACATTTTACCCCCTATCCCTTAAAATAGGGGGATGAAAGTTTGTATGGAAAGGACCTTGAGCGTATTCGTTTACCTATCAACAGAAAAGTGGTGATTATGCAACAGCTGCGACAAATAATTCTGGTTTTTTACTGCTAAAAAGGTCGTTTATATTTTCACAATTAGCACAATAAGGTATATTGTGCTAATTGTGAATATATAAACGACCTTTTCAACTATTTTCTTGCAAATGAAAGACGATACTTGTTACATTCTAAAATTATCTCGCGATCCAGCAAAAATTGTTTTGACTAGGGTGCCCAAAGCCACATTGTTACAGAAAAATTGTTATGCCATGTGCGGACGGATTTACAATAAAATCCCTAATGAGATGAAAGACCTGCCAATTAAAATATTCATCAGGAAACTTAAGCAATGGCTAATAATGAAATCATTCTATTAAATAAATGATTTTCTGAATGATATGTAATGTAACAAAATTATAACTCTTTGACATGTTTTTTTTATTAATTTTTAGTATTATTATAACATAAATACATAGACATAAATGTGATAAATGGACCTACCAATTTGTAATTTTATAGAACAATTATTCATATTGTGTAATTAACTTTTAAAAAAATAATGTATTTTTTTTTTTCGTATTATGCATAAGGTAATAAGAAACAAATTCAGCAGAAATCTTATTTAAATTAAATAATATTTCCATGTCACTATTGACTAAAGTTGTAAGAACTTAATAATTTATAAGACCACAGATGTACCAACTTTCGTGCAAATAAAGAATTTATTATTTATTATACCTATTAGAAAACCTTGAAAATAAATAATTATTTACAATTTGTGATGTTAATATAAAATATTGCTTATTGTTCAACTTTAGAAAGGATAAAAATAAAAAGAAACAAAACAGTTTTTGAACGAGTAGACTAACTAGTTATAAAGTGCCGTGTGTATTCTGTAGAACGACTACTTAATGGCTATCCAATGTTTTAGTGGGATGAGCTAACAGTCTCACCACTTATCAAGTTAAAATAAAAACAACCAATTGGGTAGTTGACTACAATAAAAGTAAATTATATTATACTAATCAGGTAATAGTGGATCTGAAAATAACTGTTCTTTTACAATTTAACATGATTTTAAATTTAAAAGCATGGAAATGAATACTAAGAGTAATGATTTGACAATAGGAACTTTTGACGTCACAGGTTGTTATTCCATACACATTTTATAGAGCTTGTCGTTTTGACATTTCATAAAAAGAGACTCATTTGAATAGACAGTCAACATCCTTAATGTTGAGCGGACATCAACCGATGATAGCGGTTTGTTGACATTCTTTCCAAGCCCAAAACAAACAGAGTAAATAGTCTATGAAAATGACAGATATAATTGCCAGGTGAATTATTGTTAAAGATTTTTGTAATTATATAAAAAAGTTATTTTATAAACGATATATTTATAGAGTTTTATGTTGGGATTTTGTGATGTGATTTCTGGGTTCAGCATATTCAAAGTTTGGTAACGACGAATTTTCATAGCAATTGTAAATCCTTGCAATTGCTTCACTTTTTTTTTGTGCTTTAGAGAGTGGGCAATGAAAAAAATAACTGCTGATGTGCAAGAAATAACAACCTAAGATAAAGAAAAGAAAATAAACATAATCGGTAATAAACACTACGACAAGACAGTGTGTAACTTAAAAAAATAAATGATATCCCACCAAAAACATTTTCATGTAAATTGACGACAGAACGAGTAGGCGTAAAGTTCTGACCGCATCTGGAACTGGGTTCCAGACCGCAGATGAATCTATGCGGTTTAGACAGCGGATCAAACTGTTTGTACTGTGTTCAAGGTTTCGAACTCCGGCAAATCTTATATGTTTAAATAAGAGGTTACAAGTTATGAGTTCCGTCAAACCGATTTTTTTTCTTATTCACACATGATGCACACTTTAAATTGTCAAAAAATCGCATGCATCAATGCAAGTTCGCAATGTCAGCCATTGAATTGAAATATTATGTTACGTGCGTAGAGATGCACTATTGACAGTATCTTCGCTATTTTTTCCGTTCGATTAATTGCTAATCTAGCGAATGATAAGACCATGTAGAAAACTAAATAAAATGATGGATTTTATTTTTGAAAACTTTGACGTTTGCGGTGGAGGCCATAAACATTTTTTATATTTTTTTACGAACGAAATATTTGGTTCGCCATCTTGTAGGCTTTAGCGAATTCGCCACGCAGCGAATGAATTTTGTCTAAGCCCTCTGTGCATTTACATGTACGTTTATGACCGAGCAGTGAGGAGTGGACCGGCGCGTGCTGTCTCCCGCGTTCCGAATTTTACGTGTCTTTACCACTCTAAAAAAGTTATCAGATCTTATGGAAAGGCAAACCCCTAGCTCTACACGGCCTAAACTAATACTATTTAATTCTAATCATGACGTATAGCATTCTGCGTGAAACCTAGTCTTACGTTCTCTACAAACCCTACACCGTAGTCAAAATGTGTGGCTTGGCTGTTCCGTTACGCAAAGACCTATTTAATTGGCACATAATCAACACTACACTCACAACACAATTTCATGCAAGAATAACTGATACTATTATGGTACCCACCTAGACGGCCTATAACTAAGACTTGCGAATTATAATAAGTTTGATTATTATGATGCGGTTTTTCATAAATCATTGAGATAATCAACCATTTTCCTCAGGTTTCACGTGTTCGATTCCCAGGCTTGACTAGCTTTTTCTCAATGCATTTTAAATATCCATATTTAACGTAATTAAAGCACTTACTGTATATAATAATAAAACAATAGCACACGATCAAACGTACAATAAAATCAACAGGCTAGTTAATTTAACAAATAAACACTTCTTAATCCACTACTGTGAATGCTTCAAATAACTGTAATGTAAACAAACAAAAGCGTCAATGGATATGAAACTGACGTCATAGTACTGATCCATCAACGCTCAAAATTTGTTTATATATTGTAAGTGGTATGCTTGTAATATCTACATGTAGGGTAAGGTACGTTAATATAACTCAACTTCTTTTTTTGTACGTTAATATGTGTTTTCGTTGATCATATCAAAACGGTCAAATAGGAACTGCGGTTACTGCAAACAGTTATTTCCAGTATCTCCTACAAACAAGGTAGTAATTTAATCGGTTTATATAAATATAATTTAATATAATATCTTATCTTAGGACAACTCACACAACGCTATCTGAGCCCAAACTAAGCAGAGCTTGTATTATGGAAACCAGACAACTGATAAACATACTTATATATTTCTAAATACATACATATTATAGATAAATAACACCCAGACACAGAATAAACCATCGTGCTTATCACACAAAGTTTTATCCTGGGTGGGGATCGAACCCACGACCTCTTGCTTAGCAGTCGGATACACTCCCACTGCGCCACAGAGGCATATCTATATATTATTTCTAACTAGCCGTTCATTAAGACTAAATAACATCCAGGTACGACTGGTTCTATCTGTAAGGTACTGTCTCCTTTTAAAAATACTATAAATGAAAATTAATAAGTAGAAAAATTTGTGAGGATAGATGAACTTATTGCTCTTTCACGCAATAACTTTCAAACGGATTTTACTAAAATTTTACAGTTTTGTTTTGTTATAGTTTTTACACCAGAATAGCACTATACCCTATGTTATTTAGCTTTTAATAAAAAAACAAACTATTCGCGAACGAAGAAGTGAGGAAAAGCTTCCAGCTTCGATTAAAAACAGCAAATAAAATCTTTTTTATACGAACCAAATATATCGACTACAAAGTCCATTAAGGATCAAATTATTACCGTTGCTCGTTGTAGAAAAAATATATATTTCCCGATGTGTTTTTATTTCATTTTGAGATTCATCGTTAATATAATGTTGCCATAAAATTAGATCGTAAATTATATTTATGATTTTTCAAAGCGTTTTGGTTAGCTTCACGGGATTTATTACTTAATCATTTTTGTAATAAAAACTGACACGTCTTATACTCCTAAAATCTTGGATGTATAAAGAACGTATTCGATGTAATATAGGCGATGGAGGACTGGCAGTAGCGTTCTCTGCGTACTTAAAAGCCTTACTGCAATCGCCAACCCGCTCGCCAAGTGTGGCGATTATGGCAATTACCCCAGGATAATATGATAAGTAACTGCTACTGGGGAGACCTATGCCCAGCAGTGGGACATCGTATGGATTGATATCACACATGAATAGGTAGAATACATGTTAAACCAGGCAAGTGAATGTCGGGCCACGCACATTTCTTTTTTTTGAAAGACGTCTCCCGCAGTAGGTTACAAGCCCTGTGTCGCGGGGGTCTTTACAAACATACAAGTCACGGACACAAAGTACACCCAGACTCGGAACAACAATTTATGGATCACACAAAGCGGTGTCCCGTGTGGGAATCGAACCCACGACCTCTTGCGTAGCAATCGGACACACTCCCAACGCGCCACAGAGGCAGTCATGTAAACTTTCGCACTTATAATATTAGTAGTTAGTATAGGTAGATAGTGCGTCATGGGATCGAGCCGTATAATTAACTGCTTCACTATTTTATCTCTCAAATAGACTCACTCAGATGTTTATACTGCTACTGAGCCGGACTGTTTAAAATTAACATATTTTGTCACAAAAGGGTTTAATATGCAAATTAAATTGAAGCAATTGTACAGATGACCAGTAGTAACCGTACCTTGTTTGCTTGGTGATGTATTTTATTTTAAAACAATAACTATTTCAGTTTGAAAACAAAGTTTGAGTACAGAATATCAAGATTACAGAACTCAATATTTCTACATATTTTACTTGTGAGACGTACACATATCTACACATAATCGAAGATCACATCGGTGCACTTTGTCAGAATGGCGTGGAGCGATTACGTGTCCATGTGCGATGTCTATATCTGCGTGCGTCAAGAGCGTTTTCTATGAAGGTTGTCTTCTGTACTCTCCGTATTCTGCAGTTTGTAATATTTAAATATGATTTTAAAGATTCAGAACAGGCAAAACGGAACCCTTATAGTTTAGCCACGTCTATTCGTGCGTCCTTCCATTCTACCGTCCGTCTGCAGCTTAGCTCAGAGATTGTGAGTATTAAAAAGTTTTAAATTTGCATGGATTTCTTTAAGCCGATAAAGAGGTTAAATAAAATCTAGAAAAAGAAAGTCTTATCTTATATTTATTTTTATCATGTAAAATTGGCAATTTGAAAAGAGTGGCCGCGAGTTTTTATTGCCAGGTTCTTTTCTCCGGCTTTACCTATTGTTTGCGAACTTGGCATTACATGTGCATGTAGAATCCCGACGTATCACAAGAGTGGTTTTGTAGCCTAAGTGAATAAATAATTTTGAATTTTGAATTATCATTACATGGATCTTTTAAAAATATTTAGGAGTTGTGAAAATAATTTTTCGGTTTAGGGATTCGTTTGTGATATATTAAGGCTTAAAGTGCAAAGCTTTGTTAGAGTAAAGTATCCCCCCCTTGTCAGTTAAACGGTTGTTTTTGGAGATGTGAAACAAAATCATATAAACTACCACGTCTATGAAGGCATTACAAGTTTACGAGTAACAGCTGACCAAGTGAGAAGTAATAAAATTTTCGTACAAATTCCAATGAAAATGACTTATATTCCTAACGTTGTTAGTAGTATGAAACAAAAACAACAGGAAACCTACCACTAGGCAGCTACGGAATCCGACATTGTCATTGACATTGACATTGGCCTGACATGCACTTGCTAAGTTTTATTATACAATCGCAATCGTGCGTATGGCAAACCAAAATATTAATTAATTACAAAGAGTATGATCATGTTGACTTGAAATATCGACCTGGTACTCGTATATCGATGAATAGCTTACTTCCACAGTTTGTTTGATTTTGATTGAAATTGGCAGAAGTCTACGTCATAATAGCAATAGCTATCAGTGTGCCAAATTTTAACTAAATTCCCTCAGTGGTTTAAACTGTGCACATGATCTCAAAGAGTCAGTCACGGTTTTTTTATTTATTCAGGTGAATGGAGTTTTGCTCGGAATTATTTTGACAGGGAGTTAAAACGGGCGACAGTGACAAGATTGCGTTGCCTTTAAAACATTCTCCTCGATAAAAAAAAAAAAACTAACACACATAATGTTTTATTAACTTCTTGTCTGTTAAGGAGTTAAGCGACCGACGATACGCGACGTATCTTCCACCAGATGTGGGCCGACTCTACCTAATTAAATCACGGTGATAAAAACTATCAATTTTCATATTAAAATGAATAATAATTCAAAAAGAACAGAGCTTTTCATTAAACACCAATGAAATCGTAATTAAACCCATATTTTGTAAACCTGAGACAATAAATTACTAAAACGAACCTTAATTACAGACCAGTACAATGAATGGAACTAAAACTGAAATAAATACTTAGCTACACTCATTACTTCGTAAATTAGCATAGAACATAACAGGTGAATAATTTATTCAACCGTTTGTATTGTGTAGAATAATATTTAAACAACATTATATATTGCAGGTGCTGGTTTAACAAAATAAATATTAGTTTGCGATATATAACGTGCTATGATAACGTTAAAATAAATTAACTTTATCAGTGAACGATAATATCACTTTTACCTCTTAGGCCTGGCTCCTGAATTTACAAAAAAAAAAATGCAGGATTGAATAAGAAACTACGGTAACTGCTTACCTTTACTTGGGTTAAGCGAGTTTGCCACCTCAGTGGTATAAAAAAGGGAAGAAATGTGCACCAACTGCATGGAAGTTCCCTTTTCTCTTGTTTTCTATTAAAAACTAGCGATGTGGAATTCTGGATTACTAGCAATCCTGTTAACCCCTCCAGTTAAACTCAATGGCTTGTGTTAGGAGTGTATTAACATTAGTAGCATAATAGGTAGGATTCGGACCCGCGACCTCATTATTACTAGCCGATGCCTTAGGCTACCACCGCTTCAATTAAAATAAAAAAATCAACCACAAACTCAAAATTCTTTATTCACTACACTGTCTTTAGTCTTTGACAGAAATAACATGATTTATTATACAATTACGGTTTTAATCGCCAAGATATTTTAAGGTTAAAGCAATCATCAATCAATCATCTGCTTGTATCGGTCCACTGCTGGAAATAGGATTATTTTAATTTACGCCACGACTCCCGGTCCTCCGGTTTGATTTATTCTCCGAGGTTTCATACCGTATTGTTGTGGTCACGGTAGGCCGTGGTCATAGGGAGTCAACCCGTAACCACGGTTGCTTTTCCAAATAATACCTATAGATAAATATCTGTTTATAAAATTGTATAATGTGTACAATTCGCGAAAGTTCAAAAACATAATAGGTACTTAATTATTCAAATTCAAATTCTTTATTGTACACATAGATAAATAATTATGTACAAAGGCGAGCTTAACTCAAAATTGAGTTTTCTACCAGCAAACCTTTTAGCTCTAGAGTAGAAATATATATAAAAGTAGTCGGAAGTGTAACAATAAAAGAAAAAAAAGAAAAATGGATAATAAACAGTAAGTACATACTTACATACATAAACGCATGTTATTTCAAAATCATATAATATACCTAAATAAATACATATAATATATATATATATATATATATATATATATATATATATATATATATATATATATATGTACATATATATATATATACATACCAGATAATACATACACTTACATATTAATATTACATAAATAAAATATTATAATAAATACTTAATTAGATAGAGTGAAAATATTCTTTTGTCCTTATTATTTATTATGATATGATTCTCGACGTTTTCATTCCTACATTGCTTGCAAAGCAACTATTTTCAAGCAATCATAGATTACATGTCATGGTTGTACAAGCGAAAGATCTTTAAAAAGCCTTGTTAAACTGTCTATGAACTATAGTAAAAGCACTAGTTCCAAATGCTCAGAAAGAAACAGATAAAATTGTATGAAATTTCGACAACATCGCCGAAGCTTGCACTTTATCGGAATTGCATTTTTTACATAAAATGGCCCACGCGGCGAAAAATTCCGCTCAAATTTGACCGCCTTTTGTGTCGAGTGATCAGAATATGCTGAGTTTATTACTGGTTCTGCGATTTGGTGGATTTTGTCCAATTGTTCGGTTTAATAAAAACAAATGTCTGGAATATTCGTTAGTTGTTCCATTGAGATAACACTTTCTTCCAATTACGTCATGTAAAACTGTACCTTTTCATTTTGGAACTGTCTCAAATGGACGCCTAATAATAGTACTAGGTTCACTAATAATAGTTATTTTTCAAGTGAAAACTTCATTAGCGGCGTTGTGTTTGTGAATTCGTAAGACCCTCCGTCAATGAACATCTCCTACAATATCATTAGAATACGAAGGTAAATTTCGCCACCATCTACAATGTTATTATAGCTCAGGTGGGGAATCGGACGGTCCAGAAACCAGTTCAAGTCCGAGTAACGGTTATTTTTTTCCCTTTACTATTTTTATTTAAGATTTTTTATTATTATCAGTAAGATCGAAAAATATTATTCAAATTTCATCAGTATGTATTTTTTTCTAAGAGATAATCTTTTTAATTGTCATTTTCAATGTGTCATGTTTGTGTGCAATATATATATATATATATATATATATAAAATAGATGAATATTGTATTTCACCACTTAAATGATAGTACTTTTATACTGATGAAAAAAAATATATATTCCGAAAAAAAAATGTTTCCTAATTATTAAGGAGTGCAACCCGTTTTCTATCTAAGTTGTTTTAAAAATACAACTTTTTATCTAACAGTTCTGATGTAGTACAGATTCGCCTTTTAAGTAATTACAGGCACTTATTTTTTTTTTTTAATTGATTTTTCGTAATGTTATATCTACCTAATTGTACTGTAATTTCTCAAATAAATGAATATTATATTCTTATGAGGAAATAAATTTCTTAAACCATGAAGATGACGATTATAAACAAAAAAGCTTATTTGTCTTGGATCTGTGGAAGTAGGTTACATTAAATCTATATTGAAGTTCCTAAGGCCGCCATTAAGCTATTAATTTTTTTTTCATTAACAAAAATTAAAAAAAGATTGAAAAACCCAAGACAAAACATTCAAAACTGAAAAAAGAAAAAAAAGATTTTTTTTCGTAAAATCAAATCAATAATTATTTACTTGTTAAATAGACGTATAGGAGGGTAGATTATATTTCTTAATTTGATGAACACCATACAACTATGATTTAACATCTAAACATTAATGTATAAATGTATTTTTATACCAGAATATACACCGCAAAATCTAAATCCATTAGTACCATTCCAAACAAAAACCCAAATACCACCCAATAACTCTAAAAACTTATCTTTTCAAAAGTAAATTTCAGCAATGTTAATAAATCTATCAATCAGATTCACAAATCAAATAGAAATAAGTAGAACAAACATATCCGATGACCTCCATCTATATTTAAATAAAAATCCTACCAATATTGTCTGCGTTTGGGATGTGTGTATGTGTGTACGTGGGACACTCAGAAAGTGTTAAAAAAACTAAAAAACTAACTTCTATGGATAACATATTTTAATTAAATCTTTTTAAAAATAACTACCAGCCTCTATAGAAAGTTTTATTTTCTAAATATTTTTTCCAGTCCGCCGCAGACACCTCTTCCACGGCTTCTTAAACGCTGCTAGCGCGTTTTCCTGCGATGAAAACTGTATCCCTTTCAGCTGATTTTTTATGCTAAAGAAATAAAAAAGGACCACGGTGCCAAAGCAGGTCTGTAAGGAGGGTGACCCAAGACTCTAACTGGTTTGGTGTCCGGGAAGTCCTTCGTATTGAACGCTGAGAGCGCGGGTGTGTTGTCGTGGTGAAGCCGTAACCCGCGGAGACCGGTTTTTGGTCGCTTGTTGCTCATTGCAGACAAAACTTCTGGCAGGCATTTTGTGGTATACCGTTTGACGTTGATGCTGCTTCGGTCTCATAGTGGAATTGAAACCGAAATCCCGCCAAAGTGAAGAAACAAGCGATCAATTTTTTTCCTGCGCTTCTCGATCGCTTCACTTTCGTAGGCGTTGGTTCGTTTTGAAACAGCTAAACTGTCGACTGACGCTTTGTATTTGGATCGTATCGATAAAAGTATTTTCGATTCGTCACCTGTCACAATGTCGTAAACGAGCCAGCTTCAAATTTTAGAATAATATCACGGCACCGCTCCACACGGGCCCGCTTCTGAGCTTCGGTGAGGTTGTACAGCACCCAGCGCGAAACTATCCTCCTCAAGCGAAGGTACTCGTATAGAATTTTGTGAACGCTTCCCGAACCAAACTACAGTGTATACTGAATCTCTTCATATGTAATTCGCCTGTTTTCTTGAATATTTTTTTTACTGTCAGCACACTTTCTTTCGTGCCAGCCAGTAGATGGTTGCTTTTGAAGGTCCTTCATCTATAAAAGCCATTTGATGTCAATCAAATGACTCATCAGGTTTTAGGTTATATTAAAATCGTAGAAAATCATCACAATACATGTTCTCGAAGCAGATCCATATTTTATATAAGACACGATAATTTAAATTGGCTCTCGAAAAAATGTGGAGTGAAATTTGAAATTCGAACAATGACATTTTTACTTTTAAATAACCAAATTTTTCAAAATAATTACAAGTGGCCAGTGCCATAAACCTTAAAAACTTTTTTTACGCATAACTTTCATTGAGTGGCCTGGTATGTTTACTCTTTTACTCATAAACTATAGAACGGATTGATGAAACTGTACAGAATAATTAATTAACGTAATGGTAGTGTGCGAGACTGCTACGCAAGAAGTCGTGTGTTCAATTCTCATACGGGACACCACTTTGTGTGATCCACAAATTGTTCTTCCGAGTCTGGGTGTACTTAGTGTCTAAATAACTGTTCGTGGCTGAAATATGTGGGTTATCGCAATAAAATGGAGCCCATATCTTTTCCCAAGCGTCTCTATTCTACACAAAATTGCATCACAATCGAGCAAGTTTCCGATTTTATCTACAGCAAAAAAAAAACATATCTTACCTATTTTCTTAAGATGTTATCAGGTTTTAACGCATCAGAAAGAACTTTGGCTACATTTTATAATCATCATTTAGAGGGGTCCCTGAGTCAGTGGCGACCTAACAGATCGACGAACAGATACTAACGGCCTATAGAGGATAACTGTTTTCGAAAAATAACATACCTCCCAATCTCGTAGTCGTAGTTGTAGTAGTAGTCGGCTAGTCATTATTTAAACTTTCGCGTTGCATGATTATAACTATTTATTAAACGTCCGTGATGACGTCATTGAAAAACAGAGCCTTTGACCTCTGTGACCCTGATCATGTGGAGCAAGAGCTAGTCCATGTTCAGGAGGTACTCAAGAAAAACGGATATCAGGTGTACCGAAGAATGAAGCATATGCCAAAACGTGACAAACCTCCGGAGGTGAACAGACAACCTGCTTATTTGCCCTACGTCAGAGGAGTGACAGACAAGATCGGATCAATTATGAAAAAGTACTCGATCCGTACGATCTACACAACGGTGGCCAAAGTGGGCAACCTGGTGGGCACTCCGAAGGATATTATACCTCTGCAGACGCCAGGTGTCTACAAAATTGATTGCAGCTGCGGTAGTTCGTACATTGGCCAAACAAAGCGACCTATAGCGGAAAGGCTAAAAGAACACATCGCAGCAGTGAAAAACCGGCAAGTGAACAAATCGGCAATTGCAGAACACATACTGCAATCGAACACCAATCACTGGATTGAGTTTCATCGTCCACAAACCCTCTCCACAGATCGCCATTTTTACTCACGAATTGTGCGTGAAGCGATTGAAATTAAAAAACATAAAACTTTCAATCGGGAAGAGGGTTTCAAACTATCCGTGACGTGGAATCCAGTGATTCGTAAAACACAACCTCGTATTGTTTCGCAGTCGGTTAACATGGACAAAATCAGTGTAGTGTGCAGTGACCCTAACTTTTCGAGAAGTAAAAAAGTGAGGGTGGATGAAGATTCATCGGCCTGACGGAGTCTTAACATCGCTGCGACAGTCCGCTTGTGACCACGGCCGGTGCAACCTGGTCGAAACGTCAAGCAATTTTAAGGTAAACAATGCGCGTTAATTCCCGTATAATAAATAGTTATAGTCATTATTTTTAATATCTATATAAGCGTAGCCGCGGACAAAAGTTACTCGTAGTTATGTAAGAAATAAAATAATTTGTATTGGTAGCCCTCTATTAGATAAACTACAGGAACATAATGTGAGGTCTGCAAGGTTCTTTACAGAAATAAAACCATCATTTATCCTACGTCTTCCGAACAAGACATTTAGAAGATTTAATGTGGTATTTATGTCTTTAAAAAACCCATTTATTTTGTTGATATATAATAATGAAGTGCCAACCATTTCATTTTAATAATTTAAGTCGCACAAGGAGGAAAACTTGGGTTTATATTGGAAATCCAGATTTTCATAACTGTCGATAATTTATTTGAAGTTGTCTACGAATATGATCTTCAAATTGTAATATAAAGCAAAAAAATGGATAGAATAGAGCATAAATTTTGCGCCGGCCATGATGCCAAGTCTTTATTTAATTTTTTTTCACTCAAAAATATTTTGCGAAAAAAGTTATTATGTTTATGGCACTGGCCACTTGTAATTATTTTGAAATATTTGGTTAAATTTCGAATTAAATTATCGTGTCGTTTAAAAATGGATCTGCATCGCTAACATTTTCGTGCGATGATTTTCTACGATTTGAAATGTAGCCTAAAACCTGGTGAGTCATTTGATCGATTTCAAATAGCTTTTATGGATGAAGGACCTTCAAAAGTTCAAGTGCAGTCACCTTACTTTGGGGGATGAACAAAGGAGTGGTCGTCCTATGACGCCCGTCACGGAAAAAATGTGTGGTGGCAGTAAAAAAAAATAACTAGAGCAAACAGGCGAATTACATACGAAGAGATTCAGCATACACTGCAGATTGGTTTGGGAAGCGTTCATAAGATTCTACACGAGTACTTTTGCGTGAAGAGGATAGTTTCGCGCTTAAGGAAAGGGAACATTTCGCTTCTCGATCGTTTCTTCACTTTGACGGTATACCCCATCAAAGTGAAGAAATGATCTAAAAGCGAAATGTTATCAATGCAGATCCTTTTTTTTGGTTTCATTTCGATTACAAGACTTAAGCAGGATCAACGCCGAATGGTATACCATAAAATGCCTAAAATAAGTTTTGTCATCAATGAGCAACAAGTGACCGAACACAGGACTCCTTTACCACGACAACGCACCCGCGCACTCAGTGCTCAAAACGAGGAACTTTCTGAACACCACACCGGTCAGAGTGTTTGATCACCCTCCTTACCGTCCTGATCTGGCACGCGCTGCTAACGCATCTAGGCGTCTAGAGGTGTCTGCGGCGGACTGGAAAAAATCTTTCGAAAATTGATTCAAACGCATGAAACTTTGTATTGAGGCTGGTGGAGAGTTTTTTTGAAAAGATTTAATTAAAATATTTTATCTACAGAAGTTAATGTTTTAGTTTCTTAAATCTTTCTGAGTGTCCTACGTTTATGTCGTTGTATAACGTTGTCTTTTTGGCAACGACGTCGTAAGTAGTGATGGGCACAGAAAACAGTCTCCTTAACAGAATTTAAAATAAAATAATAGGTACATATTTTTTACATTGCAAATGTTTAAAGAACTAATTACAATTAAGGTTTTTGATATTGATTAGCAAAAATCCGATTTTTGTTTTATTTAAATCACTAGAATTTAAGTTCAAGGGAAATTGTAGACAATTTTGCTGGAAAAAATCTTAAGTGTATTACCAATTTGAATGTTCTCTCTACGAACTTAGGTAGATACTGGGAATTTATGTTATAGACAGTACAATCTTTCATGAAAAACATTAAAATTGAAAACATAATATATTTTGAATTGTTGTTATCAAAACTAGCAATATATTCACTTAGTTTTTAAATTTTCATAAATTTCCATCGCAGAGAATGTTTTCGAAAACTTAATAGCTAAGTTTCCGATGCGGAAATTTACCATCTCTAGTTATAACTACATGTTTTTATGTACATTTAGTTGTAAAATGTAATACGATTACTCAATAAGTGGCGGTAGCCTAATGGCTAAGGCATCGGTCTCGCAATCGTGAGGTCGCGTTTTCGAATTCTACCCATTACACTACCGACGTGAACCCACTCCTAACACAAGCCATTGAGCTTAGTTGGAGGGGTTAACAGGATTGCTAGTAATGTGGGATCATCAGAATCCCACATTACTAGGTATCTTTAAAAAAATGTAGTTGATTAGGCCCAACTCTGATGCTTAGGAACAAAATTATTCCTTAAATTGTTACGTTAAAACACAGCAAACGGGGTACAGTTTTACACGAGGGCGGAGATGTGCGGGGGCACGTACGACGTAGTAGCGACCGGTTTATAGCTATGTATGAACAAAGTAGGTACCTAACTACAGAAATCGTACAATAGCACTATTTTTAAAATTAATCTAAAATTAAAACAAATATTAATAAAATGTTTTTTGTTGAAGTGTGATATCTAATGTCTAAAACATAAATAAGTCAAATTGTGTCTAACTCAATCAAATGCCATAGTAAAATTAGTTTTATCACGATTAAAAAAGGAAATATTTAGTACTTTAGTAGCGTGCCATTTAATTTTAAGTTCTCTTAAAATGTTTCAGAACATTCTCGGAGAATGTTCTTTCTGCCCATCTCTAGTCATAAGTACCGCACTTTCCGTGGTGCAACATCCGATAGCATTAGTATGGCCCATATTGTTATATTTTTTTTGTTGATAACTTTTTAAGGAAATCATTATACTTAAATTTTCATAAAATTAAGTATGTAGATAAGTAAACAAGTTCTCTGTATCAAGTATATTTTTTTAACAGCGCAACAAATAAATCTTACTTTAACACGATGTATAATACTTTGAACAGAAATGATGGCACATAACTGCTAAGCAATAAAAGTAAAAAAAAAACACCTAAGCCTAGGTCGTAAGGTAAGATCCAATTTTGTAATTATTACATTACTCTGAATGTTCAGATGAAAGTCTATGGCAGCTATACTCTAAGTGTGTTCCGCGGAACCCTAGGGTTCCGTGATACCTCTGTCGGGGTTCCGCAAGAATTTAGAAATAAAAAAATCAAAACACCTCTCTCTGGTCGCTCCGCGGCTGTGCGGACTCCGCGGCCGCGCGGAGACAAAACGCTATGAATGTTATTTATTTATTTATTTGTATTTGTATAAGCTTGTGTTACATTAGCTGGTACAATATCTTATAAGTTTGGTCTCAACAATTTTATACTTGTACAACGCGTTCGCTCTAAGTTTGCCGGTCTGTGGAATGCGCGTACCCTCCCCCACGTGACAACAAAACTTATAATGTGTCATAGTTTTACCCAAATATCTACCGTACACAATTTTTATTGTTACAATTAAATAAAATATTTCGAACGTCATACACTCATACCTATCGCCAGCGGCAAACTTAAAACGAGCGGGTAGTATACTTGTAAGCGCTCAGTCTCTTTGATAAAAGCCGCCTCTGAATTAGACGCTATAGTTGTCAACAAGCGACTTTCGTCTCTAACTTCAAAGGATAAAGTCGATATTGTTTACAACGCTATTTTTAAATTTCTGTTTTTATTTTTGCTTTTTGTTTATCAAAGGTCCGACTCGAGTATTTTCGAGAATATTTGAGATCGAGTCTAGGACTAAGTATAAAAGCGGCGATCGCGCGTTGGCGTCGTCAGTTGATGATTAGCGTTCGGAGCGATAAGTTACTACCTACTTACAAGCTCGCTAGCGAGAAACTAGTGTTCATTGTTTTACTGCCTGCTGTATTCTGTTGTCTCAGTTTTATACATTTCTTCCCTGTAGGTTCTAAATTTAGTCTCTTATACGCAGTAACGATTGTGCATTATTTAAACCCCACTATCCTGACTTGTAACATTATAAATAAAGAAGAATGGAACGTTGGCTTAAAGGTGTTAAACGTGTTCCAACAACATCTTCTAATGACGCTGAATGTTCAAAAGCAATGCGCGCGGAGAATTTAGCAATCACCGATCCAGAAGATGATGCCACGAGTGCCACGACGTCAAGCTCGACGGTTTCAAAGACGAAAAAAAGGAAGTATGATGAATCTTATATCAGTTTCGGATTTGTTGATTCCAACGGCTCACCTCTCTGCATGCTCTGTAGTAAACTGCTTCCTAATAGTTCCATGGCACCTGCCAAATTGCGTCGACATTTAGAAACCGTACACCCCGAGACTAAAGACAAGAATAAAGAATTTTTTGTTCGCAAAAAAGATCAGTTATTAGAAAGTCAAAAAAATATGATGCATGTAACACAAACTACCAACGAAAAGGCCACGGAGGCATCATATTTAGTTAGCTATCGCATTGCACAAGCAGGTGAAGCGCACACTATCGCCTAGAAATTAATAAAACCATGTGTATTAGACATAACAAAATGTATGCTTGATGAAAAATCTGCAAAGCATCTTTCTACTGTTCCGCTATCAAACGATACTGTTTCACGACGAATCCATGATCTGGCAAGCTACGTCAAACAAGAACTAGTTACACGTCTACAAAATACACGATTCGCTTTGCAAATGGACGAGTCGACTGATGTCGCTGGTTTGGCTATCCTGCTGGTTATTGTGAGATATCCATATAAAAGTTCTTTTGAAGAAGACATGCTTATGTGTTCATCGCTGCTTACAAACACTACCGGGGAAGAAATTTTTAATAAAATAAATATATTTTTTGAAGAACATAATCTCAGTTGGAACAATTGCATTGACATTTGTACAGATGGGGCCAAGGCGATGACAGGTAAAACAGCAGGAGCAGTGTCACGAATGAAAAATAAAGCGCCTAATTGTAGTTCCAGTCATTGTATTCTGCATAGACAAGCACTTGCGATGAAGCAAATGCCGTCTAATCTAAAATTAGTTATGGATGAAGCGGTAAAAATAATTAATTTTATCAAATCACGACCACTACAATCCCGATTGTTCTCATTATTGTGTGAAGATTATGGCAGCAAACATAAAACACTGCTGCTCCATACAGAAGTGCGATGGCTGTCTCGGGGAAAAACTTTAACAAGGCTATTTGAACTTAGAGCCGAGTTACAAATGTTTCTTTCAGCAGATACTTCTTTTAATTTGAAGGACCGTTTGTATGATAAAACTTGGTTGTTCCGATTGTCTTTTATGGCGGATAGCTTTCAAAAACTTAACGAATTAAATTTATCGTTGCAAGGTAAACAGACAACAGTGTTTCAGGCCTATAATAAAATAACTGCTTTTAAAAGAAAATTAGATTTTTGGATCATTTGCATTGGTAAGAAAGAAATAGAAAGTTTTACGTTACTCAGTGAGTTTGTTAGCGAAAACGACTCAGAAATGTTTGAAGATAATGTGTTTGAAGAATTGGTCCAATATCTCAGTTCGATGCGCGCATCTTTTGAAAAGTATTTTCCCGAAGAACACAATACAAAAATTAAAGTGAACTCCTGGATTCATAATCCTTTTTTACCCAACTTGGAAAAGCCTGAAAACATGTCAAATGAGATATATAAATCTCTTTTAGAAATGTCATCAGACACAAGTATGGAGTCATTGTTCAAAACGACGCCTCTTAATGATTTTTGGTGCAGAATCCAAGATGAATATGCAATGCTTGGCCAAATGGCTCTGGATATTCTTCTCCCGTTCCCAACTACATATTTGTGCGAAACAGGATTCTCTACCTACGCAGCCACGAAAACAAAATATCGCAAAGACTGGACGCCGAAGCTGATATGAGACTCCAACTTTCTTCCATCAAACCTGATATCAAGCAATTGATGAAAAATAAAAAACAGTTTCATACCTCCCACTAGTTAGATTTTTTCTTTTTTAATGTTTTCTATTATTGTCCTTACCAAGTGGTGAAGTAAATAATAATTAGTAACTGATACATTGTACTTTTATTATGCTGATTAATAAAGAATACACTTATAAAAATAATTGTTTTATTGTAGGGTTCCATCAAGTATTTTGCTTCCCAAAAGGGTTCCGTCATTTAAAAAGTTTGAGAACCACTGGTCTATGGCATTGTTCTGGGTACGGAAAGCGTAGAACCGTAAGGATGGATAAGATGGGGCTGGAGATAATGGATTAAAATGTATTAAATAATAGTGATGATGAAGATGACAATAATGATGATGATGCTAATGACATTTAAAATAACTTTATTAATTCGATATTTTAATAAGTACTCTAAAGATATTATGTGTTACGCCTTTAATAACTTTATATTACGAAGACGATATTGTAATAACATACAGTGAAAGTACATTTCATGGAATATTATAAAACGAAATCCGACGCTTTCACCTTAAATGTGGTTCTATATTAATAATATTCGTATCAAAAGTAAGGATTTTAATAAGAACCCCTCTTTTATGAGCTTTCAAGCCTATAATATTACACCTAAAGTACCAATAAAATACTCGCAGGTACGACCGTCAAATTGAAAGTAATAAGTGTTACTTATAATACATTCATGTCTTTATTATCGATCTTCTAAATTGTATTATTGTTAACATCTGCTTCTGTGATGTGCTGGTTTTTGACGGTTTTAATAACGGGTTTTTTAGCTAGCGGGATATTTCAATCCAAACCCCTTCGGTTGTTTATAGAACCGTAGTTTCTTTTAATTCAAATCAAGTACAAAATACTTGTGTGTTTCCTGAAAATGTTGAAAAACCATCAAATTAGCTGTCGCATTTATTGTAAGTGGATACATTATATAGTAGTTGACTGCTAAGCTGGAGGTTGTGGATGCGATCTGCACCTATGAATGAAACTTTGTGTGATGAGCACATGGGTTTATTCTGTGTCTGGGTGTAATTTGTCTATAATATGTATGTGTTTAGAAATATATAAGTATATTTATTGTCTGGTTATATAGTACCTACAGACTTTGTCTAGTATAGGATCAGATGTCTTTGTGTGAGTTGTCCCAAGAAGATATTATTATTTTTGATTTTATAAGTTTTTCAGAAACGCCTGGTTTCGGTATGCATTCTAAAAGAATAATAAATTCCTACTACGCACATTTCTAATGAAATCAAAAATTTATTTAGAAATAATGTGTTTGTATTACCGCAAAAGATTTATGGATTACTCAACATCAACTGGAATAGTGTTGACGAAACGAATAGTTTCTGCAGTAGGTATCGAATGTTTGTTATTACGCCGAAATAGATGGGAGTTAAATGTATACAATGAACTTTTAATAGAGTACAGATTCACTACAAAACGTCTTCAGATAATGGTAATGACCGCTTCTGTTATAGAGGTGCTCAATTCGTTTAGAAATAAGAAAAGAATTCGAATTAGAGTATTACTTATTTACAAGTCTTGTAATTTGCTACCTATATGAATAAGGATTTTTTGAATTTTAGTGTTCCGTAAGTAAGCTACAAAAATGGTCTACCAGTTTCGATCAACCTTGTACAACGACCAGATTTTTGGCCGATTGTACATTGTTTAATTTTAATTACTTATTATTGATTACCCCGGGATCTATGTTTCTGAATTTATGACCAACAAAGGCAAAAAATATATCTTATAACTTGTTGTTGTAAGATGGTTAAATTAATAAGTAATTAGAAATCTAAGGGAAACCGAAAATAAATGTGTCCTAATGAACCTCCGCCATTGAAAAAGTTGTACTGAAATGCTTGACTGTCATGTTTATGAATTTATTATTGCCCCGTTTATAAAATACTTTCTGTATATTAAATATACCTTAATGATTATAATAAAGGAACCACTGAAACATGTTCTCTGCTGTAGAGCTTAGTGCCAAGTACTGTAATTTGAAGTAAACTAATAACAGGGTAGACGCGTGTTGCCGAAATAATAACAACGTCTTACTTAGGTCCCATATGGAGTCTTGAAGGTACTATCTTATAACTGAATTTACTTTAATGCTACAGCTCCGAATATTATACCCCAGTCTTAGGTGTTGTACCACCTGTTGCCAGCAACGGCAACCATGTTAATATTTAATACTTTTATAGGTTAAGAGCGTGGATTAGACTAGGCAAACTATTTGCTGCTCACTCAATAGGGTAGATGACTGTAAGTCAAATCAGTACCTTTTTAAGAAACGTCAAAACGATGCGCCTCATACTAATTTATATGATATACAAAACAATGACGTCATTCTTTTGTATGATCAAATCATGTAGTTTCAATGTTTGTTTTGATGTTTATAAATTCGTGACAACGTAAAATTGTAGAAAAACATTGTTTTACACAATATTTTTGCTAACGCTATTTCCTGTAGTGTAAAATTATTTATTGTTATTGTAATCATCTACCCAATTGTGGAAACGTGTTGTTCATTGGTTTAGTGCATATTTATTTTTAGGTTCAATCAGCCTTTATCAGTCCACTGCTGGACATAAACCACTCCTAACTTACGTCACAAATACGAAATATAGCTAAATATTTTAAATTAGGTGCTATTGACCAAATTAGGTAGACAACGACAATCTATCTATACTATTAAAAAATTATAAAGTAGCTATGTCTGTACATTGGAGATATTTAAAAAAAACTAACCTAGATCAACTAATTCAGGGTTTCTAAGTTTAAATGTTTTTTTCGTGTCTTTTTGTTTGAATGTTTATTCGGGATTCGCGCACTATTATACTGGACAGATTCTATTAAAATTTTGTTTGAGTATAATCAAAAAAAATATGCTTACCCGCGATTTTGTACCCTTTTACATATATAACTCTAATGAATGTCTGTGTTGTAAACTACTAAAACACAAATATAGTACCTGGGAAAACTCACAGGACGCCATTGGCAATTTCAACCTCTCAAAAGCATTTGATTGTGTGGTGCATAGTATAAGGCATTACCATACGGCATACTGGGTACAGCGCTTAATCTTGTTGCTTTTTATCTTAGTAAGCGAATGCAGTATGTTGACATTAACGGAATAAGGTCGTCCGGATCCACAGTGACGTGGGCGTGACGGTAAACGTGGGCGTGCCACAAGGATCAATTTTGGGTCCTCTTCTACTTTTGGTGTACATAAACGATTTGCCATTATTTACTAGTAACTTATGCGATATTGTTCTATTTTCTGATGATACTTTTCTTATATTCAAAACCAATCGTAAGAGGTTATTATAAAGTGGATGAATATTTAAATGATAAAGAAAAATGGGATGCCGTGTGGTGCCGGCTTAAGAATAGTACCACCCCATCTCTTCCCGTGGGTGTCGTCAAGGCGACTAAGGGATTTCACTCCGGAGGACGGGCAGCAGCGTCCTCTGCGTACTTAAAGCCTTACTGCGATCGCCAACCCGCTCGCCAAGCGTGGCGATTATGGCAATTACCCCCAGGATCTACTGGGGAGACCTGTGCCCAGCAGTGGGCCATCATATGGGTTGATATGAAAGAAAAATGAATCTAGTTGCTTCCTCCTTGTTACTTTATTATGCTTGGGTGAATTTTGTTGTCATCTTATTTTAATTGACTTTGGTAAGTGAAGATTCTGCGTGACGAATAAAGGTCATTCTTTCTTGCTTTTGATATCAAAATTAATATTTTATATTTAATCATTCGTTACAAGTACTTTGCCCAATATATAAGCACACAAAGTTTTTACTTTTGTTGAAGTAGATGCTCCTACTATGTTGTACCCACTAACAGATTTTCAATATTACAATTTCCCTTCTGAACATACAAAGCTCTGCTGGCTTTCTATCAATAGACCAATAAAGGCACGAGAAATTTGAGAGTCTACGTGGTCACTCTAGACTTTCTCTAACCAATTTAGGCAAGCAATTTAAAAATGAAACATCGGCACATTCAGGTTTTGCTCTTTTAATACCGTTTTTATATTCCTCATAAGTGTGTGTGTTTCATAACTGTTGATTCTCAGGCTCGGGGTTGATTTACCTGAAACGCCAAACCACGTGTTTCTTTATTTAAAACCAGAAAGCTAAATACAAGTTTTTTTTAAAAACTTGTATTTGGCTTTCTGGCCCGTACTTTCTAACTCCGTTATTTTTGAAGTGAGATATGTAGATCTAACTTCAAAAATGACGGAGTTACTTCATACAAATTAGCAACCCTTATTTTATTCAGTTAGGGGACAAATTTTCATACATTCTATCTCAGAGAACGGCTACATTATGAAAGGCGTCACTGCTAAAATTTTCAGTTTCTAAGACCAGCGGCTTAGGCTTAACGTTGACGAATCAGTCAGTTAATCAGGACAAGTGATTATGTATGTATAAATGTGTCACAAGGATTAAAAACTAATCTATACCGACTTAAATATCAAAATATTACAAGAAATAATCGTTAGCTGGATCGCTTATAATCACGTCAATCTATGAGACTCAGTCTAATAGCGAGTGTCTCGGGCGGACTTAGGGTGAAGCTTTCGCTCACTCATAAGTATTTGAAGTATATATATATATATATATATACACTGTGACTTATACTGCTTATACCCCAACAAGAAAAGTAAAGCTCTCAAGACAGTTTTAAGACTACACATAAAAGCAACTTCAAGTATGCTACTGGGTGGCGCAAAAGTAAAGACCCTATTTGGTTCAGCTATAACATTTTTTCTAAATTAGAAAACTAGATTTAGATTTTTTTAAATGTATATTTGTGCCATTAAATTTCGTACCATTAGGATTTAAAGATGATGTCTTTTAAATGGTGACCTCCAGAGTTGATACACATTTGAGCCCTATTTATGACATTTTGCATAACTTGCCGTAACACTTCCTGCGATATGTTTGTTATTTCTTGACGAATGTTTTCTTTTAGAGCTGCGAGAGTCTGTGGCTTGTTCACATACACCCGAGATTTCAAAAAACCCCAAAGAAAGAAGTCTGGACTGGTCAGATCGGGTGATCTTGCAGGCCAAGGCAAATCGCCAAAACGAGAGATAACTCGGCCTGGAAAAGCGTCCCTCACTAAGTCCATAGTGTCGCGCGCTGTGTGTGCCGTAGCGCCGTCTTGTTGAAACCAGATGTGCTCCAGCCCCAATTCGTCCAAACTGGGTATCAAAAACTCACGTAACATGGTTCTGTAGCGTTCTCCAGTGACAGTTATCGCATTGCCTCCAGCGTCTTCGAAAAAATAGGGTCCGATCACTCTGTCAACACAGATGCCACACCATACAGTAACTTTTAGTGGGTGTAGAGGTGTTTCTTGAATAATGCGCGGATTATCAGTGCCCCAGAACCGAGTATTCTGCTTATTGACATGCCCTGAGAGATGGAAATGCGCTTCGTCACTCATAACCAATTTTGAATGAAAATCATCCTCTTCAAGGTTGAGGTTTATGACGCGCTGGCAGTAATCTAGACGAGCTCGGTGGTCAGCAGGCAGCAGCTGATGAGTCATTTGAGTTTTATACGGGAACATCTTTAAGTCTTTCACCAAAATACGCTGCAGGGTCCGTCTGGAAATGCCCAATTGCGTGGCACGTCGCCTCGTTGATGTTTCTGGACACTCTTCCACACCTTCGCGCACAGCATCGATATTTTCAGCTGAACGGCCTGTTCTTGGTCTCCCAGACTTAGGTCTATCCAATGTTGAGCCAGTTGCTTCAAGGCGTGTGGCAAAGCGTCGAATTGTGCGACCAATCGGTGCCGGACGGTGGGGAAATCGTCGACGAAATTCACGTTGTGTTCTTATCACTGATGAATTATTCCGTAAGAACATTGACACAATTATTCCACGTTCTTGGGGAGTAAAACGGTCCATGTTTATTTTCAGTGTATTTTACATTTGTTCACTACACAATTTTCAACAACAGAATGACAGAAAATGTCATGTAAAAAAAAAAAAAGTATTTTCTTTAGTGCCACTACTTTTGCGCCACCCAGTATATGCACGGGTTTTGGGCGCAGTTATAGGAGCGTTTATTTCTAATCTACTTACTAAGCCCTAAACTACTCTCATAAAGATCTGAGACTAAACATTTACAAGCTTGAATGCTTTTATTAATTCCTGACATAAGTGTTTCACTAGAGCAAAATAGTTTTTAATGCACCAGTAATGTACCTACTAATATATTAGTTAAAAGTATTTTTTGTAAACGTCACATTATCATATTGTAGTTGGTTGGATCATTTTTTTTTAAAGAAATAAACAAACTTAAATATCCTTTATTAAGTTTCGTATTAATGTAGTTCAAACGCAACTAGTGACATAGGTAAATAGTTAATCTAGTAAACTCGTATGGGAAGTCATTTTTATTGCAAACGTGTAGTTTAATTGCGTCATTTCACAACCCCTTCGAAAAAGAAGCATTTATCATATTTACTGTAAAAAATATTTCTTGAATTCTTATGAACATTCGCCATCTTATAAAAATCTTCTCAATTAAGTACATTATAGGACAAAATATACATTACCTCTATTTTAAAATAATAAGGGTTTAATAAGGGTTTTCTACAGCGTTCCAAATCGTACAATATTATCGTAAATGTACAATAATTTAGGCTCATGGGTGTAAGTATGTACCTAATTCATCTGAGCAGTCTTCCTGCTCCATATACGGCAAAAGTAACGATTTAATGACTATTTATGCAAGAATAACGAAAAAGCGGTACCGGCTTAAGAATAGTACCACCCCATCCTGAGTCACGGCAACTCAGGGATTTTATACGGCAGCGTACTCTGCGTACTTTAAAGCCTTATTGCGATCGCCAACCCGCTCGCAAATGTGGCGAATATACCCAGGATCTAGTAATTTAAGTAGATTCTACTGGGGAGACCCGTACCCAGTAGTGGGATATCTTATGGCTTGATATGATATATGTAACGAAATTAACACGCCTTTCTAAAATGGAAAGTCTTATTCATTTATAGGCTTTATGACCCATCGAGTCAATAATGTCTAGATACTCCAAGAATGAGTATTATATGTACTATAAATGTTGATAAACTTTCGCGATTTGTACACATTATTAAAATAATTATATATATTACGGGTCTTAATCGCGTGAATAATTGAAGGTAAAATACCTTGTCACGGAGGCGACGCTGAGCTCAACTAGTCTACCCGTGACCACGGCCGTTGCAATACGGTCGAAACGTCGAGCAATAAACAAGGTATTTTACCTTAAATTATTCACGCGATTAAGACCCGTAATATATATATTTTAATAATTATATGTACTAGTTCTTATTCATGATGGCTGTAAGCTCATGGATGTACGTAAGTATTTTCTGTTTTACTGTTCTTATTCAGGGTTATAAAAAAATAAGGACATAACCGATTTATGGATATTTTACTGACTTTTCTCTCTCTCTTTTCTAATATTTTAGCCTATAGCAATGGCGTCTTACACTCACTTTAACTACTTTTTTTTTTAGAAACATAAGCAATCGAAAATCGAAACCATTCATACTCGGTTAAAACACAACCGTAGTTTTTGAGAAAATCATATATCCACATACATAGGCTTTTTTGAAGCTGGATTAAAACTGCAATAACTTCTAAAATGATAAACAGTGATAGCAAAATTTTGTCACGACTAAAGTCTTGCATAATGATATTATAATAAGTAAATGAGGGTACTCAGGGGTACTTTTATTTCTCGTCTATGGAATCACTATTTTCTAGTTAATTAAGATATAATTTAATTTAAATTATTAGGAAAATACCTTCAAAGAACTAAAAACTTACTTGTGGAAGACGATGAATCTTTAACGCGTGTCCATTGCATTAAACTTTAACCTCGTATTAATTATAATTTGCCATAGTATAACTTTTTAAATTATTTATATATACAGCAAGTTTGAGGTAATGTAGTAAAATAATGTTAGGTCGTAACTATTGCCGTATTTTAGCTGGCTAAACACTCAAGAACGTTTTCGATTATTGTCAATAAAATCAATATTGAACGATTTTGTTAAGACACATTTACTCGTAGGTTAAGTTAATTTCAAACAAATGACTTACGTTTACTGATAAAGTGATTGATCTAGTATCTAATAAGCTTGTTTGGTCCTTTAGGGCTCTTATTAAGGACTATTGAGTTTAAAATAGTCTTGAACAAGACTATAAAAGCGAAAACTTATAGCAATCTCAGCTTAGTATTACTTAAGAAATTGATTCTGTAAATATTTTACTAGGTAATCTTGTAGCAAACTATAAGACTAAGATAACAAAATCGAAAGCTCTTGAGTATGTTATGAGCTGTCAAACGCTATTATAAGTAAAAAAGTCTGCTATAATGCAATTATAAGAATGCTATTAGGACAAATATGCTTATAATTTTTGCTTTATAATATTTGCTTGTTAGGACGTTTTTACCACACATTTTTCGTCATTCGTAAAGCCTGCAGATGCGATCAACCATTCGCAAGAGGTTCCCGTCAAAGAGAGTTTAATGGCTTTCACCACGATCTAAGTGTGAATACACAAATTGCGAGATATGCACCTCACAATGCCTGTATCCCCTATAACGAACGGCTAATGATTGTGAGCTGCGCCATACATTAGAAAGCTCAAGTGCTTGGTAACAATCTGGCATCCACGCGGGTAGAGCCGCGGGCATAAGCTAGTTACAAATAAATGTCGCCAATCTGACACCCTACCTGGTGTAAGATTGGCGTTATTTATTTTACCTAAGTTTTAAAATCATTATTTTTAAAAATGTGGGTTACTCAAATTTAAGATGTTGAAGATATTATAATTTAGGTAATTATCAAAATAAATAAGCTAAATTTTCATTAGGCGGTAATTATCAAAACATAAGGAATTTGATTATACACCCGTAAATGTATAATTTTGGCGTTTACCTAATTAAAATGTATTACCTAATTAGATTTATTTGACTTATAAAAAGCTAACAAATGTAAGAGTTGAGTTACAAATAGACGGCCTGATGAAAATTTAGCTTATTGTGTATTATGAAAGTGGAGTCTCAGTCAATATTAAGCGGCGGGTAACATGTGGTTTACCTATGAACGGGAAGCCTTATTAGGAGTGTTGGTTTCCATTAACAATGATTACCTCCATCGGCCGATGTAAGAACGGGTTTAGGGTCAGACCGACATTTGTACCTACTGATTTTATTGTAACGGTTGTTGGGTAAGCAGCGTATGCAGAATATTGTGTTTTGTTTAAGCCATGTGTCGCGGGGCACTTTAAAGACGTTCAATTAACGGACAGAAAGTAGACCCAGAACCGCAACAACAGTTTTTGGATCTCACAAACTGGTGTATTTTATAGGAGGAACCCATAACCTTGCGCAGCAGTCGGTTTGGAAGCGACTTGACCCCGTTGAGCAATCCAGGGTTTGGTGGAAGAGGGGTGGATTAGTTTGGAAGTGACGTTTGACCTCAGTGAGGGTAAATATTATCAAAGGAAGCACTTTCTTACAACAGCACACAATAGAACCGAACCTAAAGATGTTTTTTGAGCATTTCATTTTTTTATTGAAATTTCGTTTTCAATGAAACACACGCTGTCTTTTGACATAAATATATAACTATTTCAGTCACATACTTTTGGTATACTTGAGCCTTTTAAACCCTTTCTTGATCCGCCACTGTCGGATATTGCTATTCACATTATAATCGAAGGCATAGAACATCAAGAGTGCAGAAGGGAACCTTCACAAAGACATTAATCAAAGACTACATCGCATTGGTGCGCTTTGTTGTGTTGCACGTGCCCCATTTAGGCGTCTCTGTGCGATGACTATGATGGCGTGCGTCATGAGCGTTTCCTATGTAGGTTGTCATCTGTATTCTTGGTGTTCTGTGTCGATAGGTGATGAATGATCACCAAAAGCATGAATGACAACAACATTGTGCTATTATGCACCCAACACATTTACCTATCGTTTTAATAAGATATTTTTGATAAATTTACTTAATTAAAAGGTGTTTTTAAAATTGTTGCATCTATATGTGTATGCAGAATTTGATGATGATCGATTGAGTTTTTAAAATGAAACATTCATATAAAATCATATTATCGTTAACAGAATTAGTAAGCAAATATTTCTACACAAAATACCTTGTCAAATAATCCTAATATACTTAAGAAAACAGTATTTAGGGAGTACAAGATAATGTTTGTAAGTATGACAAATTATACGATGCCAAAAATAAAGATAAATTACTGTCAGCTACGAGTAAGATTAATAACCATTCTTATAAATTGATTAATAATATTTTACAGCTCTTTTTACAATTCGTAGGAAAACGTTGGACATATAAAGTGGTCAAAATAATTCTAACTAATACTTATTACAAATTTCTAAGTTTTCACGCTTAAACCGCTGCCGCGCTGACGCGATTATGATGGTTGGTAAGGAGATCATTTAAATCCTGGGAAAAAACGTAGGTGCAATAGTTTTATTGCAAGGACCGACATCTATAGTGACTTTTGATAGCTACTTAGAGTCTTATTAATATCTTATAATTATAATAAGGCACTAAATTGAGATAGACTTTAAAATTGAAACTACATTTTCCTTATTTATTGAAAGATACAGTCTTCATCTACCTATATCAATACTAAGTAATAAATCTGAAGAGTTTGTTTAAATGAACTAATCTCTGAAAATTTGGTATGGGGGTATCTAGAAGACTGAGGATGGCTGTAGGCGATTCGGTGTAGGGGGCAAAACCCTCGAGCAAAGGCTAGTTACATTTTTAAACAACTTCCAATCGCACAGAAACCATTTGTGCTTTAATCGAAAAAAGAAGCGTATGTTATTTTATTATAAAAGCTATCTATATCTTTAAGCCTTTGTTTTGTAGCTACGGATAAGAAGGACTAATAAAGCTAAAATACTTATTATTTTCACTTCGATAAATCTATGAAGGAAAATTTCATTTTAGCTTCATAATGGTGGAAACTTTTCAGAATTTTATTCCGTTTTATGCTACATTGAATTTAATGATCCTATAATTATATTTCTTAGTCATTTTACTTTAACCATATTCCACAATATCTACAATTTTAATGGTGAACAAAGCAGTTGTAATAACATAAAAACTTCTGTTGAAGATTATTGAAGATTATGTCGTGACCAAACTTATGATTTTGGGATGACGACGGCTTTAGCAGTATCTACCAACCGAGTTTTAAAAGTAAAACGATGTCGGTTTTCTCTTTACCACCGTGTTATCGGCTAAAAGGCTCTTTGAGCTCTGGCTGTAATTAAAATATTAGTCAAATGCGAGTTGGAGTCGCAAAATTTTATTTTTTGCTAAATAATAATATCTTGGGACAAACTTACACAACATCATCTGATCCCAAACTAAGCAGACCTTGTACCATGGTAACCAGACCAGTGATAAACATACTTATATTATTAAAAATACATACATATTATAGATAAATGACACTCAGACACAGAATAAACCATCGTGCTCATCACACAATATTTTATCCTGGGTGGGGATCGAACTCACGACCTCCGGCTTAGCAGTCAGGGCCACTAACCGCTAGACCAATATGCCAACCAGCCATATAACAACTTATTAAAATTTAACTAAGTGGTTATTTGTGTTATCCTCTTTAAACATTTACTATCCTGGGAATACACATTATTAATTTGTGCTCGTGTGAAAAATCTGAGCACGCTCGATTATATCTTTACCCACATTTTATTAAAACCAAAGATATAAATGTTTGCTTTGATTATAGTAATAAGCTACAGTTTCGTGTAACTATATTGTTTTTTTTTTATATTTGATTTTGTTTTATAAACTAGCACTGTGGAATTGTAGGTCCTTGTTCCCCTACCTACTGTATATTCATTTAAAATTATTTCCTTATCCTACGCCTACCTGTAGTTTATTGTTAGTGTAAGTAGGACACTACTTACACTAACAATAAACTACAGGTAGGCGTAAGTTATAAAGTCAGTGTCATCGGCCGAATGGCCTCCACTGCTAAACATAAGCTTAGGGTGGAGGGCAGTTCTACGCCATAGGTACTAATATCATTACTTTTTGTAATTTTAGTGGGTACCCTCTAAGGTCGCGGGTTCAAGTCCCGCCTGAGATGTTTTTTTCCTCGATGCATTTAAATTTAGATATGTTATAATTTCAAACACTTATTTTAATATTTGCTATACTTATATCTACTATTATATTTATCTTATTAATCTTTATATTGGCAATACCAACTTCAAATGAATATTCAAGTGGACGTGGACTTGGAGTTAATGTTGGCCATAAGGCTTTGTGTATTCTTATTTCTTTAAACCGTCACTCATAATTAAATTTAGCTACAATGTTCAAGATAACAGAATTATGCCAACCTAAAATAACAGCACGTACCAATTTAATATTTTGAATAATTAATCATTCACAGCAGCGGAATCTTTTTGAATAAAAGATTATATTCGGGAAGTTTAAGCTGTAGTCAGCAAGCTTAGAAGGTACGATGGTAACCTCTGATAATTCAAAACAAGACTGATGAAGGAGACAGTTACTTAAAATGAGAATGAAAGCGTAAAGTGTAATGGGGATCGTAAAATTTTAATAGAAAATATAATTAGAACAAAATATATCACTTAGTAGGTAAGTTAAACTTTTTGATGGTATTTGAATATAAAAGTGATCGTATCAACTTTTGTAATCAAATTTAAAGTATTTCACCTTTTATAAGGCAATATTTAAAACTGGCGCAAAGGGAAAGCTAAATGAACTAAACTAAATACATACATTACAGACTTGAACAATAAGACAAGTAATGGAAATACAATAATGAAAACTTCATAAAAAGTCAATTTAATGGTCGATTTATAGACAAAAGTGATTCACTTGGAAGCAATATACAAAAATTGGTTTATGTTTTTAATTTGAGTTGTAGACAACGCAAATTAAAAATATAAACCTTTCTATATTTTATAATTTCAATGAAATTATAAAATATAGAAAGTCTAGGATCTAATATAACTCAATATAAGCCAAAAAACTGTAAATATAAAACGGTAAAAGCCAGAATAACACTTAGTTCAATTTAAATCTAGAATCAAGTACAACTTCTATTACAGCTACACCTACAATACAAAATATTTTCAACAAAAAATCTAGCGGGGTTAATAAGTTCCACGGAATTGCTACCATTCTTGACGTCGGAATCCACGGGATTATATCCTGAAGCCAACTTAAATGTGATTGGGGTTTCTATATTAAAAAGATGCGGTAGCTTAATCTGAACAGAAAAAGTCTGTACAACCTTTTTCTGGACGCAACTTTTCTCACAATGTCTATTTGGCCAATGATAGCCCACTTCTGCACAAAATCTTCTCTTGCAGAATGCAAGTGTAAAAAGAATTTAGAGTTCAAACGTTGGTTTAATTTACCGAAACCGAGCTTACAGTAACTTTAAATATTTTTTACGTCTCAAAATGTACTTTAGTACTAGTAGACAGAAGGTACTAAGTAAAAGAATATTTTTGTGAATATTTATTAAAATTATACATTCCTGGAAAACCAAATGAAAAAGAGTCTACAAAAGAATTAAAGAACAGCTTGAAGGTATCCGAATCAAATTTGAAGCTTTTCTTATTAAATTGTTTCGGGTTTGTTAGTCCAAATAATAGGTACCTTTGCTAACTTTTTCCACGAGTTTCAGATTTTTACAGTATTTTTTCTAGATTTTCAGTATCAAACTTTGATTAAAATTTTATTCATGACTGCTTTGAAAGACCTTTTCAATTCCGTTAACAATTAACAAAGCCTAATTTAGTTCGTTTCGAAAGTTATATTTTTAATATAATAATAAAGTAATATTTTTATAAAAAATGTGATTAGGTCACATTTCAAATTAAATAACTGTAGGTAACTTTGCTTCTAAAGACTTCGATTTTACCTCTAAAGCACTACGTTCCATATTAGCACTATACTAGTTACTTACTTCTATACTAGTTTTCAATCAAAATTCTGTTCATTCTGATTCAACACGAACTAGAATGAACAGAATTTTGATAGTAAACTTAACATTTAAAAGGAAATTTTCTTTGAAAAGTCTGGGGTCTTTTTCGAAGATTTTTTCAAGTTGGTAATTGAGTTCGGGCTCGTTTGTAAAAACGGTGAGGAAGGGTTCTTGAAAAACAAAATATTTAATGGCAAAAAAGCAACGACTAACTAGGTAGATAGCACTTCATAATTAAATGATGGAGTTGTTTAATGTAATGGATAAAATTTCCTGATAGAAATATTCTTGGGAAGTTTTGTATATTATTTTATCTAATAATTGCAACCCATTAATCTGTTTTTCCAAGTATCGATTATTTTTTTTACCTATAGCCTTCTAAAAAAACACACACAAAGGCTAATTAGTAATCTATGCATTAAACACATACCTACACAAAAACTTAAAAAAATGCTTTTGGGTTACTTATGGGTAGATTACGCAAAACAGCGTTCGGCTATCTCAAAAATTTATATAGAAAACCTAAATGTTAGGACACGAAAAAAATTGTGTCACTAGTCAAAGAGTTTTTCTAGTCGATTAAATAAAGAAATTTAAGGATATGTCTTAATAGTCCAAGATCCCAGAGCGATAAGACACAACTTATTTTCACATAAATGAAACCTCATGTTCTCAGTAGTGTCTTATGTGCTCAGAATACCTGCGCGCTTGTGGAGCTTGCCGAGTGACACCTGGGCAGGTACCAGGTGTGAAAGGTAACTAAAATTAATAGTTACCTAACTTAAATTTTCATAGCTGATTTTTAAATATATTTTGTAGAGTGTTATTATAAAGTTATACCATAAGCGTCAGACACTTTTCGTGGGCCAGTACTTTTGTCAGACGCTTTAAAGCTCTACAAAAAATAAATTAACTTAACTTATTTTTACATGTCTGACATTTAAATATGTTGTTCAGACAATTGTTACGAAGTTATATTTAATTAGTCAGACAAAATTGATTGACCAAACACCCCCTAAACAGCAAAATTATTCTGCCGTGAGTATGAGCGCGAAAGCATTATGCGCATGCGTCTTAGAGTAAATATATGAAAAATACTTATGGTACAGCTTCCGATATAAAATTTTTGCATCTCTATTTCAATATTAACGTAATAATTAGTCAGTATGAAAGTAAATTAATTCATTTAATATTTCTGGTATAATTAATCTGTTCAGAGCTATTTTTTCTTAGAATTTTTTTTATTTCATTGTTAAAAATATCATTTGAAATTATTTTTTTTACAAAATCATTTTTGTAAAAAAAAATTTACCCATAATTAATTAAAATAAGCATTTATTTTATTGTTTAATCATCGCAATCATCATAACAATTATTTGAATTTTCATCATTTAACCAATCACGACTGTCCAACTAAGTCATCATCTTCATCGTCATCAGTTATGTTGTTGCTGACATCTTCTTCTGCAAAAAATAATCAAAAGAATTAAAATACATAAAATTACTAGTTAAATAAATTTTAATCTTGAACTCTAATTATAGTACCTGATTGTTGAAGAGATTCACCAACGTCCCTTGGTAATTGGTCACCATCAAACCAATGAAAGTGAAACTGGTTTTCCTCTAACCTCCATCCATTTTGTTCAGGAGTAAAAATGGTTGGTTGTTTTTCATGAGCATAATTCCATATGCTAGAAATGTAATTAGCTCGTAGAAATTGTTGAAATAGCTCAGTTTTACACGGTGGTAAGCTGCTTGCATCAAAGTTTTTTAAATTTTTACGGTTAAATTCTTCATTTATATTAGATACGCTGTAATTATTTAAAAATAGCTGAAGACGGGCAGCGTTAACATCATATGTATCAGGAACACTATAGATTTCACAGATAAACTTTTGAATAGTCTTGATAATATCTTCTTGTCTGTGCTCATCGGTTAATAATTCAGGATCACCAAAGTGCATCAAAGCTTGCTGATACTCAGGTCTCTTCATTAATATTTTTAATGGTCTTTGTTTACCTTTTTTAAAAAAGGCAGGATTATAGTCACATCCGGTTAATGCATGAAAGCCTGGCAAACTTCGACACAAAGATGATCCCAAGTTCTCGTACACTTTTGTCAAATAATATATCTTTGGTTGTTTCCGGTGCCTGCGTTTAACCATACATTGGAACCATCGTCTTTCAAATTATGCATATGTCCTAACATAATAATCGCTATATCGGTATCAGAACATCTTACAACAAAATTTGCCTGAACGTCAATATTACAAATATGAAAGACGATTTTTGTGTCTGCCTCTTCATGCTCTGGACATGATAAACTGTCATCTACAGTTGACACAATTTTGTTATCATCAACTACGTAGGAATGACATTGCTTAAAGTTAATAAGTATGTGTTTATTCTCAACGAATGGTACCATTTCATCAGATGCCCAGTGTTGAATAAAAAACTCTACGAGGGCTTCTTTAAAATGAATATTTTTTAATTCTTTCAAAAAATTTCTAAAAAAATATTTCTAAATTTCTAAATTTCTAAAAATTTCTATATCGGCTTATATTTTAAATATGTATTTCTTAGAAAGATGCGTATTTTTTGTGTTGTAATAGGTATTTAGTTATGTTTGTAAAGAACCACAATAAAAAAGTACCATATGATACTATGTTTGATAATCTATAGTATAGCAATAAAGTAAAGACAATAAATCAATTTAAGCTATTTATTACCATTACTAATTAAATATAAAAGAGTGATACGAATATAATTAATTATGAAAGTAATCGATAATCGAGTAATAACGTACATGAAAAAGTGCACAACAAATATGTGCACCCTCATCTCTAGCTTAGTTACCGCCCGCGCACGTTGCATTTTTGTCCCTAAAAAGCGCATCTGCGCAGCCTGTTGCGACTTACTTCAGTCCGGCCAAGATACGTTGATCGTACTGTAGGTTGTACCCAAAGGACACATACACAATACACAGAAGAATTACACGAATGAGAGAAGGGGAACTGAGTTAGTAAGACCGTCTCACTCGCTCCGAAACGCACCTATAATGCTTTCGCGCTCATACTCACGGCAGAATAATTTTGCTGTTTAGGGGGTGTTTGGTCAATCAATTTTGTCTGACTAATTAAATATAACTTCGTAACAATTGTCTGAACAACATATTTAAATGTCAGACATGTAAAAATAAGTTAAGTTAATTTATTTTTTGTAGAGCTTTAAAGCGTCTGACAAAAGTACTGGCCCACGAAAAGTGTCTGACGCTTATGGTATAACTTTATAATAACACTCTACAAAATATATTTAAAAATCAGCTATGAAAATTTAAGTTAGGTAACTATTAATTTTAGTTACCTTTCACACCTGGTACCTGCCCAGGTGTCACTCGGCAAGCTCCACAAGCGCGCAGGTATTCTGAGCACATAAGACACTACTGAGAATATGAGGTTTCATTTATGTGAAAATAAGTTGTGTCTTATCGCTCTGGGATCTTACTCTATAATATGATCCCGCAAATAAATCTTGAAGTTGCGGAAAAATGCAAAAACGAGCATTTTCGTATTGTTGGTGTTCGTAATGTAACATATGTACGAACGAATATTCTACTTTATTTTGACCTGCGCTCCTGCGCACTGTGAAGTAATGGATGTGTGTGAAAGAGCGAGGCCGGCGATCGTGTTGCTGTGTACGTAGCGCTAAACAAATAATTCTCTCAGTGTAATGCCCCCTTAAGTATAGTGTCAATAGCCAGAGATTTTAAAACGTTATGAAATACGTTAATGCCTGTCACACTTGTTGATTCATGGTAATTATTAAATGTTATGCTGCTAACGGGCCACAAATAAGCCATTTAGCATGTTTACTCATATATTCCCATGTTCACTGTTTATGCATAGCCATTCCATTGTATTTTCTTTTGTTTACATCCCTCGAAGTTTCCCTCTCTCATCGGCAAATGTTATTGACGTATTCTATTACGATGGCTATCCTATATCATTTCGGTTCCGAGAAATATGTATTTTTTTCTGTTTGGCCTGAATTCAATGCTCCGTTCTCTATCATGTCATTTCTCTTTCTTATTAATTTGCAAAAAATGTGATGTGGTTTCCTTCTCCAACGGTTTTTATTTAAAGAGTAACATTGAAATTTTAACGTTCAAATTTTCAACCACAAAAATAATTTCTCTTTGTAAAACCCTTCTCATAAACATTTTCATATCCTGTTCATGAAATAAAAGTAATTAAAGTTAACGTTTTGCTATTTACCAAAAACATGCGGGTTATTGTGAGGCTTTAGAGTTTCGTTTGATTAAGGTAAAGCCCTTTAGTCGGAATGGAAGTTTTGAGGCTGGAATAGTTGTCTTGTGAAACAAGTTGAAGCCACCTCCTTCATAAATATAAGCCTCGGTTATTGCGGTGTCTTGTATGAGTTATAACCTAGATTACTTAGTCGCAGAGAGATTTTAGTAGTTGTGTTTAGTAATTAAAACGTTTATACTATCTATCTTGAGCGATTTAACACAATTTTTAGAAGTCGACTAAAATCTTTAGATATTTTTAATTTGGTAGTTTTATAATTTACACTATTGCATTCTCTATTCCCTAAGCGTTCAATGGCATGAAATTCCGATACGACCGAACATTAAAGGTTCATTTCCGTGCATCGCGGCCGATCGCGAGTCGCGGGCGGCTTACAACAAGCGACTGACACACGCGGCCGATGCGACAATAGTCAGAGTGCGCGCGCAGCCTACGACAGTCGTCGGCCGCACGCGTCTGTCGCAGACCTCGGAAACGGTGCCGTACATTCTCATACTCTGAGTATTGTCGCATCGGCCGCGCGCGTCAGTCGCTTGTCGTAAGCCGCGCGCGACTCGCGATCGGCCGCGATGCACGGAAATGAACCTTTAGGCGCGGGATCATCGGCTCAATGTATTCTCTGTACATGGACATGCGACATTTTTTCGAAAACGGTCATGTACTAACATTGGTAACGTTGCTTAATCCTCGTTTCTCGACTTTGTTGGAATCAAACTCACATCCTCTCGTGCTACGGTGAGCTAGAGATTACCAACCACGGCCGAAGTCAACCACTGTTGTCACATTTTTATTGCTAGTGGACCACGTGTTTCGATTTGCGAATCAGTTTACGAGTGACCTCCTAAGAATGGGGTGACTCGGCCCCGAGAACAAACATTTACTTAATTTAATAGTATGTCGTTAAATACTGAACGGGGTATTAGGATAACGAAGGAAACAAAAAATATGAGGTACTTACTATGCGCAACTCATTTGCAGCATAAACAATAAGTACCTACATAGTCTGTTATTATGGGTTCCGTAATGAAAGGGTGCTAAAGGAACCCTGTTAATAAGACTTTGAGAAGTCCATGGTGTTTGCGGGATTAAGCACTGTTACCATCGTTGAATCATTAAATATTTTGTTTATAACGTGAATACTACACAAAATAAAAATAATGACCATGATTTACTGGGTTATTTTTTAAACTAGGTTTCAGGTGCGGCTCAGGCGATTTCGATGTAGGTTACCGCGATAAAAACTATCCTATGTCCTTTCCGGGGACGCAAACTATCTAGATACCAAATTTTATCGATATCGGTTCAGCGATTTAAGCATGCAAACGTAATAGAGTTATTTTCACATTTATGATATAAGTATGGATAGATGGGGATAATAATGGGACTTTCACTGAGCTGAGGTTATAAAGAGTAACTTTGGCTTCATTCAATTTCTCTATTTTTTTTAACAATAGTAGTAAAATCATTTATTTGTTCAAAATCATACAAATTAGATAAAACCCATAAAACTGCAGAATAGTTTGTCGGCGGGATTAGCAATCCATTCGGCTGAAGTCACGGGCCACACTGCTTACTCTGTACGCGTATTGTGCGGCTATAGTAGCTATACGTCACTATGAGTTCTCAGCAACTGATAGCTAACGAACTGTTTACATTTATTCAAAATGCTATCGATACTAAGGACGAAATCAGCATTTTGCAGATCTGCAAATCGAACTTCGAGGAAGATTAGATTAGCAGTGGCAAGAGGTTGATTTTCCAAACCCTTGGAAAAATCGACCAGATGCCGCCCCACAGGAGAGATGGAACTGAGAAGAACATGTAGGACATCATCACCGTGCTGAAAGAGACTTTCGTGGCCAAAGAGCTGCGGAAACTGCCCCCCGTCAGTTTTGACCACGTCGACGTCACCCGGGTGTTGAAGGACATCATGTTCCTGAAAACAAGCCTGACACCTCCAGCTTGGTCTGTACCTCGGCCAGGTACAGACCAAGCTGGAGGTGTCAGAAAACACCATAGATGAACTACGCGCCGAAGTTATTATTATTACGCAACGCTGTTTCTGCAAGTAACCTGACACCTCTAAAGTGAACAGTTATCACGAGGCGCTAAATGCATCGGTCAGCAATTTTCAGTCGCCGCGTCAAGTTGCGTCACCGACTGTACAAGTTGACAACTACGCATCACGTGCCGTCGCCGTACGCCTCTCGACTCCGGAAGAGGTCAAGACAAGCAGATAGCAAGATAAGTACGTCTACTCATAGTCGTGCGTATGCCGATATTGCCGCGAAGAAGAAACTAACAGCGGTTCAAACAGGGGAGAAGAAGAAGAGCGTGCCCCCAGTTCCTACAAAAGGGCAAATAGACGCTGAGGGCTTCATAAAAGTCGAAAAGAAACAGAGGAAGCCCTCTAGCTGCAACTAGTGTGGTACCGGCGTGACGGGACCCAATATGTTGCTGCGTCCGGCAACACCTACGACGCAGCTATATGTGTCTCGTCAGCATCACACTACAAAGACTGAGGAACTTGTGGAGTACCTCAGAATAAAGACCAAGTGGACTTTGAGGGTGGAGAAATTGGAGTCGCGCCATAAGGTTAATTTTAAGTCGTTTATGGTACGAGTGCCCGCGGAACATCTGTCCACCTTCATTAAGGAAGACCTTTGGCCGAAGGGTGTCGCATACCGACGATTTCGTGACAGGTTACGCGACACTTCGCAGCGAAACACGACGCCGTCGCCACCGTCTCGTGCTCAACGTTGGGTTTAGTTTTTATTAAATATGTATTAGTCTAATAAGTTTTCTATTTATGTATTTGTATAATATGGGCCTTAGTAGCCTGAAATAAATGGTTATTATTATTATTATTAGCTGCTGTGACCTGGTCATAACTGAACATCAAACTACTTTTGTTTATAAATTCGTTACAGACAAAGGAATGACTATATTATGACTATCTGTCAGAAAACATTAGTCAAACGCGCTAAGACTGACCGACAAGCATAAACTCAAACAATAGATAGCAATAACTCAGTTTGATCTAAAACTTCGTTACTAACTAGTTAATGACATTGAATGATGGATAGAGGCGAATAATTTATATCGCACAAGCGAATGCTTTTATTGAACTATTTATCTTGGCTATACAGGGTGTTCCATGGCTATGCCACACGTCATCATCATCACCCAAAGTTTTATCCTGGGTGGGGATCGAACCCTCGACCTCTGGCTTACCAATCAGGGTCACTAACTAGTAGACCAACAAGCCAGTCAGTATACAATAGTAGGTTTAACCAAAATTTCTAAAGGACAATTCCTGTATTCGGGGAAAACCTCTTTTTCAGTAACATTCCCGGATCGTGTAGCCACATATCTTCCCATGCCTCAATAGAACCGGCGCGGCGGAAAGTGTCCGAAATTTAGTGTCCGTGTGACTTGCTCGAGCAAGGCATATAAAAAACAAGACAGTTCATGCGCTTCTCTCCAACTGACGACTTCTAACCTCTTTATTCCAAGTTCTAATATTAGCACATATCATTAAACCAATACGTATAACCCTACACATACTCACGTCTTTATTCGAAGGAATATTTGCAGGGTTTCCCAACATCAAGCAGTGAGTTTTAACCCTAAATAGTATACCGAACAAATAAATAACTGGACGCTAAAGGCCCATAGCTCACGATATTCAAAATTCTTGTGCCGCCACATCAAAGAGTTTTAATTTAGGTACACGTACACGAAACGATTTTGTTAATTGAACTCTGATGAAAATAGGTTGCGGTGTAAAATATTTTAGGTTATAAGTTGAAGCGATTTAAGATAATAAGTGCATTGCCGTGGCTGTAATCTGCACACGAGCATCCACGGCTGATGCTTATGTGCAAATTTCAGTTAATTAAAAGACAAAATAATAAGCAAGGAATGCAAGATCTTGTTAATCAGTCCGGGACTTCACGTTTGTGACCAGTTACTTCAAGTGCCAACATATGGACACGCAACTCGAACTTGTCGCGAAGCAACATACACATGCGGACAGTGCGGTGAACTAGGTCACCAGGTAAGTGAGTGCCCTAAGAAAAATGACCAGCCAAAATGTGCAACTTGCGAACGCTTCAATTAACCAAGAGATCACAAAACAGGTGAATCAGAAGGTCTGGCGAAAAAGATTGCTAAATCTAGGTATAAAATTGCATAGATTATAATGAAGACACCTAAAAGGATTTTCAATTCGGATCCGTAGTTCCTGAGATTGCCGCGTTCAAACAAACAAACAAACTCTTCAGCTTTATAATATTAGTATTAATTTTTATGAACTAACTATATAGGTACATATGTAATTATTAAAATATTTGATTATCAGTTATCTGGTTGCCATAGTAAAGGCTCTGCCTAGTTTGGAATCAGAGGACCGTGTGTGTTGGCCTAAGATATTATTATTAGATGTCTTTATGTATCTGCTGCCTAATTTTATGTATATGGTTTTGTAAAACTTTTTTGTTATTATTATTTTTGATACTTATGTCCAATTTCGCCGACAGATGACCGCGCAGTAGGTGCATCGACAGGTACTTACAAGTTTTACAAAAGTTTTGTTTATGGAATTAGCTTATGTATCTCATCATCATCATCAGCCTATCGCAGTCCACTGCTGGACATAGGCCTCTCCAATTGCACGCCACTTTGTTCTATCTTCGGCTTCTCGCATCCAGCTCCTGCCAGCCGTTTTGCGTATATCATCACTCCACCTGGCTTGAGGGCGTCCTACACTACGTTTGCCGAGCCGCGGTCTCCACTCAAGAACTCGTTTACCCCAACGGTTGTTGTTGCTTATGTATCTGCGGCAAATAAACTATATTTTGTTTACGTTTACTAGTGTACGTACTTCCAGTAAGGATAATGCGGCAACCTGATCGGACTGTCTCTATATTATGGCCACCGATGCAATGAAAACAAACCACACACACTGTCAAGCTATTCATGAATAGCTGCCAAGAGAATGTCTTCATAATTCGCAATCGCTATCGCTTCCCACTTCTACCAATACAGAATAAAGTTTCGATAATCCCTCATTGTTTGATCGATGATCGT
This sequence comes from Herminia tarsipennalis, assembly GCA_945859575.2. NCBI lineage: Eukaryota > Metazoa > Arthropoda > Insecta > Lepidoptera > Erebidae > Herminia > Herminia tarsipennalis. The sequence goes on from OX243839.2 coordinate 1,390,688, forward strand.
CCGAGATTAGATTGGCAACACAGCGATTATAGCGCTTTCGAATCATGATTTATCTCCTTGTTATTACATTTCAAGCGGCTTAGCGCTTTCGATGCGGCTGCCACAAAAATATATGCAAACTCGGATTATGTTTGAAGGACGTAGAACGTGATCGAATGTTCTGGCATTGTCAGCCATGTTGGAATCACGGAAAGCTTTAAATAAGAGAAAGTTTGACACGACTTTTTATGGCGAAACAGAATACAAAATATTCAGGTATACAGATCGTGAATAATAACCGATTTCGGTTAGGGCGAGCAATCTCGTCCGAGACTAGCTAACTCCCTACTCAGTATTATTGTGTACTATATATTGTGTGCGCAGACATAAGCGCACTGTCTATTTTATCAGCCTCGTAATTCAACATTACGCAAATCCGACACGAACTGAAAGAGACTAGGCGCAAGACCGATAGCTTAACGTTCTCTCCGATGCATGGAGCTGTGTAACATTTTCTTAAAACGGTCACCCATCTGTGGACTGACAGAGGTAACGTTGCTTAACGCCACACTCGGCATCGATTGATGAACCCCACTATCGTAAATACAGGGACAGTAGGTACTTAATTATTGGGCCGGTTACACTTCTGGTATTGTTATTTATAGGGACAAATTTCAGAGAAGCTGATTATGGCAAAAGTCAGTTTTACTGACCTGCTGGTGACCAGTGGTAAGTGACCCTAAGGCCAGAGGTCGTGGGTTCGATTCTAACATGGAACATACCTTTGTATGATCCACAAATTCTTGTTCCATTCCAGGTACGTTCCAACTTTGTTCGTCACTCCTTTCACATACAGTAGAAAACCCGGAGCCCTGTCAACCCCCGGTCGGGAGTCTCTCCTCTTCGTACGTCGTGTGCTTCCTCTGTATCCGTTTAGATTTAGTACCTCCTGAACAGGTGTGAGCTCACTTTCTAAATGTTCAGGGTCATAAATGTCATATGCTCTATTTGTCAGCGATGATACTACGAATTGAAGATGTCTTGGACATTTTACCTTAAATTATTCACGCGATTAAGACCCTTAGTATACAGGGTGTAACAGAAAGGTGTGCAAAATTTTTGTGAAAGGCGTATGGTATAAGAATTATCCCTTCCCTGGTACAAAATTCGATTGGATTATTTATTGCATAGAACTTTTAAAGTCATCCTTTTTTTTAATTAATAACTTTTTTATGCATAGAACTTTTTAAGTCATATTTTTTTAAATTAATAACTTTTTATGCATAGAACTTTTTAAGTCATACTTTTTTTAATTAATAACTTTTTTATGCACAGGACTTTTTAAGTCATACTTTTTTTAATTATTAACTTTTTTATTAATATTGAATAAAAAAATAATAAACTTTTTTTTAGGGTACTACTATTTTGATAAAATTAGGTATGTGCACTCAGTATCATGGGCATAGCTCAGTATCACCAACCCTTGAATATGACCACACCTTTCTGTTACACCCCGTATATAAAAATAAAATATCAAATGATGGAATACTAGATAAAGCAGTTCATTTTACTGACTATTATCATTACCTTAATTACCAATTTGCTTAGTGGCCTGTACAGTTGGACATAACAATGTATTGGCTGTGTCAATTAATTCGTTACGCATAAGTGCTTCGAGACTGCAAATGGTACTACTTACTTAGTACTTGTCGTTTGAACTTTCGCGTTGCATGATTATAACTATTGATTATACGCAAATTAACGAGCATTTTTACCTTAAAATTGCTTGACGTTTCGACCAGGGCGTCAATTCACGTATTTAAAGCAGTGCAGTCGCAGTTATGTTTCGATTAAAATAGCCATTTTTGTATTCTTGTAACTCTGGGAACGATTTTAAAATACGCTTGCATCAAGTTTGCGTCTCGAGAGCGCAATAAAAATATTAGATATAGATTAGAGAGACAGATAGAGATTAGATAGATTCTAGCACGATGCGCAAGCGTTTTTAAAATCGATACAAAAGTTACAAGAATACGAAAATGGCAGTTTTAATCGAAACTAAACTGCAACTGCACTGCTTTAAATACGTAAATCGGCCTCCAGATTGCACAGGCTTTCGCTTGTGACAACGGCTGGTGCAACCTGGTCGAAACGTCAAGCAATTTCATAAATAATGCGCGTTAATTCCCGTATAATAAATAGGTATAGTACTAGTAGGCCAAATTATGGATAAGGTTAAGCCCTGTGTTGAAACGAACCTTATGAGCTGAAACACAATATTTGTACCCTGGTAGTTCTCCTAGTAAATTCGAAGAATCTGCAGGAGTACCTACAGCCTAAATACATGGGTGCCTGTACTGGGTAAAACCATATATCAAGGGCCATACATGCAAAAAGTCCTTGCGAAGCCGAAGGGAACTGTAGTCTTACAATCTCATAATTAGGTAAAGCCCCATCAGAAAAATACTTACTTGTATAGGTAAAGTCCCATCAGAAATTAAAAATACTTACAAAATTACTTAAAAAATAGTTTTTTTTCTGATGATAAATGTGCCTGCCATCTTTTTTAAGACGGGTTTTTTATGTTTACTGCTTAGTTGTAAGAGTAACGTAACGTAATAATATTGTAAATACCCAAAAATTTGAAAGAAAATAGTTGGCAGCAAACTTTATATCGCTATATATCCTAAGCAGTTATTTTAAGTAAAAAAATATTTAAGAAACCTCTTCATGATTTTAAAATACCTACACGATGATACCCCATACGACATAGTTTGTTGACTTAATTTTTTTTCTCTATCTCAATGTGGCGTCTGGCTATCGCCATTTTGAATTTGGTTCCTATCATATCTTTAGTCGCAGATTAATACGAATCGATTGACGCATGAATCATCAAAATCGGCACGCTCTTGCTCTATATAGTGCCACAAAGGAGCATAAATACATACACGTCAAAAATATTACCCTCCGCAGTCGTTAAAAATCTCGATATGGAAAAAGCTCGGGCAGAAAAATAAAAAAAAAGCTATTGCATAGCATTTTTTATCAACTTATGCACTAAAAAAAAAATGTTTTAATTTTTTTTTATTTTAAACTTTTTTTTTTTTGGTTACATTTTGGAGCAGCTCGTCTCTATCCGTGCGAGATTCGTACAGTCGTACCATATACATATACGTTAAGCGAACGCTCGGCCGAGCTACATGGTAGGCCGAGGGTGTTAGGTTTTATTTTCGTGACGGAATTTCTTGATTTGGTCACCACGCTCAACGCCCGAGCCCGTGATAAAAGCTATGCAATAGCTTAACTGGTTTATCAGCGCTTTATTTGCTATTTTACTTGTAACACTTGTAGTTGTACCTAAAGAGAACATATACATAGACAAAGAGTTATTAAAGATAGAGAAAGGGAGACAGCCAACTGATATTTTTTCTCTCTTTCTGTTCATAATATTTTGTCCACTTATTTATAAAGACATATTAAAAATAGTTGTTAATTATTATTAAAGAGTTATTGTAGAAAGAAAAGGGGGAGACCCCTTATTCTATCCTCTAATAACTCTTCGAACATAGACACCATAAATGACCTATTTCACGTTTTGAACTTACGTAAAGAAGTTAGTCACATTAGTTTTCCGCAACATGACGAGGCTTTTATTTCCTGGTCGAACTATACTTTTTTTTAAAGGTAACAAGCAATGTAGGAATGTGGGTCCCACATTACTAGCAATCCTGTTAACCCCTCCAGCTAAGCTCAACTGGGTTGTGTTAGGAGTGGGTTTACGTCATTCCGGCGGCCCGTCCGCGAAGGTGGCGAGCGATACACGGCGGGTTTTTTAGTGGGTGCAAACCCCACACTACCTCCACCGTCTTCCCCGGACGGTGGGGGTGTTCGTCAGGAATTTTTCCCGCCAGACAAAAAAAAAAAAAAAAAAAAGGAGTGGGTTTACGTCGGTAGTATAAAGGGTAGGATTCGAACCCGAGACTAAAGGCATCGATTCAGATGCCTTAGTCATTAGGCTACCGCCGCATAAGCTATACATATAATATTTGTCTTGATTGACCGACAGATTCATCAACGCAGAGCCTAAACCGTTAGGGTTACTAATCTGAAATTTTGGCAGTTAACGCTTTCATGCTGTAGGCATCCACTAAGAAAGGATTTTTAGGGGGATTACGGGGGTAAAGTAAGGGGTTGGAGGTTTATATGTTACTCCATCAGTTTTGGAGTTAGATTTGTAAACAATTGTATGTGACTTTTTGGTTTTAAATAGACACGTGTTGGTTTAATCTTACACGAAGCCTCGAGCAACTGCTAGTTATACTATTACATACATTCAACTAAATAGGTTATAAAAAGTGCCGTAAGGGCGACATTGCCGGTTCATGTTTGAATACGATACACGCTCCTAAAGCGATAGTGAAATGTGAATAAAATAACATACTCAGCTTTAATTATGCTGGGAAGTCGGTCCTCGTGCGACCTACTTACGTAGCTGCATCACATGATGTTAGTAGGTATAGATTTGTGAGGAAAATTCTTTATAACGAGTTCAAAGAGTTTGTAATAAAAATATTGACATTTTGAAGCCCAACGCAAAACTCGTTCATTAAGAATTTTACAGAAATATCTTTATAAAATATTAGATATATTTCGGGACTTAATCGCGTGAATAATTTAAAGGTACGTACCTTTTATATTTACCCGACGTTTTATTTACCCGAAATATATCTAATATGTATAAAAATCTAACTTTAAATACAATAATCTTTATAAAACTTAGGGATTTACGCGCATTATTTATTTACCTTTATATTGCTTTACGTTTTGACCAGGTTTCATCGTCACAAGTCACGAGTGGACTATTGAAGCGATGTAACGATTTTGTTTACGAGACTCAACATATATTGATCTATTCTTACTTTTTTATCGAAATCTATACTATACTAATTAAATTATAAGTACGAAATTTGGTTATATAGATGGATGTTTGTTACTCGATCACGCCACAACGCCAGACTTATCTGGACAAAATTTGGAACAAATATAGATTGTAGTGTTGAAAATGTTCAACAAATTTGCTTTCAAAAATGTTCACGTGAACAAAGTCGCAAGCAACAGCTAGTTTTTCTACTCTCTTGCTACTATGCGCAACATAATTGTGTCCATATACCCGGCCGCGAAGTAATGTGAGGTTGTTTTACAAATCAATGGATTGCGGATAGTTTATATATTTGTAATCATGCAAAGCTATAGATGGCTGTATTTTTCTTTAAGGTTATAAACGGATATAGGGTAAAACCCTGCGGAAAATGCGGAATATTTCGATGGATGGATTTAAGATTTGTTTCATAGTAATCTGTTCTGAAAGATTGTCAGATTTTTATAGTATCTACCTGTACGTGTGTGTGTTAAAAATTCAATCAATCTTTTATTTTATTGCAATGAAAAAAATGCCAATAGACATAACGGTTAGCGGATTTATGTCAGGCTTTTAGATGTATTTTATTTTGGATATCTACTAAAATATTTATAGTTTCAGTTAGAATCTATTCATAGAAACACGATGCACATCGGACGATTTTTTTACTGCACTACCACAATTTCTGGGAAATTCTAATAACTTCGCCAAATTCCCATTGAGTTTTATATATCCTACTGACGTTAGCAAAACCAGGTACCTATCAATCACGCGTTGTCGGGTCAGTACAAAAAATTCAATATATAAACAAAAATTTTGATAAGTCACATTTTTTTATAAATAACTTACTGTATCCTGTGACTCTGCCCATGTGAATGTCGGTTTGTAAATGCGTGCGTTCTTTGAAGAACAGGTGGTGCAATAATAATTTGCATATTCTAAAGGACAACTTACATACGAACATAATAAGTTATTAAAAAGCTTGTAAAAAATATAAAAACAAAAACTTTTCAGACATTATACAAAAAGTATAAATTCACAATTACTTATTTAAAACATTTAAGTATTTTTAATCACAGTACGTTAATTTAATCAACTTTATAATAAAAATCTTTTGTTTAACTTTAAAAGATTAGTTTTAAAACGAATATTTCTTAAACTTGCTTTATTTCAGACTAACTTAAATACTTCAAGTCAAAATGTCCCAATCGAGACTAGGCTTCGAAGGAAGATGTTTGCACAGGGACCTCAGTAGGCAATAAAAAGACCTCATTTGAAAAATAAAATGGTCCAAGAGAATCGTTCATTTAATTCAATGTTTCTTGCAACACTTTATTATTCAGGACAAGTAAAAACGAGTGGATTTGTGTTTTAAATATCTTTGGCAAACTTGGCGTATTGTTTGCAGCCGATTATTAAGCAGTGTCTAATAGTTAGAGGCGTTTTGTAGATATCCAGTTATGCGTGATCATTGACAAGCGTATCAGTTTTACCATCCATCACTGAATAATCACAAAATAAATCTATATTTCTCAGGATTGGACGTAGCCAATCCTGTACTCACAACACGCCACAATTGTGGCTGGTTGAGGCGCAACACGCAATATTTTTGAGATTAAATTCTTTCATTCTGAAAATGCTAGCCGCTTTGTGTGAATAGAGCCTTACCATTAGGCTTGCGACCCGCAATTGCTCGTCTCTTTATTCAGTTGTATAAAAACACCCTTAAATAAGAGTCACATGAACTCCATGTACTGCTAGCTATCTGTTGTGAACAACAGATAACTGCAAATATTACACCTTACGACACAAGAAGTTCGCTTACTTTAAACTTACAAAACGCGTCTAAACTCGCGTTACCAACTCTCCAGTTTTTGCCGCTGCCGTCGTAATGCAAACACCGTGAGCGATGTTACATGAAATTACACGCCCCAATTCACACAATTCCATAGCTCTATCATTTATTTTCAAAGTTCAGTTACTGTCATCCAGCGTATTATACTTGAAGCATTTTTGAAGCGGAATGATAAAGTAGGTGCAAACTTTAACTCTGTTGGTATATAATTCTATATTTATATTGTCATGAAAAAGGTAGGGCCAGAGGCCAGGGTAATTAGTTTTTTCATACCTACCTTAAAATGAAAGAGACAAGCAAATATTGAGCCTGATGGTAAGTCACGCTAGCCCATAAAGTTTCGCGCACGCGCAGCCTACGACAGTCGTCGGCCGCGCGCGTCTGTCGCAGACCTCGGAAACGGCGCCGTACATTCTCATACTCTGAGTATTGTCGCATCGGCCGCGCGCGTCGGTCGCTTGTCGTAAGCCGCGCGCGACTCGCGATCGGCCGCGATGCACGGAAATGAACCTTAACAGTATCAGTGACACCCAAATTCTTGTTAGGCAAAGAGCTGATTGTCCCCGCACTGTGCACTGCGTTCCTCCTTTGAGAAATTAGTTCGTCAATTTCATTTTCCCAGTAATGTGTTTCGATTAAAGTGCATTGTAGCAAGTTTAATGGGCAAAAGAGACATAGAACTAATATCTCCAATGAGGAGCGCGGCACGGAGACATTTAGATCTTTGCCCAACAAGGGCTGATGACTGATGCTATTATAGGATAGCGTGACGCTTACCATGAGGCGCACAACCTGCTCGTCTCCTCATTTCGTAGTAATTAGCAAGTTTACCTTGATTTTACGACACATAACGATTACCTTGTATTTCAATTTTTTAAGTCATTTCTCATGTAATGGTCTCCTAACCGTCGGTTACGGCGGCAAATCTCATTGGAGACCAGCCAACTACGCAGAAATTATTATATTGCGCAGACACAAGTGCATTCTCTATTTTGTCACTGTTACAGCTCAATGGGACGGAAATCCGACACGATCGGAGAGAGATTGAACGTAGGACCGACGGTGCTCTCCGAGGCATGGAGTAGTATGACTTTTTTCTAAAACGGTCACCCATGTATGAACCGATAGCGGTAACATTGCTTAACCACACATATCTTCATCTGCTTGGTCGATACTGGGTCGGGGACTCCTGATGTATGTGATGTATTAATATAATTAGGTTAATAGATTCAACCAAAATGTATTTACATGTCAGCACGGAGAACGTTGAATTGAAACCATAATCATGCGGTATACGTCATACCGAATAAAGGTCTGTTTAGTATATAAATCCTTTCGCGATTAATTAGTGCTAAAATTGTTTTGCAGTGGCTTCAATAGTTATTATATAAAGTAATTTGAGTACAAGTGTTAATTTTCAAAATAATGGCCTAATAATAGATTTAATTACTATTTCAATATTAATTAAACTATTTCTAAACTTGTTGTTATATTTATTTATAAAATATATTATTAGATTGACCTTTAACCTCGGTTCCACGCTTGTACCCATAACCATAAGAATAGAAAGAAGAACGAAACAGTGACCATAAGGGTTATGGTTTAAGTTGGGTTGGACACTGGTGAGAAACTCTTGATTTGAGTTTGGGGGCACAGAGGAGGGAGGAGGGGTTCATCATGTTAGGGCTTATCGGGCAAACGTATCCACTGGAGGGCTCTAATACTTGGGAGGGGGGGTTGACCTACTTTCTTATTACATAAAATCTATAATAAATACCCTCCGGGATATGTTGGGCCAGGAGCCAGAATGTCCAGTATGTCAAAATGACGAAATTAATGCCCAATTGTTAAAATAACTTCAAACCGAAATTAGTGATTTCTTTGGTATGTTTATAATTGTCAGGATAAAGTTTGTGTAAAAGTGTTTTAAATTCAATGGAAAGGTCAGAAATTTAGCTATTTTTTATAAAATTATTACTACGAGTCTGAATCGCGTGAATAATTTAAGGTAAAATACCTTGTTTATTGCCCGACGTTTCGACCTTATTGCAACGGCCGTGGTCCCGGGTAGACTTTTTTTTCCAAACAATCAATTCAATCAAAAAAGTTGTGTCGTTTATTCCAACTTTTTGTCATAAGTACCTAAATTAAACTTGTTCGTTGGAAGGGTGGATCGCTACTTGTTAACACATATGTATATTATAGAAGACACAGCCAATTACACAACTTTGAAAACAACCCATCTATTTTATTCGGAACATTAATCTTAAACAATACCAAAGTGGACTGGTCCTCAAATAGATATTTACTTAAACTTGCTGGACCGGGCTTTTCGAGAGTTTCAACAAAGCAGGGATGAAACTATAAGCGGCAGCTGTCACCGAAACCTCTTTGTGTGCGATAGTTAAAATTTTAGACCCAAGAGTTCTGAAGGGATATAGGAAAGGGTCTGTAAATTACTTTGTATACTTGCTTGTTTCTCTTGTAGATATATATCGTATCATATCATATCAACCTATATGATATCCCATTGCTGGGAAGGGGTCTTCCCAATATATAATTTATTATATATCCTGAAGATAATCGCCACGTTTGCGAGTGGGTTGGCGATCGCAGTAAGCCTTTAAAGTACGCAGAGGACCTGCCCGTTCTCCGGTCTAAAATTTCTTAGTTGCCTTGATGAAACCCCAAGAAGAGATGGGGCGGCTCTATTCTTAAGCCGGTACCACACGATACGCTGTTGTAATTGTACAGTAACCCAAAACTATGCTCTATCACAGTAAGGTTGAAGTTCATTTGCACGTCACTGAAAACTAGGTTGATTTTCGCTTTGATTTTTGTGAGTTGTTCTTCCCTTTTCCTCTAGTTACTTGGTTCGTCCTTATTGGTAGGGGAGATATGAGTTTCATTTTTATTAAATTTTATTGATTTATAAACACAATGAAAAGTGCCAATCGAAAAGTGTATATGGCAATTTTTTTCTTTATTTTAAAATTTAAAAACATGGCAATAATATTCCATGAAAGGATTTTTGCAAGCCTATGCGATTATTTTCGTAATACAATTATCTTTCTTTCGATACCAATTTATATTAGTCATCAGATCGGTGTAGTAACTTATATTGATTTCCATACCTTGATAGGTAGGTGGCCATGAACACAAATAAGTTGGCAAACCTACCAAAATATAATCTCCAAACAAAAACTATCAGTTATAACTAAACTTGTTCGATTATAAAAAGAGTGAGGGTTATGAAAAGTAAAAGAAACAGCCATGAACATTTTTCAATAGGCTAACTATCAGAGGCGTGTTTATAAGTCAACAAAATGTGATACAACATTTGTCTCATCTGGTTAACAAGTGCGTAAAGGTTCAGCGTCTTAGGCCATAACGCTATTTTGGTTACACAGGTAACTTTGTCAAAACTGGTAGACTACTTTCTGAAAGTCCCATGCGAAACATAATTTATACCTGCGAAAGTATTTTATAAATGTCAGCATATTCCTTTATTATTTTATGTAAATAGACTCCGAACCACATTTGCGAATTAAATGGTGTTGGTACACCATTTAATCCACAAATGTTGTTCGAAGTCTAGAAGGAATCGAACCTACCACTTCCGGTGTACCAGTCGTACACATTCTCACTGTGCCACAAAACCAATCAAAATTAACATTTCATGGTTAAAGTGCCTACTCATAATATAGTAGAGTCAATTTTGTAAATCAGTCAATCAACTTCCCAATATTACATGTCAATTATTGCGATAACTACTCAATTATCCAAATATATCACAATTTTAACGACGATAATTATCAACAAATTTAATGCATCAATAAATATTATGAACTTCCACTGGGTAATGGTGGGCCTTCTGAAATTATGAATGTACTGACATTAAACTGACATCACTATTTCCTTTCTTTTTTTGTATTTTAGTTACCTTGTTATGTTCAAGGTAAATACATTCCTGAATGGCAATTGTCATAATTATAAAAACTTACATTATTGGTTCTTTACTCTGAGTACCACATGATCTCAATGAGAAAAACTTAATGCAACGTGTTTCCAGTAGCGATTCGTTGTTGAAACGTAACAATTCCGACCCATTTCTTAAATGGTTGATTACGGGTGATGAAAATTGGGTCACTTACGATAAGAATGTCCGAAAAAAATCGTGGTCTAAGCATGGACAAGCCCCACAGACCGTGGCAAAGCCAGGCCTGACTCGGAACAAAGTGATGCTATGTGTATGGTGGGATTGGAAAGGAATCGACCACTATAATCTCTATAGTTTGGTAGCCGGGACCTACGAGAATACCAGCGTTGCGGTCACAGACCGCAACATTAGCTGACGTAGGTACCTATTTGCTCTCGTACATACTTATTGTTAATTAGATGTAATGTTTTTATTATTATTCATATTTGTGTATTCTGTATTATTTTATAAGTATGTATGGAAGGTCAAATAAATGTTTTTTCTTTCTTTTCTTTCTTTCTTTCTTTCTATAAGCTTTTGCCGCCGGGTAAAACTATCGATTCTGACCTCTAGTATCAGAAACTGATGAGGTTAAAAGAAGCCAATGCGAAAAGTGTTATTTCACCATGACAAAGCCAACCCGTACTCATCTATAGCCACTCAGCAACAATTTAAAGAGCTTGGCTGGCATGTGTTAATGCATCTTCCGTATAGCCCTGATCTTGTTTCACCAGATTTTCACCTGTTTCAGTCGCTTCAGAACTCTTTAGGAAGCATAAAGTTAAGCTCAAAAGAACGCTGTGAAAACTACCTGTCAGATTTATTTGATCAAAAATCTCAACATTTTTACAGCAATGGGATCATACACTATCCACAAGATGGCAACAAGTCATCGATCAAAACGTACATAATATAAATTAATTACATAGTATGAGAAATACGAAAATACTTTTGCCCCGACCTTATATATCATATTACGTTTCATGGTACTCCTACAGAAAATAAAATTAAATTGCCATTAATTTGCAAGGAATATTTTACTGAGCAAGTTTGACTGATTGCTATAAAGATAGCCGTTGGTTTTAAATTAAGTTATTGTAATTCATAATGAATGGAGGAATGCTATCGCGCCGATACAAAAGGAAGGCGTAGAATTGAAAACTGCTTTTGATAACTGGGTTTCAGTATCGGGTTTTCGATTAATTTTGTTTATTGGACTATCCGAAGTGGGTCAAACAGAACCCTTTGCAGAACACAGTTGTGTGACCCATGCTTTGTGATATTTTATATTTTAATAAGTGAAGAAGTAAGAAAAGAAAAAAAAACCTATTTATTTGTCATAGATAAACATGATACATATTATACATACATACTTTCCATACTTATTTATATAGGTAATCTACGACAAACAGGTCCACACTCAGCATATTGCTGCAATGCGGATGACCACACCACAGCGCTAATTTTCAATGTGAAATCTAGAGGGTTGCACAGACATACAAAATCTCAAAATCAACCCTAATGAAATGTAAATGAGTAATCACAACTACAACTTTAATGACCCATCCACATTCCATCAGATACAATATCAATATAGAAACACTAATTTACAAAATTAAAAACAAATCAATCCAGAAAAGAAAAATCCTGCTAAAATCAAAATAAAGTTAAATAATTTCTTATTATTTAATTATTATACTCATACATACACGCAAGTACAAACACGCAAATCGGACAGTGATCCTACACTGGATAAATTTATAATTAGATCATTATAGCCACTCAGTAACAATAACAAATATTACAAAACACTGCCAGCGTAATGGTGTCATTCGGCCGGCGCCTATGCGCAGGAGCGAGCGGTTCCTGGCCACGCGACAGTGTTGACATGATTAGTTCAGTATTCCATTGTATCGCTTCTACAAATATAACACATCAATGGATTTAGATAACTTGGATAGTTACCAAATTATCTTAATTCATTCATGCGTTTAAAAGATGTAAGTAAAGAAGTAACTTAACAACAAACATGAACGAATTTCTAAATAAAAGAAACACTATTTGCCTGTAAAATTTTTGTTACCAAAGAAATAAAACCTTTAACATTCAGGATCATAAATTATAAAAAAGCAATGAATAATCAATGAATAAATAAATCGTTTAACAAAACAGTACGTTCCAAACACGTAACACATTGTCACCCAATTGTAACACATACCTCCATGAACAAATGTACGCGACACCCTTCTCGAACGCCCAAGTCACGGAATTCATACAGGCCCGCCCGGGTCACAGCTCAACAAAAATTCCACGCAGATAAAAAGGCGCACGTACGGAACTCTCAACGTGCGTTGTCTCGGTTGACGATTCGAAAAAGTTTAACCAAGATCTGTGTACGTGTGTGTCTATGTGTGCATGAGCCTGTTTTCGCTCGTTCTAGGAAGCCGCCCATCTCTAGTAATTTGTACTCAAGTTTTCCAGACGAATACTAAACGCCAGCTGTTGCGATTGCCGTCTGCATGCGAATTTGCCTGTTACATATTTTCTTAGATTTTCCATACAATATTGTTCTTCATTTCATATCGATTGTGCCGTGATCAAAAGTGACAGTGTCAGCATGAGAGCGTTTAAGTATGCGGCAATAAATTAAAGGTACAATTCTTTAATGCATGGTGAACGTGGTGATTGTCGACACGTGACTGGAATCAGTGTAATTCGATCGAAACGTCAAGCAAATAAAACGTATCGTATTTTTGACCTTTAAATATTTTACGCGATTCAATCCTATTGGTTCTGTTTGAAAATCGGATAAGTTTAAAAACAATTAAGTGTATTTATGTATTACAAATCTCAAGTAAACTAGTCAATCTTAGAATGTCATATTTAAAAGTAATATTATTTATAAGTATTATGTAACACATAGTCTACACTAATTTTAGCAGATTTTTACAATACGTTTATGTTACTTATTCAATAATAACACTATTTAAAACATACAGAGTTATATTTCATGAAATAACTGCTAAAGTACATCCGTTAGCAATAACTTAATAAAATAACAAATCAAAAATCTTGTTTCAACAAATCAGCGTACATTTGCACCTTTCTTGCAATACTCATGTCAATGTGCTTATCTTCAATACCGATTACTAAGCCTCCTATAATAGATGGATCGACTTTCTCAGTCAGACGGATTTTCTTCCCTCCCTTGACGAAAGCCTGCAAAGCCTTCATCAGTTCATCACGATTCCCTTGTTCAAGGGGAGTCGCTGTAATAACTTCACATAATGCTTCATTCCTATGTGCCACCATCACAGAAAGAAACATTGGAATCATCTTCTTCAACAATTTGAGACGACCATTCTCAGCCACTATTCCAAGAAAATTTCCTATTGATTTTGGCATTCCTGCCGAACTTGCTACTTCTGATAACAATTTACCTTTGTTTGTCCTGGATATTACGCTGGTTTCAATGAAATCTTTCATTTTTGGTTTCCCTAGTTCTTTTTGGAGGTCCCTTAGACTTTTTTCTGCGGCTTCCAGCTCGTTCATTTGGGATGCAGCTCTGAAGAGTGCAGTGACGTACCGGCCTTCGATGCCAAATACGTTTATTGGCATTTTCACTACCTTATCTCTCTGCGCCTGCCCAAGTGAAAAGTGCCTTACAATTATACGAAACATGTTTGAAAGATTTCACGAATATTGAAAATTTATTAATTTATGAAAGTGGAATATCAACAAATTAAAATTGACAACTGTGTTATTATTAAACAAATAGTTTATGGTTGTTGTCTAGTCTATACCAAAATTAACAAAGAGGATTTAATATTTTATCTGGTTTAAAGTGTCTTGGAACAATATTATTAGTCTAAGAAAATTTTCATTTTGGTCAGCCTAAACGTTTGCGGGTAATAAATAAGCACTTGTGATAACACTACTCAATTTCACGTAATATTAATAAATACTACCATCATAAGATATATGTCATATATAGGTTCCCACCAACCAAAAGTGCTACACACGCCGTTTTAGGCATTTTAAGGTTATTTTTTACAAAATAATGTTAGTATTTTATTAAACTGATATTTTTATAGACTAGTTAATTGATATGGAATTCAAAATGTTCGGCTCAAAACGACTACAAAATGACGGTGAATAATATATAAAGATTAATACTAAATAAAATTAAGTGCTATTTTTAATTATCCTTTTTAACCTTAATTATAAGCGGAATAATCTTAATGAGACAACCTAATCGAGATTCTTAGGTTTGGTTCTTAATAAGGGACGAATTATCCCATGAAAAGTAATTAACTCGCATCACATCACAATAATTTTAATTTAACCAAACCACAACCAACCACCATATTTTTATACAAAAAAAAATGTAAATATAAAATTAGTCTTATTATAGTATCATAAACAGCTAAAGTTATATTATACTCTAGTACTAGTACTCCCCAATATTGATTTGATGGTTGCCGGACGTTCGCTGAGCGATCTATTTTCCGCAATCTTGCCCGGGCCAATTTTGTTGTTGTTTCAGTCGCCCTCTTTTTTATTGTTGCCGAGTTGTGTAGCCCACTTAAGATACTGGATCATGCGCCATACAATTGTAGACACATTGCCATTATTGGCCGAACAATAAGTTGCCAATAGTGACGCCACAAATTTCCGTAAAAATTGGCTCGGTTAGACGCCCCTTAAAATTACAAGAATCAAATGTCTTTACCGACAACATGACTGTACCAAACAGGAGTGTAATGTTTTTAGGGTTTAGGTATGATTTGTTCTTTTTCTATTCGTGAAAACTTGTAATTGTCTTTCTGTTGCTACCAAAATATGTTTTATCTTTTTTTTAACAGGTATCTATTGGTTTTCCTTTCAGATAAAATATAAAATGCAATTTAAAAAAATAGACTTCAAAAGTGGATTGAAAATCTTACAAGGTACCAGACTTGTAAGATTTGTACTAAAATTCTGACAAACATTTGGTTGAACTTTTTGTGTTTGTCAACATTACGGATTCTCTTTTTTTTTTAATTTGATAGCTGGTACCTACTGTTGATATTCGCTGACGCCGATTTTTAAGACCGTTTTCATTTTTTTTTAATTACTTTTTTATGTTATAATTTTTAGTTTTTACATAACTAAAAATATTTTTTGTATTTGGTTTTAAGATGTTCTTCCTTTGAAATTTTCGTAAAAATTAGCCAGCGTTTTCTATTTCATATCTTCCAAACTACAACCAACTTTGATAAAACTTGCTTGCATAATGGTCACATTGCAATTCTTAGCTTCGGATAAATTATTAGACAAACATACATACATTTTATGTGAAATTACGCAATTCTAATAATATTACATATCCATGTATCGAATACATAACATTATTTTTAGAAGTCTGTTAAAAAATTAAAATAACTTATAAATACCTGGTGTTTATTGTTAGAATCTATAAAATAGGTTAACCGGGTAACATGGCATAACTTGATGATTTATAAAAAGCGGCCCATAATTTTCTGGGTTGCTACTTCTCACAATCTTTATACTTATATTGTAAGAGTAACGTATTTAGACAAACATTGATTTAGCTTTGTGAAACAGAGATATTTGATATCTCAAATTATTTAGAAAATATAATTAAAATTTGAAATATTTCATGAAAATTTTATTTATAAATTACACTTCGTTAACAAAATAAATCTATAATTTATTTTTAATATAATAAACTTTCAAGTGCTGTTTTCATACCTACCTTTATTATTATTTCTTAAAAAAAAACACATTTATATAAAATACAACATTTTCTATGTAATACGTAATGCGACTCATTTTATAAATATAAAATTATATATATCTCTCTATCTCTCTCTTAAATATTTTTTTCTTTGAATTCATAAAGGGTTTATTTTTTTTGTACAGGGTGACTTTGAAATTAGTCGACAAATTAATAGGAAATATTTAGTTTAAGTATTGAAAATTATTTTACCTTTTAGACGATAATGAACTTTGGGTAAATATGCATCCGATTACAGTATCAGTGAACACCGAAATCCTTGTTTGGCAAACATCTGAATGTCACCACACAGTACTCCTTATTTTAGACACCAGTTCATAAGTGTCTTTTGCCCAGTAATTACACTTGCTACAGTACAGACTTTAAAGAGAATATTGCTGTATTTATAAATATTATAGATCTCGCAGAATCATTAAATCGATAATTGATTTCCGTTGAGGTAACATCTGTTTTGATTAAATATCAAGTTCATTGATTCATTTAAACATGGCCGCTGCAAGATGGCGTGACCTCAGTTTGACGTTTACATTTAAAGTGCCGGTCAAATATTCTTTCTATTATTTTTTATAAACACATTATTTTTTACCATGTAACTTAAAAGCAAGCCTTGTTTCAAATCAGCCAAAGGCACACAACATTTCAGAGTTTTGTCACAATTGGTTTATTTTTTTATTTAACCTACTAAGTTGTACAAAGGTAGTCTTAATGTTAACCTTTTATTTATTTTACTTTTATTTCGTGTTTATTCTAGGACGTATTTTTAGTTAAATTTGATTTTGAACTTTAATTTTTTTAAGGTTATACTATCTGTGTAGGAAAATGTTGATGGATGAGATGAGTATCAAAATTTGAAGACATATCTACAGAAACAAATCTATAGAGCATGAGCGCGTAGCGGAGATTATAAATTTATAACACTGATTTAGATTTTTTTTAATAAGCTCCCGCACTAGGGCACAACCCCTGTCCCCACAGGGGTTGTGCCCTAGTGCGGGAGCTGATTTGAGCTGTCTTGAGACTTGACAAACATTCAACTAACGGACATTTATGGATGACAAAAAGTAGGGTCCCGTGTTACAATCGAACCCAACCTTGCACAACAGTCTTTAGCCACTCCCACTGCGGCACCTAAGCAATCGTTTTCGTACCGTAAAAATATCTTGACTGGCCAGGCTTCGACAGTTTATAAAAGAGTGAATATTTAATAGCATCTGATATACTAACCCTCATCTACTTATCGAGTCCATTCAGTCCATTATTTCACTGTACTAACCCAGACCTGAAACTTCGCCGCCATCCTCAATCATTGTCAGGAAAAGTTAGCAAAGATTCAAATATTTTATACTTAGTTACTAAATAAATATAAGGGCTGATGGGCAACTTGATGGGAATTGGACTGACCGTGAATAGAAAAATTACAATGCTCGAAGCTCTGAGCGAGATTCAGAAGCCATTATTTACAGCGTGAATTGTCAAAGCGTGTACAAATATGTTTTACTTCCTATGTAAATAAATAATTTTCGATTTGAATTAACCGGCCGCTCACACTTGAAAACGAAACATAATTGTGTAGGCATACTAAATAAGCAAAATAAAGCTCTCAAGAACGTTTTAAGACTGCACATAAAAGTAATGTCAGTCTTGTAGCAAACTATAAGACTAAGATAACAAAAACGAATGCTCTTGAGTATGTTATGAGTTGTCAAATGCTATTATAAGTAAAAAAGTATGCTGTAATGCAATTAAAAGAATGTTATTAGGACAAATATGCTTATAATTTTTGCTAAAGGCTACTTTGCTTGGTTGGATAGTATTCATACAATTGTAAATAGGAAAAAAAATACTCAAAATCTTTTGTTCCTCGTTATCGTAGCAACAAGTTTTTCTCCCTCTTTTCTATTTTTATTGTTTTCTAATACCAACAATATTTAAACCTATCATCTTGCCTTTGCCTCGACTGGACCTGTTGGTCTAGTGGTTAGTGACCCTAACTGATAAGCTGGAGGTCGTAGGTACGATCCCCACCCAGGGCAAAGCGTTATTTATCTATAATTATGTATGTAATTAGAAATATTTAAGTATGTTTATCTGTTGTCTGGTTTTTATAGTAAACTAAGCAGAGCTCACTTAGTTTAGGATCAGATAGCGTTGTGTGAACTATACCAACATATTATTATTATTATATTGTATCGTAAAAACGTATTTTGTGTATTTATCTAGTGCCAACAATATTCAAAAATATTATGTCGTCTTCTTGGACCTATCATAAAAGCGACAAGATGTCAAGAATTTATTAAGTGCCAATGGCTGTATCATATTTATCGAGAACACGCTCCAGTGTGTTTCGTAAGGCATATTTCTTTTAATGTACTTATAATGTAATATTCAAATTACTTTTCAGTATTACAACTCTTTCGCTTTAGGTTTCTTGGCTGGGCCCTTATTCACGATCTTTATTCCGTGTCCACAGCAAGCCTATGCGAACTGTAAAAAATAATACCATTATGGTAAATGGAGAGGTGTGCTCACAAATGCATCAATATTTTTGAACACTAGTCAAAGTTAGGATGCGTTTCCAACGACTGAATGAACAATGACAGTCCTAGATATAATCCTGGGTTAGATTTCCAGTACTGTTATTGGTCAATTGACAGTCCCTCCACCCCTCTTCATTGAAAATGCAGCCTTAGTACTGAGGGGGGGGGGGGGGGGGGGGCTAGCTACCCACTATCAAACATTTAAAAACCTAAATATAGTGACCTCTAAATTTCTATCGGCCTTATTCACGATCTTCATTCTTAAAGCATTTTTACACCTTTACCCCATATCAGGTTTATAAACATTCAAACATTGTAAAATTGGCAATTTGAAAAGAGTAGCCGCGAGTTTTTATTCCCAGGTTCTTTCCTCCAGCTTAAAAAAAGGTAGTTTTCACAGTGTTCTTTTGAGGTTAACTTTATGCTTCCTAAAGAGTTCTGAAGTGACCAAAACAGGTGGAAATCTGATGGAGCAAGATCAGGGTTATACGGAAGATGCATCAACATATCCCAGCCACGCTCTCTCAATTTTTGGTGAGTGGCTATAGAAAAGTGCGGTCTGGTGTTGTCATAATGACCACGCCCTTCCTGTTCGCCAGCTCCGACCGATTTTTCTCAATGGCTTTTTTTAACCTCATCAGTTGCTGACAGTAGAGGTCAGAATCGATAGTTTTACAAAGGCAAGAATTTTGGTTTGCCATAGACACGAACAAAAACATACTGATTAAAGACCTGGGACTCAATCGCGTGACATATTTTAAGGTACGATAGGTACCTTTTATATATTCGAACATTTCGGTAACACATAGTACAGATCAAAAGCAATAGATACCTACCCTTATTTTAACATTTTCAAAGCAATAAACAAAACATTTGCATTTATATAACTTCAAACAGAGGCTTTTGTGGTACAAAATGAGAAACAGTGAGTTGAAATGTGACCTATCCGACATACATTTTGTATTTCCTCGCCTCCAAACGAATGGCGAACACTTAAGGTTGGCAATTATCGATATTTTATCTATCGATAGTTGACCTGAAGTGAATATTGTGAAAATATATATCATCATCAGCCTATCGCAGTCCACTGCTGGACATAGGCCTCTCCAATTGCAAGCCACTTTGTTCTATCTTCGGCTTCTCGCATCCAGCTCCTGCCAGCCGTTTTGCGTATATCATCACTCCACCTGGCTTGAGGGCGTCCTACACTACGTTTGCCAAGCCGCGGTCTCCACTCAAGAACTCGTTTACCCCAACGGTTGTCGGTTCTTCGGCTAATATGGCCAGCCCACTGCCACTTCAACTTGCTAATCCGGTGGGCTATGTCGATAACTTTGGTTCTCTGCCGGATCACCTCATTTCTGATTTTGTCCCTAAGAGAAACTCCGAGCATAGCCCGTTCCATAGCCCGCTGAGCGACTTTGAACTTGTGGACCAGCCGTACCGTCAGTGTCCACGTTTCGGCTCCGTATGTCATGACGGGTAGGACGCACTGATTAAAGACTTTAGTCTTTAGACATTGTGGGATCGACGATGAGAAGACTTGACGTAGCTTACCAAACGCTGCCCAACCCAACCGAATTCTCCTGTTTACCTCGTCCTCGAAGTTGTTTCTACCTAACTGCAATGACTGCCCGAGGTACACATATTTTTGAACAACTTCGAGAACGGCGCCGTGCACCGCTGTCGGTTCCGGTAGTACATGTTCATTGAACATGACCTTGGTTTTATCCAAGTTCATCCGTAGGCCGATGCGTACAGAGGAGTCAGCCAGGTCATTCAGCATAGTCCACGAATGCTAGACACAGGGGCTGATTATACTCCTGGGTCTTTTGTATAATCTGCCGCACTGTGTGGATGTGGTCTATGGTGCCATATCCGCTCCGAAATCCAGCCTGTTCCGGTGGTTGGAATTCGTCAAGTTTTCGCGCAAGACGGTTCGTGATGACTCTTGAAAACAGCTTATAGACGTGGCTTAGAAGAGAAATAGGTCGGTAGTTCTTCAGCCGGGTCTTATCTCCTTTTTTGAAGAACAAGACGACTACACTTCTACTCCACGCCTCCGGAGTTCTCCCTTCAAACAGGACAGCATTAAAAAGCTTTTGGAGCCCCCTCAGTACGGGGTTACCTCCAGCTTTTAACAGCTCTGTTGTAACGCCATCCTCTCCAGGGGCTTTTCCATTTTTCAGCTGTTTAAGAGCCAGCACGATTTCGTCAATGTTGACTTCTGGCAGGTCTTCGGTGTAGTGGCGTGTTAGAGTGGCTCTAGGACCCTCATTTTCAGGATCAGGTCGAGATGCATGCGAAGCGTATAACCGGCCATAGAAGCCTTCCACTTCGGAGAGGACTGCCGGCTTCGAAGAAACGACTTCTCCACTTGCTGTGGTCAACTTCGTCAGGTGGCTTCTTCCAAGAGATTGTACGAACACTTTTGACCCCCGGTTCTGCTCGATCGCTCTTTTAATCAAAAGAGTGTTGGAGCACCGAAGGTCGTGTCGTATAATCCTGTTGATCTCTTGGTTTAGATCGCGCTTTTCCGACGAAGTGACGGGTGTGTTTTCACGTCGTTCCTTCATTAGCCCTAAAGTCTTTTCCGAAAGCTTTGACTTCTTGCCCTTACGCTGCAGAAAAAAAATATATATATAGATGGGGATAAATATAGGAGGTTGTTTTTTACATAACACTATTAACTAGCTTCTGCTAACAGCTTTGTTCGTATTTGTTTCAGTTATAGTGACGAAAAGTATCATATGTATTAAAGTCCAGATTATAAACTATCTGACGCAAAATTTCATAGAAGCCCAATCATCTTTTGTGTGATTGAGTAACAATATAAAAATTTTAACTCACTAACTTTTACATAATTTATAATATTAACATTATAAATATTACATAAATAGAGACATTCTATTTCTGTTGATTGCTAATCTACAATATATTTTTTTGCAGTTAAAAAAGTTTTAATTGTATTAATGTTGTTAGGTATAATACTATAATTTACCAATTCCCCATCGCCTTAACCTCAAATCAATCGCTGAACCTCTTGCATTAAGTCAGGTAATATCATTAGGTACTTAATAGTATTACTACAATGTCTATATGTATACGATAGATTCCACTGAGAGGAATGTTTGAAAAAAAAGGTCCATCAATAAAGGAGCCTTATTAATATTGGTTATTTTTACTTTGATTTATTAGTTAGTATTGCCCATATATCGATAGTCGATAGTTAGCCAACAGCCAACACTAGACTTAGACACTGAAGTGTCCCGTGCAGTCGGAAATATCAAAACTTCAACGAAAACTGTTGAAGAATATTCGTTCCAAAGTAAAAGTTAATATCTATGGCATTGTTTGCTTTCGTGAACAAATAGGTATTAATTGTTACTAAAATACTCAATATTTTTTTATCACTGTAATAATTAATTAGCATAGAAATGAAGCGTTTTGTTTCGTCATTTAATAATAATTATAAGCCTACTTTTAGATGTCTAAATTAATTATATTCCAAAAATAGTATTTAATAATATTGAATTCTATTTTACGAATATAATAGAGACAGTAAGAAGAGAGAGATTTCTCATGGATTGTATTATAATCTATGATAAATCCCCGTCTTACAAAAGACGGCATTCAATTTGTTTGATGCTTTATTCGCGATGAATTAGCGAAACTGTAGGGCATTAATAATATTAAGGGCCTTTTCACATGCATACGGTGCCGTGCCGTGCTAGTACTTTTAGGCACCTGTCCTACCAACGGTAATGAGCGAGAAGCGAGTATTTAGCTATTTTATCGCTCAAGAAACTTATTTTATAATTATATATATATAATTAACGGTCCTGTCCATGTGAACAAAAGAGATGCATTGCGAGTACTCGCCGGCAGTGTTAACTGTCAGCGATCAACAATTAATATCTCTATCTCTTTTGTTTATACGGGATCTACATATGTTTCTTGAGCGATAAACTCACTACTCACCTTCCCGCCGTTGGTGGGATAGGTGCCCTAAATGTATACGGTTAACGCACGGTCGCCCGGCTGCGCCGGCGGCGAGGTCGGCTAGTCGCAGTATTATAGAGGTACTGGACTGAAGTTATTAATGCATATATCTCGATTGATTGTATCGACGTCATTAGAGTCAACTTAATTAAATACTATAAAAATCAATACATTTCTAAAAGACGGTTGCAGCGTCAAAAAAGAGTTTATAATGGATAAGAACGGCGACACTTGGTCACGGATTTTACGTTATCGAGACTAAGACTAATATATTCTATGACTAATATTTTCTTCGTCTGTCGTGTGCAAGCTTTACACTACACCTACATAATGTGAACAATTCAATCAACTTCGTAAAAGCCCCTATGTAATTGTTGATATTACATCGACTAGGTGTTATCACGCGACCACTTAATTGCAATTGCATCGTATCTTGTAATTGACGTGTTGTCGATCTGTTTTATCGTACAGTGCTTAATTAATTCATGAACAGTGTCGTATAAAACAGTCTTTATAGAACTAGAATTTATCGTAGTACTTAGTGATGGATAATTATTATTATCGGAATAGTAATTTAGTAGATTATCATCTTACTACTCTTTATCACAATTATTTGGGGTCGGCGTAATTTCGCACGTTTATCAAACGCGATCTATTAAGGTATTTATTTTCTTTCTCGTCATGTCTTCTTGCATACAGTCCGTCCATCTTCTCGTCCTCTACATTTAAAGCAATCGGTTTCTAATTAAGTGACGGAGTAAGAATACAAAGTGTCATCACTCCAACTCATTCTAAGGATGTCGTAAGAGGCGATTAAGGAAAATACACAGCAAACATAAAAGTGCAAAGAGAGGGAAACTAGAAACAAAACCCGGTATGGTATCTCCCGTAAGACACGAGTCAGGTCCGGGAAGCGATCTGAAATGAAATGAGGAATGACTGGTCAATATGTACGCCAGCGCGCACCAGGTATTGAATGGTCGTTCCAATGGATTTTATCAGTTAGGTCGAGAGGGTGAAGCAAGTTCTGGGCACGCTTGCGCCACCTACACCACGTCCCAGGCGATACTGCGTCCATGGAGAGGGTAGTCACCAGGGTCCTTTTTCGTTTTCGCGGCAAGCCCTCGTAAACATCCAAAATTAGAACAAGCTAGGCTAAAGCAAACACAACCTCCTCAAAGAGACTTCAAAAAAATAATTTTTAGCCTACTAAATTCCTGTACTAAACGGAATTCCTAATTTCAACTACTTATCTATTCAGTTTAATTCATCTTCATCTTATGTAATCTTTACTTTAAGTAATTAAGTACATTCTCTGTCTCTCTCTTCCTTTGTATTACTAGCGTTGTAATTTTTAACCCCTGAAGCAAAATTAGGGGAATTTGATGAAAGTATATCCCTATTTGTGTAACAAGGATAATAACGGGAATGGCCGTTGCATTCAACTGGGAAGATTCGCACTTTGAGAATCATCTTAGCAGCGGACTAGACTTTCGCGATTTTTTTACATATTAGATATACTTCAATAAAAGGTTCGTACCTTTAAATAATTCACGCGATTAAGCCCCAATCGCGTGAATTATTTAAAGGTACGAACCTTTTATTTACCTGACGTTCGACCGACAGTCGACCCGTGACCACGTTCGGTGCAATTCGATTGAAACGTCGGGTAAATAAAAGGTTCGTACCTTTAAATAATTCACGCGATTAAGCCCCGAAATATATCTAATAGCGGACTAGACGTTTGGTCTATTTGGTCTCTTTAATGAATTGAATACTTTGGATAGTCAACGCTGTGTTTGATTTCAAGATCTGAATTGAAATTTCTTTTAAGTAGACTTTTTGTCTTGTAAAAAAAGGTATTGCAATTATTGACACTAGATATAATTTGCATTACAAAAGTGCTGCAAAATCTATAAGGCTGAAAAGTTTGTTTGCACAAAGAAAGAAATAGAAGGTCCAAAAGTTTTAGGCCTTACAAAGAAAAAAAAAAAAAAATTACAATTTTTTTTTGTCATTCTTCTTTTCAATGCACTTTTCATATATTTTTGATTCTTATGACAAATGTGTCATAACCGTCAAAAAAGTTTACAGGACGGTCATTAGATTTGAAATTGAACACTGGGTTTAATCCAGCGTAGATACAAGCACTATGGAGGTCGGTGGACCACTCGAACCAGTAGAAACACAACCAAATTAACCCACAAAATGACTCCCAGACACTGTAATAGACAGTTTACTGGCAGCATACTGAACTTTCAGTGCAAATATATACGGTTCGATATGTTATTTTAACTTTTAACTGGCACGCGAATGTTGCCAAAAACTGGAATGTTTGCTTTGCACAAAATTCAGATTTGTTCGTTACTGTCGTGATAGTTTTGACTGCATATACGTGTCCAGAATCCTAGATGTAAAACTCCAACAGAAAACATTTTGTTGCCTTCTAAATCAAACGGATGGACAATTTTAATGCATTTTTTAAGTGCTATGACATGTTATTTGAAAGCTGGATTAATCAGGATGGTTTAAAGCAGGGTTTCGTGAAAAAAATCCGTTTGACCGTTTTATAATTAAGCAATCATTTTTATAACACGCGTTTTGGGAGGTTTTAATGCGATTTGTCAGCTATTCTCAGTAGCTATTATGTAGATACTACGGCGACATTATTATCTGCCAAAAACGAAATATTAAGTAATGATTATTTACGAAACATACATTTCCTCAATTTAAAAAAAACCTTATTACCATATCTAAAACAATTTATAACGTTGTCGCCACAGGGACACGCATTTTTGAGATAGGATATGCAGCAATTCATAACGCGACCTCAGGGTGAATTTTCGGACACCAGTATAACGTACATAACGATATAGTCATATCCACCAATCCGAGAAATAAAATATCTAAATACTAGCTTACCATTAAGAGAATAAAATAAATACTCATCCGTTAAAGGACGTGTAACACATTCGAACGAGTCAGCGCGCTCATGCATACACATTTACTAGCACCGATCAAAGTAACCCACTACTACGTAATTCCGATTCACGCATGAGCTATGCAATGTAAATAGTTTCGACCAATTGGAACCTGGTGATTCGTTACACAGACATTGTTTTAAATTCGGAATTTAATTTTGTTTTCGGAATTCCAATCGCTGCAGTGTTCTTGTTAGTGATCTCCTCTGTAATTGGTCAAATGGAATATTTGTGGTATACTCCGGTAAGTTTAGGCAGGCATGCTATACGCGTTCTGATTTGAAAACTACCAAAAAAACTAGCAAACGCCACCAGTGATTTTCAGGACTTTGAAAAAAATGGAAAGACGTGTTTATTTTTCCGGAGTTGCGAAACTGAACAAAAACGTTTCACTAATCTCTGACGTAATTTACGAACAATCAATAAAGACACAAAGCTGCATAAAAGTACCAATTTACCAACATCCAATTATGTAGGTCATCAATCAATTCATTGTCCATTAAACAGGCGAGGGCTAAATCCCTCTGTCAAATAAATACAAACTTTATTCTGTGAGAAATACGACATGATTTTGTCTGTAACTTAAATAGCAATTTGACATTGTATCAATTAGATTGGCTGAAGGATGTCACTAAAAAATTAGGTCTTATGAGACTTGTTTATTTTGGAAAGTAATTCAGTTAAAGTTGATAGAAAGGAAGCCTTTTACATCTAAATTGTATTGGTTGTATTGGTTCGATCCAAGAATCGAAAAGAAACTGAGTAAAATGTTTTTATTATAGGATTGAGTAAAGGCACATTGTAAGGCTTGTAAGGCATTATACCGCTTAAGCGGCGGTAGCCAAATGGCTAAGGCATCGGTCTCGCAATCGTAAGGTCGCGGGTTCGAATCCTACCCATTACACTACCGACGTGAACGCACTCCTAACACAAGCCTTTGAGCTTAGCTGGAGGGGTTAACAAGATTGCTAGTAATGTGGGATTCAATCCCACATTGCTAGATATCTTTTAAAAAAAAAACTATTAATGCTACTGTTTTTTGATGTGATGGTGGCAAATTAACAAACAGCTCACCTGATGGTAAGTGATTACCTACCCCCCTCAAAAATAAGGCTGTTATAAGTTCAAAGCCTCTGTTTGTGTGCTTGGCTGTGGCATATCTCTTCTAAAAGGGTAAATCTATCTTAATTTGATTTTTATTTAAAAACTACTTTTTTGCCGTGGTTATTAGATGTTTCATCAAATTCAGTTCAGCAGTTTATTAGAGTTTTCATCACAAATATATATTTTTTTTAATGGAAGAAAATATGTAAGTGTAACAAGTTTGTACTTAGTTAGTATTATTATGCAGCATTTAGGTAAAATACCTAATTAGTTTAGGTACTACTCTGTCAGGAAAGTACCGGGAAACGATGAATAATACAAAAAATGTTTATTTAATGTTTGTTATTCATCCAAATTTATTTTATCGCCTTAAAAGTATGCTCCTTATGAAACGATACACTTACGCCAACGAATAATTCAATCATCAAAACATTTTTTAAATGCTTTTTCCAAAATTGAGTTCAGTTTTCGCCGCGAATTTTCCTTTATGTCTTCTACCGAATTAAAACTTTGAGATGGTGATTTGCTGGAGCCATATCTGGTAAATAAAGTGGTTGCTCGATGGTATTTGTTGAGATTTTGGTCAAAAGTTTGTTCACATTGAGGGCCTTGTGCGAAGGCGTATTATAGTGGTGCAACATTCAAGAACTTTTTTGCCACAAATTTGGCCTTTTTCTTCGAATTTGCTCTCTTAAACGCCGCATAACTCAAATAATATTCTTTATAATCCTCCATTACCGATACTTTTTTGACTGAATTTAAAAGTTTTGCAGTACACTTACAGGGTCTATGTACGTATGTATCGGGTAGCGTAAATGTCATAACTATAATTGGCTACCATTACATTAAAAATAAACAATAAAATCTTTTCAAGTTTATTTGACGATGAAAAATTGTATACAACAATCAATAGAACGGAGGAAATACTCACGTAGGTCAGGTAACGCTGGATATTGTGAGACACTTATTTTCGGGCCAGAGTGATCTCCCATTTTGGAAATTAGTTCTGGCCTCCAGGAACTCGGCCAGAGTTCCTCCTTTGGAGATTTTGAAATCTCGCATTCACCAAAGTAAGCCACAAACCTTGCAAGCCGTTACGAAAGCTAACAATAACATAATTCAAAATACCATAAAACAAGCACAACTGTGATCAACTGGGTGATAATTTGAGCGATATCATTTTATCGACTTAATGTCGTGAGTTTATTCATTTTCATGAATATGAAAACAGAACTTATTTTTTCATTTCTAACGTAATGGTTGTCAATTGAAATTATGACAATAGTTTTGTGCCACCCTATATAAGGACCGATGGCCGATGGAGCAAACGAGTCATAGAGTGGAGACCACGACTCCGTAAACGTTAGATAGGACGACCTACAACCAGGTGGACCGACGACCTAAAAGAGAT
This sequence comes from Herminia tarsipennalis, assembly GCA_945859575.2. Lineage (NCBI taxonomy): Eukaryota > Metazoa > Arthropoda > Insecta > Lepidoptera > Erebidae > Herminia > Herminia tarsipennalis. Next base: position 1,419,254 of record OX243839.2, read on the forward strand.
CGCTGGAATGAATTGAATGAGGAAGATAAATTGAATGTAAATTAGGAGAGACCTACGTCCAGCAGTTGACCGATACAGGATGATTGGTAGATTGATATATGACGGTATTTAATACCTGTAACTACATTGTGCAATAACGGCCGTTTTCAATATTATATCTTTTGATGGATTTGGCTACTAGAAATAGAATTTTACATATTTTGTATGGAGCTTATGTCAAATTTATAGAGTGTTTAACGGCCGTAAATGATAATAATAATATCTTGGGACAACTCATACAACGATATCTGAGACAAAACTAAGCAGAGCTATGGAAACCAGACAACCGATAAACATACTAAATATTCTTGTCTTCCCGTGACCACGGCCGTTGCAATACGGTCGAAACGTCGGGCAATAAACAAGGTATTTTACCTTAAATTATTCACGCGATTAAGACCCGTAATATATATATTTTAATAATACTAAATATTTCTAAATACGTACATAATTATAGATAACTAGCAGACGCCTCGCGGTTTCACCCGCGTATTTCCCGTTTCCGTGGGAATACAGGGAATAAAAAATAGCCTATGTCACCCGGGGTTAGTGTAGCTTCACAACGATGAAAGAATTTTTCAAATCTGTCCAGTAGTTTCGGAGCCTATTCAATTCAAACAAACAATCAAATCTTTCCTCTTTATAATATTATTATAGTATAATATAGATTAATAACACCCAGATACAGAATAAACCACAGTGCTCATCACACAAAGTTTTATCCTGGGTGGGGGTCGAACCCACGACCTCTAGCGTAGCAGTCGGATACACTCCCACTGCACCACAGAGGCAGTCATGAAAGAATCAATAGTTAGTATAAAATAATTTCCACGTTTCACACGATTGTATGAAGATTACTTTCTGTACTCTCGGTTTTTCATGGTATTTGTAAGCAAACAAAATTAACCCTCACGATTAACCTATGTAAAAAAGGTTGTCAACAAATTCCGATATATACACAGGTGTTCCTTTATAATCCGTCAAAATATTAATGTGAATTCACTACTAACACGGGGCATGTACCGGATAGACCCCTTATTCAGCCGGATTACTCCGAACCCGGACATCCGGCCTGAATCGACTCGTCTCTCAATTGACTATTTATGTGAAAGGAAATGTTACATGTATACTTATAATTGTGACTTACGTAGGGTTGGGAAGTATACTATAATGTATACTGATTACTGATATAGGAGGATCGGGTCTTCATATCTATTGTTGTACAGTGCAAGCAATGTACAGAATTCGGTCATAGCTTGGTCAGCACTTTACCTGCGTCGCCCGGCCTTACATTTAGTTCAGTTACATCATTCATACTGTTTATTTGTACTCAATATTATAAGTATTATATTAATCAATAAATAACAAATCAATCTTCCAATAAGTTCTATCATTCAATAATCTCATGTTGTGTGGGCCACAAACCATATACCTCTATGGTCCTTCGAGCTAAACAGAATCAGGTATAGTGGTTTATCCAATTCAATTCTTTTTTTTTTTAATAGATAACTAGCAATGTAGGATTGACGTCCCACATAGTGAATGTAAAAATAATAATAATAAGCTACGTAACTACTGTGTTTGTTACTGAACTGAAAAAATAGCATTAAAAATATTATATTGTTTTAATTTGGGGGTCACGGTGCTGGGTGTGCAATTACTTAAGATCTGTATATTCATATTAACAACCTATATATTAATAACTAGCTGACCCGCGCAATTTCGTCTACGTAAATTTTACCCGTTTTTGCAACATGTTTCATTGCTGCTCCGCATTGTAGAGTGATGTTATATAGCCTATAGGCTTCCTCGATAAATGGGATATCAAACAGTAATATTATTTTAATTTGAAACAGTTGTTACGCGTCGGTGTTATAGACGGACCGTCGACACCATTTATCTACGCTTTGGTGTAAGAGGCGGACCGTTGACACCATTTATCGAAGCAGTGCAGTTGCGGACCGGCACGAGGCGTCGAGTCAGCGCTACGTGATTTCCACATCTCGCCACTTCGATTTCGCAACCGTCTTTCCATAGTTGTAGTTTTAGATTTTAATAAAGAACGATTCATTCTTGGTACATACATCGACCATTTATCACTAGTTTTAGATTTTTGTTTAATGTAATTTATAATTAAATTTATTTAAGATGTATAGACTTTCTCTGCAACCTCCGGCTCCAGTTAACGTAATTGGCGCAGTCGGTAGGATATTCGCGGGCCGGTTCGCGATAATTAGGAATATCTCAAATCGATATCCGCGTTCGCGAGTCACCCGGGTGGTTTCCAAGCACCTTCAACGAATATCCGGATCTTCGGAAGCTGAAGCCAGAGGCGTATCCAGACATCGATACTGCAGAGGGGCCAACTATACACTTATTGAACCCAGACGGAACATCCGACCAGAAGAAGTAAGATGAACACCAGTGGTCTGGCAGCAATATTTGCCACTCCGCTTGACAAATAGTTGCTGTTCTTCGGGGGGAGGTGTTACGCGTCGGTGTTATAGACGGACCGTCGACACCATTTATCTACGCTTTGGTGTATAATTAAATTATAATTAAATTTATTTAAGATGTATAGACTTTCTCTGCAACCTCCGGCTCCAGTTAACGTAATTCAGTTGTTCCTGAGATTATTGTTTTCAAACAAACAAAAAAATCTTCAGCTTTATAATATTAGTATAGATAACTTAAAAATACAATACTTGCATTTTTGAAAGATAGAAAAATTTGAGGTCTAGACCCAGGAATCGAACCCGAGACTTCCGCAGCCAAACCGGGGCCGGAATAGAACCACCTATCTGGACTATATTACTAGACCTTAATTTTTTCTATCCTTTGATTGCTCGTGAGTTGGGCCCTCGAATGTATTTGTAAAGTAATTGGCAAGAAATGCCTATAAAAATTACTTCAGTAGTAGTAGGGTTACGAACAGGTATCCATTACCTGTTCGTAACCCTAAATAATAATTAAATAAATAATCCGGCTGCTGATTTAGAAATTATATCAACACCTCGGTGGATCCCTAATCAGGTTGAATGCTTAATATAACTGATCTAATTATGAACTGTATGATAATAATAATATGATATATTAAGTTCAAAATTGCGGGCAAACGTGGAATAGGGCGTCGTAAAAAGTCGTGGTTTCGAAACATTTGCGTATGGATCGGAGTCAAAAGCGCCACGGAGCTGTTTCACCTCGCTAGGAACAAGAAGGGGTTGCAAATAATTGGAGAGCAACAAGAAGAAGGATAATAATAATGAATGAAAATTTTGGCCCAGTCGTCTCCGGCTTTCTATAATCAACTGAACCCACTCTATCCCACGCCACGGATTCAATTGACACATGAAGAGAGACCATTTGCCCACGTTACTGGTCAGACATCAACTTATCTATATCTTTGGACAGGTAATCGAAAATGTATGTTATGACATTTCATTTCCCGAACCTTCAGGGCTAAAGTTCAGGTTATCAGAAATAGTAATTGCGTTTGTCACTGATGTCTTATTAAATACTTATACACTGACGGACTTATAAACTGCATCAAAGTAATAGACGACTTTGAAATAAATATTTTAACCAAGTATGCAAACTTTCTATACAGATTTAAATTGAAACCTCTAGATTGGTTCGTGAACTTTAAAACAGCGTAGGATCATATCTTTAAGTTTAAGTTTATGTACTGGAAAGGACCTTAAGACCTTTTTTGAAGAAAAAACAGAAGTTTAAGGAAAAATTGTTTAATTAAAAAATTGGTTTTAACAATAGACACAAACTTTATGCAAGGGTTTATTTGTGTTTTAATAAGGTGTATTACCCCCACGTGCCCTTATTACGGATTCTAATCGGTTCCGCATAGATTTTATAAGGGTTTTTAAAAGATCTTGCGGAATATTGTCCCATTCTTCTGAAAGTGCTGTTCTTAGTGCTGCCACTGTCGTAGGCGAAGGGTTTCTCGCATATACAGCTCTTTTTAAATTGTCCCAAACATGCTCGATGGGATTAAGATCCGGGCTGCGTGCTGGCCAATTCATTGTACGTATCCCAACCTCTTCGCAATAATGTTGAACTTGTGCAGCTGCATGCGGCCGGGCATTATCCTGCATTAAAGTAAAATTTTCGCCTATGAATCCCATGTAAGGCACCACGTGATCTTCTAATATCTCTGTTATGTAGCGATGTGCTGTCAAACCCCCTCTATTACCGTTTTGACGGACCATGTCTATGAACACAAGTTCTGTTCGCCCGTTCATCGATATGCCACCCCAGACCATACATGAACCGCCTCCAAAAGGAACACGCTCCTCAATGCAACTTTGAGCATATCGCTCCCCACGTCGACGATAGACTCTTCTGCGACCATCTGCACCATATAAACATGTCCTACACTCGTCCGTGAACAATACAGAGGCCCACTGCTCTTCTGTCCAATTCAGGTGATGACGCGCAAATCTTAAGCGAGCTTGTCTGTGAGCTGCAGACAACTTTGGACCATTTGCTGGTCTAAAAGGGGTGATAGCCGCTTCCTTTAACCTTCTTCTTATTGTTCGTGCACACACGTTTTTTCCACGCACTTCATTAAGCTCGGTTTTGATGTTAACTGACGTGAGGAAACGATTTCGCAGGGAAGTTGTAACAATAAATCGGTCATCACGACCTGTGGTTGCTCGAGTTCTGCCTGTACCACGTCTCCTCCTGTAAGAACCTGTCTCTACAAACCTTCTGTATATTCTACAAACCGTAGACTGGTTTAAATTTAAATTTCTACCAATCGTTCGTTGATCCAAGCCCTCCCGCACCAATGCTACAATTTGTGCCGCTTGTTCGGACGAAGTATCCATATTATGGTTCAAAAACTCTCGATGTGTTAAAAAACTAACCCAACAATTATGCTGGTAACAATAATTCAATTGACCAAACAAAAAAAATCAATGAGAATTAATTTAAAACTTTGCTATAAATAACACGCAAATCTGATACTACGAGTAAATTTTCTTTTCCCGGCTATATTCATTTGTTTTACCGCAGTTCTATTTTTAAATTTTTTTTTTTTTTAAGATTAAGAGCCAGTCTTTCCATATTTATATAATTTAATCTAAAAAGTTTGCATACTTATTATAAAAAAATCCTTTTAGAGTAAACCTGAACTTTGATGCAGTTTATGAGTCCGTCAGTGTATATTATGACATCAGTGAGAAATGTTACTACGTCGACTGCCTATGTGGCGCGGTGGGAGTGTACGACTGCTACGCAAGAGGTCGTGGGATCCCCACCCAGGACAAAACTTTGTGTGATGAGCACGATGGTTTATTCTGTGTCTCGGTGTTACTTATCTTTAATATGTATGTATTTAGAAATATATAAGTATGTTTATCGGTTGTCTGGTTTCCATAGTACAAGTTCTGCTTAGTTTGTGATCAGATGGCTTGGTGTGAGTTGTCCCAAGATATTATTATTATTATACTCGTATGTATTTCGATATTATTAAAACTGGCAACCTCACCCCTCTTTGGGTTTGGACAGACTTTTCTGCATATCTAATACTAGCTGTCCCGCGCAACTTCGTATGCGTAAATTTTCCCCGTTTTTGCAACATTTCACGTAGCTAATCCGCTCCTATTAGTCGTAGCGCGATGTTATATAGCCTATAGCCTTCCTCGATAAATGGGCTATCCAACAAAAAAATATTATTTTTAAATCGGACCAGTAGTTCCTGAGATTAGCGCGTTTAAACAAACAAACAAACAAACAAAGCAAACAAACAAACTCTTCCGCTTTATAATATTAGTATAGATGTGTCGGAGTCAGGGTGGCCGTATGCAACATTATCCTTTATGATCACAATGTGGGGGTAAAGTTGACTCAAGCAAAGGAAAATCCATTATTGTTCAAATTATGCTACTATTACTACATTAACACTATGACAAGGCTTCCATCTTGCCACATGATTAAAAATTGCGACAAGTCTGTCGTGAGCGGTCCACTTCCGGCGTTTTAATTGCAAACATCAAACGCCATGCAGTCAGTGTTCAAGTAAATTATAATAGTAGTATAATACACTTGATTATTAATTGAAACAAGAAATCAATATCGATCTCCTTTTTAGGATCTAGCAGTAATATAAATGACGTAAGTACAGTTCAAAAATAATACATATTGAAGGAAGTTCTTAGCTTTAAAGCAAATAGACAGATAAATCCCGACCTCATTTAAGATTATCAGAAATCTAAAAAACTATTTGACTTAGCAAGGATTTTTCATGCCAAATGCTGACGCCGTGGTTAAAATTTGATAAGAGAAAAAACTATAAAGGCGGGTAACACAGATTGTTAGGCAAAACTCGGGATAATTTATGTAGGTACATGTTTTCAATCTTTAAAAAATGTATAATTTATTGTTCGAAAATATGTTTATGAGTAGACACGACACTGTTTAGGTGTTATAAGTACCAACAGGAAAATACAATTTTAACCGTCGGCATGCTTGGTTCAAAAAGTTAAACAGTAGGCCGGCTGGGATCTGCCAGATCATTGAACCCCTAATTAGTGAGTGACTGGCCTGTTGGTCTAGTGGTTAATTGAGTACTAACCTAGAGGCCATGGGTGTGATCCTTAGCCAGGATAAACTTTTGTGTTCTGGAACACGATTGTGTATTCTGCGTCTGGCTGTAATGTATCTATAGTATGTTCGTTTTTAAAAGACGACTCCCGCAGTAGGATACGAGCTATGTGCCGCGGGGGACTTTACAATCATACAAGTCACAGACACAAAGTACACCCAGACTCGGAACAACAGCTTGTGGATCACACAAAGTGGTGTCCCGTGTGAGAATCGAACCCACGACTTCTTGCGTAGCAGTCGGATACACTCCCACCGCGCCACAGTTCACACATATATATCTAGTCCAGCCACAAGTTCTGTTACAAATGAAAAAGCATTTTTTTTAATGAAGTAATGTAATATTACTAAAAGTTATATGTACATATTTATTAATGTCTCAGCAAAAAATAAAAAAAACAATATTCTATTCAAATGGCCACCTTTGGCTTTTATACAGGTCTTTAATCTGTCTGGCAACGAATCTATGGATTTACGCACTGTTTGCATGGGAAATTTCGCCACCGCTTGCTCCAGAGATTTTTTAAGAGACTCAATAAGTAATTAAATCTGTCATTTTCTTACCATAGTTAAGGCTTGGCTTTGGCTTTGTGTAAGTAGTCTAAAACTATTTTAGTTCATAATAGAAATTGGTGAACAAAAATTTGCGTACTTTAAAGCCTTACTGCGATCGCCAACCCGCTCGCCAAGCGTGGCGATTACCCTCAGGATTTATGATAAGTAGGCTCTGCTGGGGAGTCCCGAGCTCAGCAGTGGGACATCATATGTATACAAAAATACGGACATTGAAATACCTTGCCACTTGCAGCGTTAACTAACTATCACGTAAGTACGTGTGAAACCCGTTCTTTTTATAAACTTTTTCGAGTATAAATCACGTGAACCCTAAAGTTAACCGCGAAACCATTTCAAGGTAAATTCTTTCCACATTATTACGCTCGGCAGTATCGTGTACCATCTTAAAGCTATAAGAAGTACTTTACTCGAGACTGTACGTCGTAGGGCCTACTTCTCCTCACAAGTGCCCCTTTACAAAAGCTTCGAAGTCTGAAGGTATAGCCATCCAACCAGGTGTAAAATTCTGAAGATCGTAATCGCATGAATTTTACAAGGCATAATGACGAAAATGTTTTTTCGACAAGTAAAGAATGGTATTATAAAAATGCCGTTATTTTGTAAATGTAAAACCTTATTTTGATTTTTATATGTCAAGGATCTTGGTCATTTGTAATACGACAAAATTCACTCTTCTTATTTTTTTATTTAATTTATTTACCGTTTTTGTGTAAACATGATGACGATGATGAAGTAAAACGTATCGATCATATTAAGTCCCGATATTATATAATATACAAGCCCCGTGCCTACACCCCCGTTATAATATAAGTTATCAATGAAATAAAGATTTTGCACCATGGGAAATTCATCACAGGCAGGGTCTTACAAAATCCGCTGTTGAAATTTTGAAAAAGTGAAAACACCGGAGGTTGGTGTTATCACTACATAGTATAAAACAAAGTCGCTTTCTCTGTCCCTATATCCCTATGTATGCTTAAATCTTTAAAACTACGCAACGGATTTTGATGCGGTTTTTTTTAATAGATAGAGTGATTGAAGAGGAAGGTTTATATGTATAATAACATCCATATATTTTATACCCGTGCGAAGCCGGAGCGGGCCGCTAGTTCTTAATAAACAAATGAATTAGCAGACGTTGTAAGAACATTTTATTTCATTCCATTTTCAAAATTGAATAAAAATTCGATAGCGTACAAGTATAAAAACGAGATTTATGCCATAGACTCTCCAAAAGATCCATTGACGAAATTGACTACTCTCTATAAAGAGACAACGCTACTTTGTGGACAATACCTGTCAAAGGCCGCACGAGTTTTTACTCTCTGTCACGCTTTGCAGTCAATATTAACTTTTTAATTTGTGAAGCGATGGCGTGGTCCTGGTCTATACGTCAATGAATAGATCACACCTTTTTATTACATGTTATATATTGTTACGTAAAACAAGAACAAAAGCAGGTAAAATATTTTATCAAAATCGCTCCCCAAGTGGTAACAATTTTCAACTCCAAACTTTGCTGTAAATTCAACTATTAACCCGAGCGTACCCACGAATTCCACTTACCTATTTGCCAAACGCTGCCAAGTGGTTTTTGTCTTCGTAATATATTCTTGGATATTTGTTGAGCCACACAATTTATTATTTCTACCTTTCCCAAGCCCGCATTTTCACAGTAAGATATTAGTTAAGAACAAATTTACTAATGCAAAATGTAGTGACTGTGGTGTCTGTGGCTCCGGAGCGGCTGTGTGCAGCTCGCATTATACTTACCTACTTTTATTTTAGTATTTGTTTATTTTGTATCGCTCCCGTCTGTTTCTTTTTTTACTGTATTTATAATTAATAAAGGTGTTACGTTGGAGTTAGTTTTATATGGTTTATTATTATTAAGTTACTTAGGTACTAAGGGCCCAGTTGAAAATCAGCGTCAGGCATTTGTCTGGCATATATGCTGAACAGGGTCTATTTTCGGCATTCAACTGTCTATAATAGTTTTAATGTGTATGTTTTTAAGCTATTGCATAGCTTTTATCGCGGGCTTTGAGCGTGGCGACCGAATCAAGAAATTCCGCATAGAAAATAAAACCTAACACCCCCCCACTCCGCTTACCATGTACTCGTAGCTCGGCCGAGCGTTCTCTTATATATATATGTATATGGTACGACTGTACGAAGCTCGCACGCATCGAGACGAGCTGCTCCGAAATAATAATATTTGTTATTTAATTTATTTTGTTGTTTTTCTGTATTGAATTGCCGAAATAAAGACCATTTTCATTGAATAGTTCATAAATTGCATAATACATTAATCTAGGTCATATTCACTTTATTTCTGGTTATAATTAATCATGTACCTATGTATGTATTTAGAAATAAGGAAAAGAGTAGGTATGTTTATCAAGGCATGGATTCAAGATCATGTGCTGACGGGGGAGTGGGGGGACAAGGGACACCCTCACCCTCGGCCATAGACTATTGCGACGGAACGTCGTGTGATTTTTAGTCGATTCGACCTCGACATACCGTATTCTGCGTGCTCTCGTAGAAGTGGAAACTGTGGGGATTTTTGCACACGTAAAAGAAAAGGGGGGGGGGGGTAGACACAGGAGGGTGCATTGGACTCAACACCAAGTTTTCGTCGTTAGGGGAAGGGGGGGTGGGATGCTTATCAACGCAGAAGCGAACTCTATTTAAACTGCAAATTTTGAGCCGAAGTGCGTTTGAAATGCAGCCCGTCTGTGTAGAGCCTTATAATAATGTTGCGACATATTTCGAGGAAAGTTCAGTCAGTCATTCGGCCGTAAATATATCACTTTTGCTATCAAAACAAATGAAAATCAACAAAGTTTTTGGCTTCCTCTATCACGCGAGGGTCAAAAAGGCCTGTCAACTATCTTTGTGTTCTGTATATTTTCTATCCATTTTTTTTTCAATTTCTATGCCTCCTTAAAAATAATTCTACTCCAAGGACCGATTTCAACTAGGAGATAGTCCAATAGACTTTTATAATAAATGATGTTGGCACTTAAGAGGTCTCCGTAGTACGTTATAAGAACAATGAAATCAGAAACCGTGTCTGGTTTCTGTTACATATATTTTTAGTAGCCATTTTCTCCGTAACAAGGTTCTGGCGTCTGCTATGTTTGCACTGTTCATTGGATCTTATTTTATCAACGAAGATTTTGTTGAAGTTTGTAGAAAATTATACTGAAATTTTGGTCTAAATATATATACACCTTTTCATTTTTACTACGCTACGCTATGTGGGCCTGTAAACAGAGTAGTTCATTACAATATTACGTTCTTAAAATAGGCTGAAAATAACACGAAAATTTGGACATTAAAAATAAGTTCCGCGATTCTAGCTGTACATACTATCTAATATTATAAATGCTAAAAAGACAAACTATAAAATAAAGATGTGGCTTGTCTGTTTGTCTGTCCTGTCTGGCTCGATTTTGATGAAATTTGGTGTAATTCTTAGCGTGATAATTACACTACTACTACAAACTATACAGAAGTATGTTTATGGCGATTGACTATTGCAGTGTAATGGAATTAATAGTACGATAATAGATGAATTTGTGATGCAGACCACACACAATGTTTGATGATGATATGAATTTGTTGCAATGTTAATTTGTTGCTATTTGTAAATGGCTTATGATAGTACTTTATTGCGATTGTTTAATAATTCAATTAGGGTAATTAATTATAATAATAATAATAATATCTTGGGACAACTCACACAACGCTATCTGATCCGAAACTAAGCAGAGCTTGTACTACGGAAACCAGACAACTGATAAACATACTTAAATATTTATAAATAATAATACTATACTATACTACTATAATAATAATAATATACTTAAATATTATAGAAAAATAACACCCAGACACAGAATAAACCATCCTGCTCATCACACAAAGTTTTCACATCACATCCTAGGTGAGGATCAAACCCACGACCTCTTGTGTAGCAGTCGGATACACTCCCACCGCGCCACAGAGGCAGTCATGGAATTCTCACCTCTCTGTCTATACTAGTGGTAAAGGTTCCTTAGAACATAACTCATTCCGATTTTTTTTAGAATTACTGGCCCGTTGATCTAGTGGTTTATTCCACCATAGATTTAATATCTTTATTTTATGGTGACACTGACTGCTAAATCGGAGGTCGTGGGTTCGATTCCATTTTGTGTGATCCACTATTGTTGTTCCGAGTTTGAGTGGACTTTGCATCCGTGAAGCCCTGTGTCGCGGGGCCTTTACAAACATAAATATGTTTGTAAAGGCCCCCGCGACACAGGGCTTGTAACCTAGTACGAGATATGTCTTGTTCTTAAAACAAATAAAATATATAGCATGGTACTTAATATTATAGATACAAAGAACTGTATCTAGCAACGCATATTTATGTGTCAAGTTACTTTCAATTTTAACCCTTCAGCTGTGATATGTGCCTAAATAAATACTAACAAAACTTTTCACATTAAAAAGCCGGTCAAGTCCGGTAAATATCAGTCCGGTTGGAAAGATAACCCTAATTACGATCCTTAGCACCTCCATTTTTAACCAAACATGGCCAAATAGACCCCAGAGAATCATGAATCATGGCTTCATGAGGCGTGAATGAAGATTTACGATGTCAATAAATTTTCCCAATTTCAAAGATGATATTAAAATATTCAGTAAAAGTATTGGCTATCTGTCATTTTTTAAACCCATACTCAGTAGGTATACCATCTATTTCCTTACAAAATTTGAACACTATTGTATTTATAATATTGCTAGCAGTACCGGTTGTTGTGTCCCGCCTCTCCTTTTCATAAGTAAACTAGTATCGATGTTTAAAATTATTTACCGGTAAAATACGTTATTCATACAACGAGATAAATCATCACATACCTTTGAATCCTCCCAGTGCATAATGTTACATTCTCAATTTAATAAATATTTTTAACTGCTGTTTCTGTTTTCCTCCAAGACATGTTGTCCTAAGCAATTGCTCAATTCCTTATAGGCTAATCATAAATTTTGATATTTATTTTATTTTATCACTGTAAAGTTTCATCAAAATCCATTCAGTAGTTTTTGCTTCAATAACAAATATCTAGTTCTACTAGCTACCTGCCCCTATCTTTGCACGGAGTTCTCTTCACTGTTAATTCACAAAATACGAATTAATTCGACTAGGGCTGAGAAAGGGTTAAGTAATTTTAGATGATTCATTAACTTAATACCGATTATCTAAATATAATTACCTCAATAAATTTGACTAAGATTGCTATTTTTAGAATTAAATTTCAACTCTTTGAATTTTCGACAAAAATATCTCGAATATTTCAAGTCTATTTTAGTTTTAAATGGAAAGGGCTATAAAAAGACTTGTTATATCATTTAACTGTTCTTTTAGGGTCATCCCTGAAATACTTAAGAATAGGTACTCGCGAACAAACATTCTTTACAAGTCTTAGAGAAGAAGTCCAGTCTTTTTTGATTGCATTTTAAATGAAGCTTTGAAGAATTTTGGCAGAAAAATTTTAACATTTCGGGTTGTAGTAAAACTTAATACTTGTCTTGATAAGTGTTACTTCTTCTCCGTAGTGTTTTTTTCTGTTAAATATACTTTAATCACTTTTAGTGATTGCTTCACCTTTCCTAACTAAAAAATGGCCTAGTTATTAAACTAGGTTAGGCTAGTACTATCTTTGTATATTCTTCTTTCTATGAAATTGGCACAGCCAATTTCTTATACATCCGTTTTAGAATGAATAAAAAATAACTAACTAAATTATCACAAAACAAAACCCGACTGCAGAAAATAAAGAACCTAACAGAAAATAATAAAAATAATTATGTTTTTACAGAGAATTTACTTTAACACGAATTCTATTTCCCGTATCCATTTTGCGTATCAAAGTCAGTCTCACACTCCTACTTTACTATCGAGGCAGTAACTCATCTCATCTATACTAATATTATAAAGCTAAAGAGTTTGCCTCTTTGTTTATTTGTTTGTTTAAATGCGGCAATATCAGGAACTGAGATATAATATCACGCTGCGACCAATAGGAGAGGAGCAGTAATGAGAAATGTTGCAAAAACAGGGAAAATTTACGCAGACGAAGTTGCACGGGACAGCTAGTATGAAATAAACATACAGCCATACACTAAAAGAGTACATAAAGAACGCTCATATATGTACTGTGACTTTTATATGTACACTTACATGCTCGCACAAAACGAGTTCTGTCTCTGGTCCATCTCGTTTTGTATGAAGTTTTTATTCTGTATGGTATTCTTTGACACAGCGTTATTACTTTTTCTCGTTTCAAAGGCAAACATATAGTATACTGCTTGCAAACTTGGAAAACCTTATCTGTATAATTGAGAGAAACCTTGGAAGTACCGATGGCTTCTTTTAAATGAAATCTCAACTGAATTGAGGTTATATTAAATCTTTATTACTGAGTCCTTCGGAATATTTTCAAAGTTATAAGATCAAAAGATAATTTAGCTGACTATTTGCGTTGGTATTTAGAACAGTCAAATGTCCAGAAAGTCCTTTATTTGAAAGTACATCGACCTCAAGACATTTATCCCTAAGCGAAATTATTCGCATAAAATATGTTTATGTGACGCTACAATTTCGTTATACATATTGTCGAGATGGAAATTGTAATATTAGGTACTTGTATTATGTTTTTTTATTTAGGTATGTAGGTAATAGTTGTAGTGTGCGGTTATTGTCCTGTTAATATCCCATTTTGTTTCGTCGGGTTATAGTTAACTATACTAATATTATAAAGCTGAAGAGTTTGTTTGTTGGAACGCGATGATCTCAGGAACTACTGGTCCGAATTGAAAAATTCTATGGATAGCCCATGTAACGTGAGAGGTTATAAGCTATATAACATCACGCTACAACCAATAGGAGTGGAGCAGCAATGAAATATGTTGCAAAAACGGGGAAAATTTACGCATACGCAGTTGCGCGAGTCAGCTAGTCGATATATAAAATTTCATCAATTGGTTTAGTAGTCCAGAAATTAAAATCCAGTTAATAGACGGAGTTACTTTTATATTTCCTAATTCTTATATAATATTAGTATTCTGTTACCGCAGTAGTAGGTGGCCCAGCTCTTACTCGGCCTGAAAAAAGTACCTACCATTTTTTATATAATAAGACTATGTACAGTCAGAACGAAAGTGTTGAATTTAATATCTAAAGTTATTTCAGTATTCATATTTTTTATAATAGATAAGACGTAAAAAATAAAAGTGTAAGCCGGGCAAGAGCCTGTCGGACCATGCTCAGTTTAGGGTTACGCAACCTCGAACAATTGCATTAGCAGAAGAGCGTATCTTCATGGGACTTACGCCCTTTTGTTGAGAAACGTAGTTTTTTGGCAATAACTCAATAAGGGTATATCCGATCTTATCCGAAATACTTTTAGTTTAGATTTTTTCCATATTTTTTGGTCACCCGGTTCAAAAGTTAAGGGGGGGAACCGATTGGAGAACCTCGGAGTGATTATTTACGAAAATATTTACTCAATCATAAAAGTTTTAAGAAACCTTAAAATGTTTTTTGGAAAGACCTGTCGAATGATGTGCTACACGTTAATGTTTCTTGAAAAAAAAATTAAGCTTCTGTATGGAGTACCCCCCTAAACATATTTATTATTATTATTTAGCTATCAAACTAAGTAGCGGCTACTGCAAGACACCTTTTTACCAAATTTCATCAAGATTCATTGAGCAGTCTTTGAGTAAAATGCCTGCGACATACGGACGGACAGATAGACAGACAGACGGACATGACGAAAGTATAAGGGTTCCGTTTTTGCCATTTTGGCTACGGAACCCTAAAAATGAAAGAGGTTCTTAAGTCAACCCATACATATTTTTACGCATTAGATAGAAAATAAGGGGGCTAATGTATTTTAAAAAAAAAAAAGATATCTACACTCCACATTACTAGCGATCCTGTTAGCCCCTCCAGCTAAGCTCTATGGCTTATGTTAGGAGTGGGTTCACGTCGGTAGTATAATGGGCAGGTTTCGAACCTACGACCTCACGATTGCGAGACCGATGCCTTAGCCATTAGGCTATCGCCGCTTTTAGTTAGGCGGCAGTTCCAAGTGTAGTTCCAAGTGTGCTCATAAGAAGATAATAATACTTACACACTCGGTGGAGGAGATTTCAAGTGCCTATAAATTAAGGCTCAAAAGTGACAGAAGGTCTACCATTTGGATACGGAATCCTAAAAAGTAACACGGACCAGTTGAAATTATTACCCTTTTTCGTAGAAATGTAGAGAAAGACTAAGTCTTTGTTATAAATGGGACATGACAAGTCTCAAGCCTAAAAGGGAGTGCAGGAAGTCATTAGAGTCTTTCTTTTGATGTTCCTTACTTTAACTAAAAGTAGGTAAGATGTCGCATCTTTTTATGTCTTTAACACGTTTTTGTACTAAGTATAATGTCGTCTGCAAGCATAATATTATAATAATACACCAGTCTCGTTTTACTAGAAATTTAAAAATAATAATATCTTGGGACAACTCACACAAAGCCATCTGATCACAAACTAAGCAGAGCTTGTATTAGGGAAACCAGACAACCGATAACACACACTTATATATTATAGTAATTTTTCGAGTTGGGCCCTCGCAGTAATTTCTTGCCAATAACTGCGAGAGCCTAACTCGCGACCATGAAAGGATAGAGAAATTTGAGGTTTAGTAACATGGTGCAGATAGGTGGTTCGATTCCGGCCCCGGTTTGGCTTACAGAAGTCTCGGGGTCTAGAAAAAATGCAATTATAGTACACTTATATAATTTTTAAATAGATACATGTCAGAGATAAATAACACACAGACACAGAATAAACCATTGTGCTCATTAGATCAGACAAAGTTTTATCCTGGGTGGGGATCGAACCCACGACCTCTTGGGTAGCAGTCAGATACACTATCAGAGACAATCAAATTTAGAACATAGATACGAGTTGGTACCTAAATAATGACGTGCTACTGGTCTGCAATCTTAGTCTAGTGGTTAGTAACCCTGTCTTAATCTCGGGGTTCGATTTTCACACTGGCTACCACTTGGTGTAGTACACAAAATGTTATTCCGAGTCTGAGTGAACTTTGTCCGTGATTTGTATGTACGTTAAGTCGGAGGGCGTGTTCTTAAAAAAGCTCGGTCTAATAGCGTTCCCACCTGTTCCCACCTGTTCCCACTATACGAAAACAACTCTTCTCTTTGCGGTGTAGGTATGGGTCGTATCTTCATCAGATTACGTTTTCTCATTGTACCTAACTGATGGCAGAAAAAATGACTAAACGAAGTTAGGTTAGGTTAGAACGCAAAACCACGGTCAAAACTTCCTAATATTATAATCGCGTGGCAAAATGCCTATTAACACGCAAATCTCACTAAACAAAGCCGTGGCCATTTTGCCGAAAACTTTTAAATATTTTAAAACTTTAAGTCTTCTTGATCAAAGGGGCAGTCTTCAATAAGAATTTTCTCAACTATCCTCTAACAAAAGTCCTTCAACTGCTTGTGCTAACAAGATTTCGACACTCAGAGATTCAGTAAATATGATAAGAAATAAAGCCGCATTGTTCGTTTATTGCGTCTGTTTACGACTACCGTCACACTAAAGTGCTACACTTATAGCTATTGCAATGCTAATCCGATGTGGTTACGACTGTGTTCTATTTTGTCGTGAATATTTCTAGTGATTCTATCAAATAAATATAGGATTATATAAATAATAAATATGATTGTGAACTCCGGTAGACGGCGCTAGCAGAGGCCTAAACCGCCTGCAAATTTAATATAAATTCAAAATTTAACATGTTCAGGTAACTTAGTGGTCATCCGCGGCTTGTCGGATCGTCGGAGGCCTCCTCTTTATGATCAAATAAAGTATTTATGATTCGGTGGCGACCAAGAAAGTAGAAGAATACTAGCGTAGGTTAAGCTGCTTTATCATTGTCATATTCATAGATAGGTAAAAGCTTTCTAAAAACGTCATAATATATAATTCGAATACAAATTATTTATTTGCGTGTATACTTTGAGTCTAAATTATTTAGTAGATACAACACCTTAGTAAATTAAGTACTCACTTTTATACCCAGTCTCTATCTATGCTATCCAAATTCATATTTGGTTACCATCCCACCAAAACAAAAGTTTAGGTTTCCATTTCTGGAAAAGTGAAAAATCATTCACTTAAAAAACGATTACACAACAACTCAGCACGTTTTTGTATTAATCCAAAACAGTTAACCCCTAATTTCATACAAAATACAAAGCAATGCGGTTCAAATTATACAAAATACCTATTAATATTACATCACATAACCCTCTAATATTCAACCATGGTATTACAGGACTCATTTTGACAACTCTGCACGCCAGGTAACAATCACGCTATCTTCCGATCACTTTAAAACAAAATTATTATTTAGAAGCATACGTCTAGACATCATTACCGTTTGGTGTTCACCTATAACTAATAATAGCATGTCGTTATGTTATTTTTGTAATCAATGATAAATTAAAATATAGCATGTTGTGTGATATTTTTAGCGTCAATGATTGATGAATTTGTCCGCTTTTAAAACTAGGTACATCAAAAATGATTTAAGCTTTAAGCCTACGCATATCACGATATTTAGAAAATAATAGTTATAAAATATTTCATTACTCATACACAAATGAAAAACACGTACGTACAATACATAAAATAAAACAGAAAGACGAATAATTTTGGTATCGCACTACAGTGCGACAGACAAAGTCGTATTTTGTGAATTACATAATACGAATATTACATAATATTCACAAAATACGACTTTGTCTTCGTTTTCATAACGAAATAAGCGTACATTTTGATATCACGCTCACACGCGATGCAATATCAAAGCCATTGGTAACAGCAATCAAATGCATAACTGTCAAAATCCAATATCTACTGCGACAAAATCTTCGACAGCTAGTGCTAAAAATAGGCGTTAGGTCCCTGAATACCATATCTTTAATGACGGCTACACTGTTTCTAAATTAGTATTTAAAATGATTAATAGATTTGAAGTGATAGCAGATACCGTGATTTAGTGCCGAGCGTGCAAAGTTTTCAAAATGAGTCTCGTATTTAAAGCTAAAGCTAAACATAGGCAGATATCGTGTGCGGTAGAGTCATGAACACCAATCCTAAATGACGTCTAGACACTGTCTCTAAATTATAATTTCAAATTATTAATAGTTTCAAAGTGATAGCAGATACTAAAATTTAGTGCTGAACGTGCAGAGTTTTCAAAATTAGACTTAAATTAAAAACAACCCAGATGTAAGATTGGACAGGAGAGAATTCTGTGTCCGCAACAATAAAAAAAAGGTAATAACGCACATACGGACTATGAACTATGAGCGTGAGATAAAAAATGGACTAACACCGGCGGACATATTTAGCGGACAAGACTAACTGCCGCAGCTATTAAATGTCACCCAGACAATGTAATAGACAGTTTAGTCTGCATGCGCACTGGAACATAATGAATGCTATTGATATTAGCGATTAGGGCTTCACAGACAAACTGTTCCTGTGCCTTAAGTTCGCGGAAAAAGTGATCGCGACAGTCGGTAGCAATCATTTTTAATCGGCGGACAAAAAATGCATTGTATATGTACTCATTGCCTTAGAATAAATCACTGAGAGGTTTAAATATAACTGATTATTTGTGATAAGTGAACGAATGCGAATCAAGGTTTCTTGATGTGTATTTCAGGTTCAGGGACACAAAATGACAGTTTTATGAGTACATTTCACGTTGTGATGCTGAAACGAAATTGAATTTTGGATTCTAAATGGAAATTCATGATAGATGAATGAAAGATAGGTTCAGAAATGAAATTTCAAATAAATATTTTTTGATGTTCGGAAATGACTTGGTAATCGATTCATACTTTTTAGATTGGTAGAAATAATATTTTTTTTAGAGTTTATTCTATGAAAAATCAGAAACGGGTTTTAAAACGCCAGTCCTGTTATGTTTCTTCATATTACACATCTACACATTTCTATATCCACAAGGTTTTAAAATAGGTATGAATATACATCTCAGAGAGTAATTTTCTCTGAATGATAACGAAATCCATACAAAGAAGTTTAGTATAACGTAAACATGTAGGGTTCCCATTTATCATAAATAGCTGAGCCGCGCAACTTCGTATGCGTAAATGTTCCCCGTATTTGCAACATTTTTCATTGCTGCTTCGCTCCTATTGGTCGTCGCGTGATGTTGTATAGCCTATAGCCTTCCTCAATAAATGGGCTATCCAACAGTTAAATAATTTTTCGATTCGGACCAGTACTTGTTGAGATTATTGCGTTTAAACAAACAAACAAACTCTTCAGCTTTATAATATTAGTATAGATTTAACTACTTTAGGAATTGAGAGGCTACTATTTATATATTTAAAAAACAATTTAGTTAGAACCGAACTACAACAAAGGACATATTAATACCAATAAATCCCTGAAGATTTCAATGGAATGTGCAAAGCAAGACCTCAAATAATGCTGAAACGCCACAAGGCACGTACGATACACCACAATTCTCCATTGTCTTAGTAATTAAGTGCTGGTATGGTGAACAGGCTATTATTATTGATGAGATGGTCCTTATGCCATTATATTGAACGTCTAAAGGGACGTGTAGTGTCTGGTTGTATTGAATTTGTTCAGTTATTTGATAAACCGGAACTTGTACGAGAAGGAATG
This sequence comes from Herminia tarsipennalis, assembly GCA_945859575.2. Taxonomy (NCBI): domain Eukaryota; kingdom Metazoa; phylum Arthropoda; class Insecta; order Lepidoptera; family Erebidae; genus Herminia; species Herminia tarsipennalis. The sequence continues at coordinate 1,439,303 of OX243839.2, forward strand.
TAATTCAATTTCAGGATCCATTTCTCGTAGACTTTGATGCTGTGTAATACCTCAAAAAATAATTTGATAGAATGAGATATTAATGTATTTTGCGGGTCTGTTGATCTAGTGTTTAGTGACTGCTAAGCTAAAGGTCGTGAGTTCGATTCCAGCCCAGGATAAATCTTTGTAATAAGCATGATTGTTCATTCTGTGTCTGGCTGTAATTTATATATGTAGTAATAAATATGTAAGTATATTTAACAGTTGTCTAGTTGTCATAGTACAGGCTCTGCCTAGTTTGAGATCAGATAGCCCTGTGTGTGAATTGTCCAAACATATTAGATATTATTATTATTATTTTCGAGTTCGATTTCTCCAAAAAATATGTTTATGCTACTTACTTTAACAAGATATTAATAAAGACAAAAACTGTACGCTCATGTGGTCCATTTACCGCTTAATTTTTACCCGACTGTATAAGAAGGAGGGCAATGTTTTTCGAGTGTATGTATATATGTATATTTCTTTGGCATGGCCTAGAGCCTAAATGGCTTGATGGATTTTAGCTTGAGAGGTATCGTTAGATTCGCCTCAGTCGTAAGAGTGACACAAAGTACTCAACATTAAAATTGTAAAAAATAAATTTCGGCGCAAATATATGTTATGTTTAAAAAAAAACTTTAAAACCTATCGGATATGGTATCGAAATAAATAAAATTAAAAGGTGATAACAAATATATATATAAAACTTGTATGTTCGAATGTAATTTGGAATACAAAATGCTAAAAAAATGTAAATATAAAAACAAATTGTTGAAAGACTCAAAGAATAATAGATCATACTGTTATGATCTATGAGACAATCTAAGGAAAAATCAATGTAACCCCTGTGTCACATTGATTTTTCCTTCGCTAGGTAGCCCTTTGTGCCGTAATCCTCTTGTTAAAAATGGTTACGGACGATAATTTTACGTCATAAGAAAACATGTCGCTGCAATTGCCAAAACATTGATAAAATTGTATTAAACAACCATGTCTGTGACAGCTTTAGTGGATCCTGGCGTATGCGCCTGACAGCCAATACTTCAGCCTGTCCGCAGGTGGAACGTGACAGACCGTGACATTCAGCCTATCAGCAAGCAACGGACCGTGACATTTATTCGTGGATGCACCTGGTCATCGATTTAGAAGACAATATCACGTCAAAATAACAGAAAAAAAATATAGCAAAGTTATTTTGGAAAATTGGAGAGAAAATATTTGTATATTTCACTTGACAACTGCCTTTTATTACTTTACTTTACAGATCATAAGCTTTCGGTTTCCTTATAGCAATGTTCTTTATTGCGGTATACATTAAACGCAGTGTTAAATTCTCTTTTGTATACATCCTTGTTTAGGCACAATGATTATTTTGATGTGACAAAGCTGTCACGTACGAGTATAACATACCCTCTAAAAATAACCGTATGTAAGGTCCTACGGGCTGTATGTCTGACCATGGGTCATTCGCTGTAGCGTATAATCCCGAAGATTTTTGATTCCTTTTATTTCTTTTCTTTCGTTAGGATGAAAGTATACCTACTCAAATACTGCAACTAGGGTTATGCCGTACAAGAAGTGGGTTTTCTGTTGTTTTTGTAACATACTACCTACAAAAAACGTTAACACTTTACGTGTAGGAAAAAAATATTACCGCTGTAACTAATATGCAAGTGGGACACAAGAAAGTTTTTAGAAACTAAAAAATTAACTTCTGAATGATGAAAGCTGTATCCCTTTCAGCAGATTTTGATTATGAGATTTATTTTATTTTAGGGTATAAAATGAAGTCGTATATCGGTGCCAGATCAGGACTATTAGGTGGGTGACCCAAGACTTTACCCGCGCGACTTACGCTGCTGTTAATGTTTCGTCATATCCAATCCGTTATAGCTCATTTAATAAATATGTTTTTTTTTTATTATGTGAGGTGTTGAGTGTCAGCCGTTAGGCTATTTACACCTTTGCGCGGGAGTGTGGCGAGCGTGTTCTCCTAACCTAAGTGTAGGTACCTACACAGCCAAACTTTCGTTAGCAAGACTAACGAAAATTTTACTACGGTGATATGAGTGAGTATTATTAGATAAAGTATAGTTATTGTAAATAAATATATTATAAAATCATATTCGACTAACGCATGCAAAAAATATTCAACCGCGTCATACACAGCTTTAAAACATACAAAAAATTATACTACTGTATCGTTCTTATATACAAAATAAATTTTCTGTCCATATTTTTGTCAGGGCCTTTGACATGGGTATGTAATTTGCTCACAGTAAATCTAAGCCGGTCGCTCTGCCGTCACAAAAGAGTTATCAAGCATTTTATTTTCCTAGAATTCTCAACACGTTGCTGTGTTATGTGTGGAATTCCAACGTTTAAATTGTTATAAACGTTGATAAACTTTTGCGGTAGCCTAATGGCTAAGGCATCGGTCTCGCAATCGTGAGGACGCGGGTTCGATTCCTACCCATTATACTACCGACGTGAACCCATTTCTAACACAAGCCTTTGAGCTTAGTTGGAGGGTTTAACAAGATTGCTAGTAATGTGGGACTCAATCCCACATTGGTAGTTATCTTTTAAAATATATATATATAAAATTATATATATACTAGGGGTCTTAATCGCGTGAGTAATTTAAGGTAAAATACCTTGTAGCATGGGTAGACCCGTGAGCACGGCCGTTGCAATACGGTCGAAACGTCGGGCAATAAGCAAGGTATCTTACCTTAAATTATTCACGCGATTAAGACCGGTAGAACATGTATAATTTCATAATGTTTAAATTGTTTTTAATACTTTATACATAATTTTAACCATATCCCTGACTCAGTGGCGACCGCGCAGATCGATACATGTACGAGGTTAAGGAACGTTACTATTGTCGGTCAATAGCTGGGTAACCGTTTTTATTTTACCCCTCCGTGCCTCAGAGAACACTTAAATCCAGTCCTGCGATCACTATCTCTTTCTGATCATGTCGGATTTCCGTCCCATCGAGCTATGAGACTGTGGGAATAGAGAATGAACACACTAATGCATTTTAATATATCCTGCATAGGCATTGACAGTCGTAATCGACATCGGTTTATAACCTTAAAGTACCTACTAAGCGATAATCCTGCTTGGTGTTGTCTTGAATACTTTTACTCAAACTGGAAAATAACTCTTTATTATCAAGTTTAGATAGGTAGGTACAGTCTTATTCTTTGATAAAATACGTCAAATGTCTCAAAAAGTGTTGCAGCATCTATATAGAACGTGGTGGCTACTATTTACTAGTAAGTAAATATATAGAATTCGTTTTAAAATAATTTGGTTTTAAGTTAATTTATCGATCGGATGGGATCTTAAAGTCTCGAAAGTTATGTAGCTAATATTTATTTTAAAAATAAAAAAGTAATTGTCAATCTTGTTTGATAATTATAACTTAGCATAGCAATGAAATATTATAAAAAAAATATGTACCTACATGAAAAAAGTAATAAAAATTTACGTTTTTTTAATTTACTAGCGGCTCGCCTCGACTTCGCGCGGATTTTCACCATTTGTACACATAATATGCAAATATACATCTGAATCTTTGATGAAAACCGCATAAAAATCCGTGCATTAGTTATTGAGATTATCTAGAACGTACAGACAGACAGAGGCGGCGAGGGACTTTGTTTTATCTATACTAATATTATAAAGCTGAAGAGTTTGTTTGTTTGTTTGTACGCAGTAATCTGAGGAACTACTAATCAGAATTAAAAAAATCTTTCACTGTTGGATAGCCCATTTATCGAGGAAGGCTATAAGCTATATAACATCACGCTACGACTAATAGGACCGGCGCAGCAATGAAAAATGTTGCAAGAACGGGGAAAATTTACGCAGACGAAGTTGCGCGGGGCAGTTAGTAATAATATAAATAGTGATAGTAATGGCAGAGATAGTTTATTTCATTAGACAGGGGCTAAGATTCCTTCTCGCATAATGTCTTACTTCTCAAGTGATACTTACCTACTGCTCAAAGAAATTCACTTGAAAAATTCAAAATCTCTTTATTCACTTGGAAAGCAAAATACTTTAGGTGCCTACTTGTGAAAAAGATTTAAATATCTGCTCAAATTCAAGCAAAAATAAGATAATCGTGACGCTCGTCATTTTCACATTGTTTTTACGACGTCAATAAACGTCGAGACCAAACGATAATTTTATTCGTCGTTAATATTTGACGGACGTAAAAATACGTCAGTATAAGTGTGTTTTGGTGTCACTTAGAATAACACAACAAAGCTCTGAGAGATACACTATAGTTTTTAGGCAAAATGGCAAAAACGGAACCCTTATAATTTCGTCATAACCGTCTGTCTGTCCGTATGTCACAGACATTTTACTCAAAGACTACTCAATGAATATTCATTAAAATTTAGTGAAAATGTATCTTGTAGTAGCCGCTACTTAGTTTTATAGCTAAATAATAAAAATAAATATTTTTAGAAGCATGTACCAGACATGTAACATGTAAGAGAAGCAGATTTTTTTTTTCATCAAACATCGACTTGTGGCACATCATTCGACAGGTCTTTTTAAAATATAAGGTTTCTAATAAACTTTTTCATTGAGTGAATATTTTGGATATAATCGCTCCGAAAGTTGTATAAATTGTTCCCCCCCCCCCCCCTAAACTTTTGAACCGTGTGACCAAAAATATGAAAAAAATCAGGAAGGTTGTACTTAAAAATACTTTAAACTAAAATGATTTCAGACATGATTGGATATACCGTCAATGAGTTATTGCTAAAAGACTGCGTTTCTCAACAAAAGGGCGTAAGTGCCATGAACATACGGTCTTCTGCTGATGCAGAAGAGCGTATGTACCCGACACTGAGCATGATCCGAAATGCTCTTTCCCGGTTTTTTATTTTCAATCGACTTCCGAAAAGGAGGAGGTTCCCAATTCGCCTGTATGTTTTTTTTTATGTTTGTTCACAGATTACGGCTGGAGCGATTTGAAAAATTGATTTCGTGTTTGAAAGGGTATATTTCCAAGTTGGTCCCATTATCATCAGATCACGATCTAATGATGGAATCCTGGAGAAATCGAGGGAACTCTTAAAATATTAAAGGCACACCTACACTGATTTAAGTATATTTCCTAGTGATTCGTGCATTTACTGTTAAAAATACCAATTGGTGAAGTGGAACTGATGATGAAGACCACTAATGACGAGCAGACCTATTCGATATTTCACAGTTTGCGATTCAGTTACTTTAATATAGTATTGAGTAGCACTTTAATTTTGTTATTACTACTATTTCACAATGTAATAGAGCTGATAGTGACCTCCTCAACAATTAACGGCCATGCATCTGGGCAAGCAATATTTTATAAAAGGATTTGAGCAATTGACTTAAGCCTTTTGTAACTTAAGTGAATTACAAACTAACCCACAAAAAGTGAGAAATAAAAGACTTTTTTACCAAAAATATTACAGACTTCAAAAATAAATACAAAGCAACTAAAAAGCAAAAAATAATATACCTAGAATAACAAACACAAATTAAACATTTTGAAGTTGGTGCCATGAAAAAGTAGTCTTTACGTTTGTGTTTGGCACCAACTTCAAAATGTTTAATTTTTTATTATTATTATACTCTTAAAGTTTAATGTTCGCGTCTACATTCTAAGCCTATACTATCGCCAAACGTAGAATTCTGTCTTAACTACGTCGCCCTATCTGACTTTGTGACTTGAGAATATTAGTTTATTTGTGGCGGTACCCACATAAACATTACAAGATGGGTTCAAAACCTGAATCACACAATTGTAATTCTCACTACTGCTATACAAGTTTCGAACGTTAAATCGTTGTGTTGGCCCGCCAGACACGATCTTCTTGCCTAAATGTATCCTCCTTTTGTGTTGAACGTAACATTGTCCTTCACATGCCTTACAAATTATAACAAAGAAAAACTTGTTAGAAAGAAATGTTGTTGACGTCTACATTGCGTTGTCGTCAGTACCTACACTTTTGTTAATATGGAATGGTCAAATTATGAAAGAGTATTAGATTCTAGTACAATTAATGAAGCTTCATTCACTTCAAACTTATATTGCACTAAATTGAAGTAGACTTCGCACATAATATCTACTTAATATTCAATTATTGTCTTATAAGCTTTTAGAAACACTCAATTGTGAAGTACTTCGTTACTGTGTAAATGGAATAAGCGACCGTCTTGATATTTTACGATTCCCGGTGTCTGAATTTGATACCAATATGTCACAGTCACACTAAACCGCAATGAATGTTTACGGACTGCGGCGTTAGCGTTCTGTTCAAGGATTTATACGTCTCGTGATAAAATGTACCCAGCTATAAACACATTTTAAAATGAAAGCGAAAGTTACTACTTTGTCCGCGCATGAGATGAAATTGAAGTATCTAGCAGACAGGAATCAACGAACTTTAAAAAAGGCTAGAATCCCGCAAACATATTTGAAAATGATTACTATCTATGCCGACAGAAGCAGGTACAATGTCTACAAACAGAAGTATGAACTTTGTAGTACTGTAGTAGTAACTTAATGCTTTAAAACAACTGTCAACAAACTGACAGAACGCATTTCTACAGTCGTTTTGTAAATAAAATGAGTTTCGAGTTTCAAACTGAAACTTCCTCACACACGACACAATCATATTAAAACTATTAAACGTTGTGTAGTGTTTGCTATTTGCGTAAAATTAGAAACATAAGTAATGAGGAACTGCCAGTCAACCTCTATTAAAGTCAATTAAGTTGTTTGTGGTAATATCATAATAATCAGTTGTCTGGTTTCCATAGTACAAGCTCTGCTTAGTTTGGAATCAAATAGCGTTGTGTGAGTTGTCCCAAGATATTATTATTATTAATTATCTATTAACCTATGCCCGAGCTTGATATAGCAATTTTTAAATTCTATTTTCGTGCAAAAATACAGGTATGCCAAATGTAGTTATACAGTATTAATAAATGCATCTGACTAGACCAGACTAGGTACATTGACACGACTGCTCTGCCAAGAGTGAACCGACAAAGAAGAACCGTCTTGGTCTCCCTCGTCTAACTTTAAATTCCGATTGCCATGACGACCTTTCACATTATACCCGACCATTTCTAAAGCCTCAACTGAACCTATGCAATAGATATGATTGTGCACATGAGTGTGCGCAAATACTAGTGTGCGCTGTATTGTATCAATATCAAAATTCATGAGACTAGAAGATGCAGTTTTACGTGATGACCAAGCCAGTAAGAAGTGTAATATTTTCAGAAAATGTCAACTCCTCTACGTAGGTAACCCAATTCTTAAGCACTTATAAATACATAATAAAAATTGATCAGTAAAAAAGTTAGTATCTCACAGTGAATATATACTTATACTTCTGTAGTGTATGAAGCGTAGTAACGCAGTGTGGCAGAAATTGGCTAAAAATCTAATGTTTGGAATTTAAATTCAGAAAGTACTGATTTGAATTGTTGGATAGCTCATTTATCGAGGAATATCATAAAACATTACGCTGTGATTAACAGGAGCGCAGCATCAATGAAAAATGTTGAAAAAACAGGGAAAACTGACGCAGACGAAGTTGCGCGGGTTACTTAATAGACTAAATAAATGAAACATAAGACGGGCGATTCCACAAGAAATGCTAGTAGAAACATAAATTATACCGACAATAATCTATACAATTCAAATTGAAACACTTCAAACCAAACGGAGGACAATTTCAAACTAAGTGCAATACAACTCCATGTACATCGAACACTGTATCAAACTTGGCAACAACAGTTAAAGTTCCGAGTTAGTTCTAAACACAATTACACAGGCGATCATTAAATACTACCAGCTAGTTACTACCTGGACAATAGAAAGCTTTATTCACAATGACTAATGCGAGTGGAGTAGTCATGAAAATCAAGGAAAAAATTATAAAGCACCAAATGCAAATGTTGCTAGCCTACATCTATGTTTTAAGCTATATTTTTGATCTTTTATAACCTAGAACTACATTTTATTACACTAAAACCTTCCCAGAAAAATATGCAGTTGATTAACAAAAACCCTAACCAAATCTAAACTCAAACTACTAGCTTTCGAGAATACATAGGTATGGTCGACACAGACAGTCTTTTTAAAAGCCGGTTAAAAATTGAAGCAAACACAATTTTCTTTCGAGATTCGATTATTTACTTCGTGGAAACGGAATATTGCATGTCAAGGGTTCGGAGGTGCCTGCCACACGAGTTAGTGAGAATACTTAACACTAATTACCTTTATTACAGGTTTTTCTTTTATCAAATGAGTGTGCTCGGTCTGTCAATCTATTTCGATTGTTGTATTAGGCCGAAAACAAATTATCGGACGTGGCTGACGGATGCGATGACAGCCGCGACATACAGGTATCTAGTTAATTAATGTATACTGAGCATTGCAAACTATCGGAGGTAAGTCGTGGACGTAACTTTGGGCTGACCTTGAACGTTCAGACGTCCGACTGAAATCTGGCGCGTTGGATGTTTTTGTCAGCCGAAAATGTGCGCGGGCGATATGCACAGGGTGCTGGACACGTCCGTGCGCCAGAAGGACACCAACTACGAAAGTATGGACTTCACCAGACTCTGTTCTTTCGATTATTTATGTCATAGACCCAAACGGTTCTTTTTATTTTCTTTCTGGGTGGACAACATAAACAACCGAGATGTTTCTTCATCTACAGTTCTTTGTGGAATAGGCATTGAAACGCGTCCGCAAGCCACGTCTCAAAAGACTGTGCATACTAATCAGTCGCAGCTCTTAGCCAAGTCCGTCAGCCGCCTCTGATAATTTGGTTTTTAGCTTTATGGATTTTTCCTGACTACTTTAATCATTGCAATTTAAAGATCAAGGATGAGTGATAGGTACCACTGACCTCTATAGTACTAGTAGGCTGCACCGGCTACCGTCGACAACATTAAAACTCCCATTTGATTTTGACATTTGCACTGTCATTTACAAGGATAACAACAACGGACATTTGTCATAAGTGTTTACTTGATAATAAACATTTGACTGCCTCTGTGGCGCGGTGGGAGTGTATCCGACTGCTACGCAAGAGGTCGTGGGTTCGATCCCCACCCAGGATAAAACTTTGTGTTATGAGCAAGGTTGTTTATTCTGTGTCTGGGTGTAATTTATTTATAATATGTATGTATTTAGAAATTATATTATGTTTATCAGTTGTCTGGTTGCCATAGTACAAGCTCTGCTTAGTTTGGGATCAGATGACGTTGTGTGAGTTGTCCCAAGATATTATTAGATAATATTAACATTTAAATAATTATATCATAATGTTTTTTCAAAGCTACAACCACTGCTTATGTTATTGTGACTTTTGGAACGTAATTTCTTGTCATGCAAAAACAGAATAATAGCTCTAGGCTTAACCTTAGGCAAAGTTACAGAATATCTTAGAAAAATTACAAAAGGTTGAAAAAGACCTTGAATAAGTAAATAAGTATAAATTTGAAGAAAAATAACAAAATGTGACACCGCGCTGATACAGCCGCGCGCCGTCCTCGCGGGATCAACCTACGTGGGCGTGGCCAATCCCCCCGCACGAGCCTATATAAGCGGCGCGCGGCTGTATCAGCGCGGTGTCACAAAAATTATACAGCGGCCTTTCAGTTTCCAGATAATAAAAAGTAGTTTTCTTAGTATGAGTTATTCTGACTAATGTTTTTTTGATTAGGTGAACCTATAAAGAATATATGAGGTTGAATTTTATTTAGCCAGTGTAATCCATACTAACATTATAAATCTAAAAGGAACTCTGTCTGAAATTTGGTATGGTGATAGTTTGAGTCTCGGGAAAGCACATAGGATGGTTTTTATCGCGATAACCGATATACACGCGGGCGAGGCCGCGGGCGAATACAAGTTACAGTATATTATTAAGCCACACGCAAAAAGACAAGCGTTGTTAGTTTAATGTGTCTCTGTCTGTCAACTTTGGCATCGTGTAATATTTCATTATGAAGCTAGATTAATCAAATTGTTTTTTTTTACCTTTGCTTGAAGATCACTGGTCGGGATTTTTTTTTAAACTTGTTCTTTTTTATCATGCTCGCAAATTCAAGTTACAAAAACACAAATAATTCTATATAAAAAAAAACACAAAAGAGTTCTAAGAGTCTTACTTATGGTAAACCTAGCGGGTGTTATTAAGATTGCTAGTAATGCTTACAAAACAACATTTAAAAAATCAAAACTTTCTTCACATTTGATCTCTTCAGCGATTAACGACCGGTCTTAATAACTTTTCAATCGTTAACTGTCTGATAAAATAACTAACTCGAGTAGAAGTTTTGCTACTAGAGTTAGCTATTTTAACAGTCAGTTAAAGATAGATAAATTATTGAGTACAAACAAACTTACAACATTTGCCAAATATGGTATACTACCAAGCATGCTTTCAAGTGGTCATTCTTATGTCTTAATCCCAAAATAGGTTTCTTTTTTTTAAATAATGGCTTTTTGATTGCTAAGGTAAAGGTTTCTGCTTAACCAATAATGACAATCTAATGAAAAAGCAAACGCTAGATAATTAAGACAGTGAGTGATCGAAGCTAAAGACACCAATATCCAATATGTTAGGACGTGTTGAGAAATTGCTCCATGAAGATAATGAGCTTACAATCGTCACTCTACTGGCGCGTGACGTCATTGAACAATTTGTCATTCACCATGACACTGAAACAACGATCTATTATATTTGGCTTATGATTGATTCATCAATCAAATATGTAGTAGGTATGAGAGAATAAAACTTGTAGCCCACTCAAACGACACCGCTGCCGTACGATAAAAGAATGAACATTTAAATACAACCTTAAAGTCATTGTTTTAGATGCATTTTACGATGACAGCTTCTAATTGCAAGCAGCGTGCTGCAAGCGAGCTTACTGCAGTCTACCCACTGCAGAGTTGACGTTTGCTTACTGCATGCTTTATATATTTATGCGAAATGCAGGCAGCTCGGTAACAGCAAGTTATTTTTGATAATTTACAATACTAGCATGCTTATTATTCTGTCATTCGATGGAATTAGTTGTCCACGCGCCGAAAGCTAGCATATATATCTGCTAGCTTTCGGCGCGTGAACAACTCATGGTCAGTACATCACTACTTGTTCGCTGATTCGCTGTTTATCAAGGTACAAAATATTTGAAAAGAATGCAAATCTATTTATTTGTTACAGTTAACCGTATTGTATATACATATTTTCCAGATATGCCAAATCAATCTTAATGATATTTAGGTAAGTAATCACAGCTACAGCTTTAATTACCTACTTACATTCCATCAGACCCAATATCAATAAAGGAATACTAACTTACAAATTAAGCGGAAGCGTACGTTTGCAGTGCGGGAGCTGCTTCGTATAAATGGACTACGACCTTAAGTTACTGGAGCGATGAACGCTTTGAATGACTCAGTAATCGATATATTTGGACGAATCAAAGGAATTGAGTGTCTTGATGCGTTTCTGAAAATGCTGGTCATTGTTATTTTCAGGCATTATTATGTATAGGAAATGGATTTTCGTTCAAATCATAATATTTTCTACTTTAGTAGAAAAAAAAATCAAAAATAAATTGAACGCATTATATATTAAAAGTACGTCATTTGATTTAAACTGTGTTTTTTTTATTTAGAAGTTCCACAACGATCCCCACCCAGGATACAGGATTGTGTGTGATGGGCACGATGGTTTATTCTGTGTCTGTTTGTTATTTGTCCATAATATGTATGTATTTAGAAATATATAAGTATGTGTATCAGTTGTCTGGTTTCCATAGTACAAGCTCGGCTTAATTTGGGATCAGATTGCGTTGTATGAGTTGTCCCAAGATATTATTATTATTATTAATTAGATTATCTTTTTAATCTTTTTATTAAAGAGATGCAGGATCCCCTTCATTCACATTTTTTTTTATATCCTAAAGTACTTGGACATTTCAAGTTTGGCATAACTGTTAGAGGCTTAACAATACTTTCGCATATTGATACTTTGGCATCATGTTTTAAGTAGGTAGGCATAAATATTGTTAAGGCTATATTCATTTGGTCTTACTTTGTATCGCATAAAGTTATAGGGCATTATTAAAAAAAAATAACATATACAAATTATTTTTAAAAGACCATAATAATGTGTAAAAAAGAATAATGTGTAAAATACCTGTGATATACGGACGGACATGACGAAACTGCATATAAGGCTTCCACTTTTGTTATTTTGGCTCCGGAACCCTGAAGAGGATGTATTGTAACAGTAGGTTAAGGTGCAGCAGCCCTAAGCCGCTAACGTATTTATTTTCTGCATTATAAAACAATACTTACCTTTGCCATATCCGTTTTAACACCAATTTACGGTTTTGTTATATAAGTTAGTTCGGTAAATATAATCCGTATTGCATTGCGTGTAGCATTATGCACAAATTACGTTATGTTAATAGTAGTTATATATAAATAAAATATGCTCTAGAATTTATGCGAAATAATATTATGCGTAACACGTATTAGTATCTACAAACAAAATTAGGCCATATCGAATTATGAAAAAAAAATATGCAACCCAATAGGGAACCACTAAATCCAACTCTAATTACATTCTGACGTTAAAAATATAGCTTTAAGTTAAATGAGAAATTCGCAATGAAATAAGCAGTGTATTTAATGACATACCGTATATACATACGTATAAGGTACGATACAAGGGTCACCACCCCAACTCATTCCGTGGGTGAATCAAGCACATGCAACCAATGCCATGAGAAGGAAAACTCGAAATCAAACATACTAACCCTTTGGCCAGCGTGGTATAAGTAGACCAAAACAAAACAAAAATACAGCAACACCAAAAAAGACGGCCACAGTTTGTCGGTTTTCTGGTCAACAAAAGTGTCGCTAACAACGTTGTGGAAATCAGCAGTGTGTCGACAAGGGTTGCGTACTTTGTACTGACATGTATTATCTGAAGGTGATACAGTTATATGCACCAACCTCGACATATCCGACGGTAGCCAAATCACAATTGTGAGGTCGGGTTCGAATTCTACCCATTATACTAGCGACGTGAACCCACTCCTAACACAAGCCTTTGAGCTTAGCTGGAGGTGTAAACAGGATTGCTAGTAAAATGTGACTTACAACCCCACATTGCTAGTTATCTTTATTTAGGGCTTTTCTTGATGAATTCTTTCTTTAAGAAGAAGCCCCATAGAAAGTGAACATGACAAAACCCCGATGGTATGACGAAGAATGGGATGGACTTTATTATTACGGACAAGCGGCACATATTTTGAGACGTCGCGGTGATCAACAGATTTAATACCGGCAGCGATCACATACTAGTCAGAGGCTTGCTAAATATCAATTTGAATACCACAAGACTTCGGTTGATGAGGTCTATTCTTCGACCTACGTTGCTCCAGATAGCCTTTGGTTCTAAAAAGTTTCAGTTTGAACTTCAAAATCGTTTCGCATCACTGGAAACCAATGGCACAGTTGATGAAAAAACCGACACAGTGGTCAGAACGTTACAAAATGTATCTCAAAGGTTGTTTTCCCGGAAAACGTAAAAATTGGGAATCAAAAGATTTTACACATCATGGCTTAACATACAGGACTTATCATCGATAACCACAGAGCCCTGATTACGCGCCAGTTCACCGAGGACATTCCAGATGTCGGCCTGAGCGAGGTCTAGGCAGCTCTCGAGCAAATATAGAACAATAAAGCGCCGGGTGATGACGGAATTACTGCAGAGCTTGAAAGAGCGGCCGGGATCCCAGTTCTAAAAGAGCTCGCGAGTTTTTTTAATATCTACCAAGGATTAATACCACAAGCGTGAAGCGGGAGTGTGGTAGTCCTGTTCTTCAAAAAAGGTGATAATACCTATCTCATAACACGTACAAGTTGTTCTCGAAAAATCGACAAGTTCCAGCCCACGAAACAAGCCGTGTTTCGATAAGGCTTTAACACCGTAGACCTCACTCATACTGTTCGGCAGATTGTTCAGAAAACCGAAGAGTACAATCAGCCGCTGTGTATGGCTTTTGTAGACTACGAGAAAGCTGTCGACTCCATCGAAACTTGGGCATTCGTGATGCTCTGCAGCGATGCCGTATAGATTGGTCATATATTGAGGTGCTAAGATACCTATATGACACCGTTATCATGACCTTCTAGATTCAGGACCATAAGACCAGAACAATAGAGCTATGCCGAGCTGTAAGACAGGGAGATGTCATATCCCAAAAACTCTTCACCAACGCTTTTAAAGACGCCTTTAAGACATTGTACTGAATTGGACAGCGCATAAATATAAACGATGAGTACATCTCGCACCTTCGGTTTGCAGACGATATCGTCATACTAGTGGTGAAAAGCAGCTTAGCGAAATGCTGCACATATATCAACATAGCACGCAAGTTAAGCACGTTGAATTGGCAATGGGCTGGCCACATTCGCCGAAGAATCGATGGCCGATGGAACAAACGAGTCCTAGAGTAGAGACCGCGACTCTGACTAAACGTAAGGTAGGACGACCCTCAGCCAGATGGACCGATGACCTAAAGAAGGTCGCAGGGATGAATTGGACGCAGAAAGCGGAGGACCGGATATTGTGGCGTAAGTGAGAAGTAGCATATGTCCAGCAATGGAACGATACAGGTTGATTGATTGATTGATTTAATTATGTCAGTAGGCAGGTACTTATTCTAACTTATTGAACAAGGGAAAACACTCGATGGACAGTATTATTGCTTAAAAGAAAGGTACAAAAAATAATAAAAACAACAAATCTACTGTTGCTAATATATTTTCCGATGACTTAGACAAATAAACTTTTGCTTCAAACAAGCTTACAACATGTTCAAGCTACCAGAAACGACTTAAAGACTTTCCAAGCAAACTATCCGTTCGCAAATAATATTGTGTGGTACTTGTTAAGCTGCTTGTCCAGCGAAGCGGAGCGAGGAAGCGCAAATCACTGATAGTACTGCAGCTAACCTGAGGCTGAAGTGATGGCGGGAGCCTAATGGTAAATCCTACCTATTATAATACCGACGTGAACCCACTCCTAACACAAGCCAATCAGCTCAGCTAGAGGGGTGAACAGGATTGCTAGTAATGTAGGATCCACAATCCCATATTGCTAGTTATCTTTATATTAAAAAAACCGTCATAAGAACTTTTAAACAAAAAGATCGATCACGGACACGGAGCTAAAGTATACCTAGTGCGAGTTTGTGTTCAATCTCTTAACCAATCAAAGAGCCAAACACGGTAAACCTTTCCATCGCGTTAACGTAAAAACAACCGGCATTTCGTACCCACCATTTTAGTTCGGTACGCGTCCCGAGATTCCGCGTTCGTGAGTGACGTCTACGTGGTCGTTGCTAGAACGAGGTTCTTAGGAAAGTTACGTTCTGTAATTTCAGTATTTTATGGAGACAGTGGGCTAATACAGACAACAAACATGGATCCGCACTTTGTAGCATGTATGATATTTTTAACTAGGTTGCAAATATCTATCCAATGAAGCCAGGATAACTATTGGTTACTAGCTTATGTGCGGTTTCGCCGGCATAAATTGCGATTATTGCAACCATTCGCTGTTAGTAAATGGAAATCAAGCCATGTGTACTTACCTTATGTTTTCAAATATTTTTAAAACTGCAAAAAGAATAACCAAGATCCTTTCGTCTAGTCAAGTCAGTTTTTTGTCAAGCTTAAACAAACAGACA
The DNA here is from genome assembly GCA_945859575.2 of Herminia tarsipennalis. Lineage (NCBI taxonomy): Eukaryota > Metazoa > Arthropoda > Insecta > Lepidoptera > Erebidae > Herminia > Herminia tarsipennalis. Next base: position 1,455,155 of record OX243839.2, read on the forward strand.
AAAACAGCCACAAAGGATAATTTTGAATTCAGAAATCACTAATTAGTTATTTAAGTTTTTTTTTACATAAATATTTAGTACAGACACATCATCATCATCATGAGTCTTAGGAGAGGCCTATGTCATGTCACAAAATCCGGTCTTCTGCCTTGCGCATCCAGTCCATCTGGCTGGACGTCGTTGGTCCAACTGGCTGGGGGCCGTGCTACCTTACGCTTAAAAGTCGCGGTCTCCGCTCTAGCACTCGGTTGCTAGAGCGGAGACACAGCTACTTTACAATTTATTAATAGTTGGTTATTAGCACAGCTCCGCTCCTTTCCGCTTTGATGGCCTCAGTCTTAATATTAAAAACTTGTTTGTATTAACAGCTTGTAACTTGTGCGGTGTTTACTGTGCAGTATTGCTTACAGAACGTCACGATCAAATAACATCACGTCGAGAAGTAACAGTTTCCAAGAAATCAACCGATCTCCTTCATTACTTATTAGTTCTGGGAATTGATCGAAATAGTTCTTATATAACGGATTACGTAGCTGGAGAAAATTTCTCTTCAATTTCTTACGAATAGAATGAATGAGTAACTATCTCATATGAAACTTGTTGTCAAATAGAGTCTTAGCCCATTTATGCAAGGAGGTAAATTAAACCATATATCGAATTGAATTTTGACAGTGCATATTTTACTCATTTATGTTGATGCTATAGAATTCGTAAATAATGTCTTAAAACAAGCAGTCATTTTCGTGGCTTCAGTTAGGGTAACCTGTATTATACGATATCTTTTCATTTTTGTTCAGGGAAGAATGATGTCCGTATTGTCTTGGAACACAATACCGTGTGAATAGAATAGGATGAATTTATGAAGGGCCAACGCCAAGAACTTGACCTCATAGATATATATGAAAAAATAAATAACTTTTATGAGAAAACGCAAGCTATGAATATTATTCTTAATGAAATTTCCATGCATTATGAAAAATGTCTTAGACCAATATACGTTAGTACATGTTATCTCGATGGCTGCAGCAGGTGATTTTATGAGAAGAGAGAGTACGTTCTAAAAGAGAGAAAAAAAATTATAACTATTTCGTATTTTACAATTGAAACAATGCAACGAACGCTTATATTAGTGTTGAGATCAACTTGAAGTTTAAAAAATCGTATGAAAATGAATGTTTTTCATAATAGGTTTGTCGTATTAAATTTGACCTGTAAGGATAGATGTTAAGGGTGAATATTAAATAAATAAATAAATATTATTCTCCTATCATAACGTTCAGAGTCTTCCCTTATTCCAACGCTCAATATTTTTGTAAGTTTCTGAATAAAAACAAAGCCTGCCAACCCACTTATCATGATAAACAGCGTGAAAGCGTATGCTGACAAACATGTTTGGTTCACGTTTCAATACGGGTGTAGTTTGTATGAGTTCGTCCTACATATCACTGACACGCCACAAGGGAATCAGAAGGCTGTATTACAGTGACATTTTTCATGGAACCCATTGACCGTTATGTATGTTAATACTTATGAATTAGACAGATGGACAGACTACAAAATTTGACAGGTTTATAAAATATTCAACTTTGGACCTTTTTAGGCGATTGCTAAAATTGGTTTGTAACGTACACATAAATTCTAAAAAAATGTCGAATACTTTTTAATTGTAATGTAATATTGTTTTTCATTTCTATTACGATTAATTCATTACTCTCAGCATGCAATACCTATATTATATATCTTACCTAGATGCATATTTAACTTGATTTTTATATAAAATATTGATAATCAAAGGAAATATATTAAAAAAGGAAAAAGACAATTTTAAAAAATACAAAAAGAACATCTTAATACAAAAAGAATGTCTTTTTCAATGACTCACAACAGTTACTTTTTTAGGGTTGAAATTGACGAATGATTATTTTTCTATTAATATTTTTTAAACCTATATAAATGCCGGCCGTTAGCTACGAAGAATTTAATACCTTTAAACGAGCAAATAGATTAACGTTATTTTTGGTATAATGCAAGCCTGGAAGTAGTTTGCCCAGAATCAAGTTTCTGGTTTCACGTTTTTGAGCCATGTTATATTTTTCTATTTATTAATTAATCGTTCATTAATCAGTCTAATAATCCATATCCTATTCTTAACGTGATGTTAAATGTAATCATCACTTATTTTTGAATGACAACCATGGTTTACATACCAGAGCACGATAGCGCGAAGAACATGATACAATTGAAATGGGTTATAACTCTGCAAGTTTTCAATATTTTTATTTACTTTTTTTTTTTCTTATGATTTCTTAAAATAAAAATCGTATTGGAGTATCTGAGCTTTGCACTATACCAACTATACTAAAAATAACCTTATATTATTATAAGGTTATTATTGATATTATAACTCCTATTTATAAAAATAGTAGTAAAATAATTTTCGTATTTTGTATGTATTGTTAATAATCAAACCTCTTTGGTTGTACTGAATGTAACGGACTGGTTTAAATACCATTGTATGTTGACATTCTGAAGATGCAATAAATAAAAAAAATATCCCGCTATTTTTCAATTGTTTTTCAAGCAAGCAAAATTAATGTATGTCACAAAGAAATTCGGTACATTTTAAAGATAAAAATGCGAAAAACACCGCGAATAAAATTTGTGCGGTTTACGGACCTAATGCGGTATCAAAACGAGTAGCACAAATGGGATTCAAGCGTTTCAAGTCTGGAAAATTTAGTGTGAAGGATGAGGCTCGCTTTATCACGGATAAAATCAGTGCCGCCAAGATCGACATATTAGTGGTTACGATATTGCTGAAGAACTACATGTTGATTACAAAACAGTTTTACGTCATTTAAAAAAGTCTGGGTATAGGAAAATACTTGATATTTGGGTACCGCATGATCTCACAAACTTATATAATGTTTTCTTTGTATGAAAAATACGAAAATATATATCTCGCCCCGACCTTATAAATGTTCTGAATCTTGGAAACGATTTCATGACATTTAGAATGCAGAGGGTTTTTGGGATAAATCGATCTAGCTAGTTTTCATTTTAAAAAAAACCTCGTTTAAAAAAAATACCGAGTAAAGCTCGGTCATTCATAATACTGCACCAGTTAAAAATTGGATATTGCCTACTTTTTATCACAACATAATTTTATCATATCACAATATATCATATCATAACTACAGATTATGATGGTCGTGAGTCCCTAGATAGTATAAATACAATTTGTCTATTTTGGATCTTGTACCTAAAAAGTTTTTTTAATTTACACCATCATTGGATGGTGTTATATAGAATGCTTTCTATTTAAACGCTAACGCCATTTAAAAAGGTTTTAGTAGTAACGTTATAAAGATAGGGTACCTTAATCAGTAGCGACAGAGCAGAAAAAAAAGAAAAAAAAAGTAATATTCAATAGGATATAGTACTATATCATATAGTGTTGCAACTCGGCTCTATCCTTGAAATTATTACCTACAGCCGCGCGGTACGTAAACGCGATAAGGCTTTTGAGACTGATAAATATTGCACCTCGACTGAGACGTACGAAAAGCTTCATTGTTAAATTTTACTAGCTGACCCACGCAACTTCGTATGCTTTTATTTTTCCCGTTTTTGTAACTTTTTTCACTGCTGCTCTACTCCTATTGGTCGTAGCGTGATTTTATATAGCCTATAGCCTCCTTCGATAAATAGACTATCCAACAGTATATTATCGCGTTCAAACAAACAAACAAACTATGTTCGTAAACTTTCGCGATTTGTACACATTATAGAATTTTATAAGCTACGGGTCTTAATCGCGTAAATATTTTATTTTAAGGCTAAATACCTTTGTTTATTTCCCGACGTTTCGACCGTATTGCAACGGCCGTGGTCACGGGTAGACTACCCGTGACCACGGCCGTTGCAATACGGTCTTCAGCTTTATAATATTAGTATTGAAAAACCAGCATTCATAATTTAAAAATGTTATTTCGGGAGGTATAACTCTCGTTCCGACCTATTGTATGAAGATAGAATACTGTATAGATAATATTACCATGGTTGCATGAGATTATTATAAATCTTATCCTGGATAATACTAAGCGCTACACAGGTAAAAGGACGAGAAAGATCTAGTTAGAATCGCTGCTAGTCTAAATCTAACAGCAAATCGAATCTTCAAGGCGTTATGGTTCGCTGAATTTCTAGAAATCGTTTCTATTTTTATGTTACCGAGAACGGCATTTTATTCGTTCTAAAATGCTGTAACAATGTATTGTCGTACATTGTTTTCGTTTTAGATTACTTTAAAGCTTATCGAACGTGGCAATCAGTCTCAATTCTAATAAACTCTACCAGGTTTCAAAATTACACGCACTAATTGAGTAGGTAGCCACGGAGTTCATAATTATATTGGTACAAGGGTACAAGGTTTAGGGTCCGTAATCAAAATGGTAAAATGGAACCCATATAGTTTCGTCATGTCCGTCCGTCCGTCCATCGCTTAGCTCAGAGACTGTTCGTGCTAGAAGGCTGTAATTTTGCATGGGTACACATATCACTTAATTATGCCGACAAAGTGATAGAATAAAATTTAGAAAAAAAATAGGGGGAGGTACCCTATTTTTTTTTCTTACCTATTCTATTTATTTCTTACCTATATGTAAAGTAGGGGTGTGATTTTTTTTCTCACCTACCCCATCCTACAACTTTTTTACAAAAAAATATTGCCCACTTCAAAAATAAATACAAGGCAACTAAAAAGCAAAAAATAATATCTACCTAGAATAACAAAAACAAACTAACATTTTGAAGTTGGTGCCATGAAATAGTTTATTGTTGTTTCAAAGAACTTAAAAACAGCGCTTGTGCGAATAAGGCCTTACAATGGATATAAAATAAAGTAGATTAATAATGTCCTTCCGACTCAAACCGAAAAGTGCCGTGTGGTGCCGGCTTAAGAATAGTACCACCCCATCTCTTCCCGTGGGTGTCGTCAAGGCGACTAAGGGATTTCACACCGGAGGACGGGCAGCAGCGTCCTCTGCGTACTTAAAGCCTTACTGCGATCGCCAACCCGCTCGCCAAGCGTGGCGATTATGGCAATTACCCCCAGGATCTACATACCAGTAGGTTCTACTGGGGAGACCCGTGCCCAGCAGTGGGCCATCATATGGGTTGATATGTGACTCAAACCGAGATTCTCCGACCATACCAGGTGATTGTGCTTGGCGGGCTGGGGCCGAACTGCTAACATAGGGAACTTGTAATAAACGTTTACATTACATTCACCAACCATGGTTGGTATAGTAAAATTGTTACTGTAAAGAAAAAACTTGATGGTTTTAGAAGAGTGGCCCATGAGTTTCTTGATAGCTTCTTCTCATGAACTTTACACTTGGGATTGCCACCTAACTTCATTTTGTTTATTTTTTTAAAATAAATCATAATTTTATTATTATACTAGCGGACGCCTTGCGGTTTTACGCGCGTAGTTCCCGTTCCCGTGGGAATACAGGAATAAAAAATAATATAATAGCCTATGTCACCCGGGGTTAGTGTAGCTTCACAACGATAAAAGAATTTTTCAAATCCGCCCAGTAGTTTTAGAGAATATTCAATACAAACAAACAATCAAATCTTTCCTCTTTATAATATTAGTATAGATTAAAATGTATTAATTTGTCGTTTTCAAACAATCATTAATTTGGTTTTACGAAATAAAGATAATTGAAATTTGAAAATGTAACAACTTCATCAGAGCAATTCACCAGAGGTTATGAAATATCTTCTAATATGAATACAAGTGCATAACGCCATGTTTTTCTACAGAATACCTAATGAATAAAAAAGGTAGACAATCTCGGTACAGCGTACCAATAGCCATTTAAAATTCAAATTATTCTGTTACTGTTGCCATACGAGCGACAGTGGGAAGAAAATTCGGTGGCAGATTGCCAGAATGTGATATCACTTTATCTTCCGTCATGAACGTATTCATATGTGGCACTTTGCTTTAATAGAAGCCTGGGAGTACCTCAGGGCAAAATCTGGGGCCCAAATTTGATTAAAGATGATAAGGGTGTAACACTGTGAATCATAGGTATAGATAAAAGCCTTCTAATATATATATATAATTTCATTTATTCAGATATCTAGGATCCAATTTGTTAGTAATACATATAATAACTTATAACTAGTGTTAGTAATACAATCTTAATCTAAATGTACTCGCCCCCTGCCTGAACCATGAATCGAGGTATCTATACTCATGTGAGCACTAATACATCGATTCATGTACAGACAGTCAAGTCTACTGGCTATCATGCTTAACACGCTGTTGCGACTAGCCCGTACTCTGCTTAGCATTGACGCGCACCGCTTGCGCAGAGTAGCATAGAAGCAATCGATGCGCGCCTCCGCAAACATACGTGATGCACTACAGTGGCGGGGCAGCCGCAACATCGTTCTAAGCGCATTATTGTATTGTACCCGCAGGGCACTGTACGCTTTTTGAGTATAGACTGCCCACAAGCTGCACGTGTAAAAAGATGTACAGAAGGCTCTGAAGAGTGTGATGTGTAATGGGCACCGCGACATGCTATTTATGGAAAGGATCCTATTTACATTTGGTTAACAAGAATTTCACATCTGGCAATGTGTGTGTTTTACTTTGGGCTTGTTCCAGATAAAACAAAACTCTTCCCATTATTATCGTTGAATACTTAGTAAAAACATGAATGTACTTACAACGCATGTTAAGTAAGCTAATGTGAAAAGGAGTTAAAGTAAAGTTCCTCCTAACCACAACGAGTTGCTAGAATCAAGTGATTTGCTACAACAATAAAGTTTTATTTTTATTACCTACTGTTCTTTGTATTCTTCGAATGTGAAGTAAGTGTTTAGTAATGGATAAGCTTACAAAGTAAAGCAACTATAAAACCTAGTAGCTTTCTAGTTCTATTTTCAATTTAAGGCAGCAGTAGCTAGTCCAAATGCTGTGTCAATATTCGTCAACCGTCAAATAAACGTGTTGGATTGCTTTCCTGCCAGAATTTGTGATACACCACGACCCAATATAGAAATTGAATTTAAGAAATCAAAAATTGAAAAATAGATAAAATATGTTTTAATCTGTAAAAAGTAAATTCTTGTATGTATATGTCACGAATTAAAACTTACTTTGAATATTTTGATCGGATTTTGCTATTGGTTTGAGGATCAAACTAACAAAACTGTATAACCCACTTATAATATACGTATTTTATTTTACTACAACTAATTTAATTCTACACCAAGGTATTTAGAAAAAAAGTGTGTGTTTCAAGATTTTATTCTTTCACTTTGTTGGCGTATATAACATGTGGATCAATACAAAATTACAGTTTTCTGGCACTAACTGTTTCTGCACTAAGCTGCAGACGGACGGAGATGGCGAAATTATAAGGCTTGCGTTTTGCCATTTTGGCTACGGAACCTTAACAATGTCGCGATCTTTCAATTTTATATTACAACCAGACAACACAAACGAAATGCTAGTCGTAGAGCCGAACATCTATGTGATAAGTAAAATGTACAATATTATTTTATTACAAACGGTTACACACGGGAACGTGAACATTATTAAACTTACCAACGTCGATCTTAGATCTCAGCAAATTGATATTGCTGTCGTAAAAGAAGAGAATCACAAGAAAATTGCTGGAGGCTATTGAATAAATTTACATAACGAGGCCAAATGTTATAACTGAGCTGTGAAATCATTCATTATTCATACCTCTGTGATTGATGACGGCTGGTTTTAAACAACTAAAGGTAAAATATTAAGATTACAAGCTAGCTAAGATACAAGTGTCACCACAAACACAGTGACATCGACTTTAATCAAATTTGTTAACTTAAAATTGAGTAAACTAAAATGTTTCGCAGACTCTTTCGTATCTGATGTCGAGAAATTTTAGAACAGGTTTCTTTAAAGCGATCGCTTTTGGATTTTATCGATATGGCTGATTTAATACTATCGATCTAATTCAATCTCTGGATTATAGCTTTGATAAATCAATAAATGTCCGATTAATCAGATAGACAAACTGATTTAAGAACTTTTCAATCACAAATGATATGTTTGATTAAATTTTGGACCCGTCGGTCAAAAAGGTTATGTACTTTATTTTTCAAAGAAAGTTCCATTGACTTTATTATTCAAAAGGGATAAACGAAATCAAAACATATCAGATACTTACCCAGAATTGCCCATGCTGATCTGTAATGAAAGAAAAACACTCATTATTATCTTTATGTCATAGAAAAAGCAAAAGTAACATGTTGAAATTGATAAAAACAGCCAAGAAATGCGAGTTGTATGTACAGGACAAGGATAATCCTTCCACGAAAATAATCTATGAACAGGGGAAAATACTAAATAATGTATGTACCAGCGTTCATCCATTAATTCAAAGAGTTTCGTCCAGTTCCTAATATATTTTACTTTATATAAAGTTACAAATAAGAAACATTACTTGCTTGCTACGTACTGAATATTCTCAAGAGAAAAACACTTATTAAAGCTAAAGAGAACGATATAATTTGATAATTTCCAAGGTAAAAAACTAATCTCATTCATTATTCTAAATCAAAGAAGATTGAAAACAATGTCAAGATAATTATTCTTTTACCCGAGATTTGATTACTTACTGCCTAATTTCATATTGCTTTTTTCTATAAAACGAAATCAATAAATTATAATTTGAATTCAGCGGAAGTTATTCCAAGAAGAAGAAACTGCCGAGAAACTTATAAACAGGTCGTCTCTCTCTCATGAACCTTAACATTTGTTTGTGTTTATTTAAACAATTTGTTTAACTTCGTTTGCATGAAAATGTTGATTAACAAATCTATTACACGGGAATCTTTCACTTTTACGCTATAAAAAGTCCGTGTCTATGTACCGTCCAGAGTATAATCAATCTCTGTGTCAAATTTCATCCAAATCAGTTTATACATTCTGGCATGATTAAGTAGGAAACATCCAATTATTCATAGGTATAAACTTTCGCATTTATAATGTTAGTATAGATAACTTAACTATGCAATGACAGCCTCTCGGTGGTGTATACGACTGCTGCACATTTTTTTTTAATACATACAACTTCCGCAGTAGGGTACACGCCCTGTATCGCGGGGGACTTTACAAACATAGTAATCACGGACACAAAGTACACCCAGACTCGGAAAAACAGTTTGTGGAACACACAAAGTAGTGTCCCGTGTGGGAATCGAACCCACGACCTCTTGCGTAGCCGTCGGACACACTCCCATCGCGCCACAGAGGCAGTCTACATGGAACAACGCTTCGAGTGATCTCCAAATTATTTAACTTTATCTGGATGTACTCTGTGTCAGTGAATCGAATGTTTGTAAAGCCCCTCGCAACATTGGCCTAGTAACTTTGACCTCTTTAAGAAAAAGTGTAACAACAGAACAGAACTCAAGTTATAGGGAGTAACACTACAATGGGTAGGTATGATGAAAGTTCAAATACATTTTGTATATGAAGGTACAGAGGAGTTCTAGGCATAATATCTACCTGTTCGTTTTGTTGATGGTCTACAAAAGTGTCACCTGTATGAAGAGATACGAAATTTCAACTCGAATAAGCAACCCATGTTGTTAAATACGACAAAAGAGTGTTCGCTGTATGAGATATCAATACCAATGTTGCGAAGGATTGAGAAGGCTTGAGGGTGTTTAGCCTGATAGATATTTTCCGCCTGTTATTACTTCTGCCTCGCAAGGGTTTTTTTCCATCTTTATAAATATTTATATCTATAAAATTCTTTGTCCTGACTAACTATCGGATGAACGCCCAGCTTTTACCGCCGACTGTGGAGACGTGAAATTTCGAGTACGTACTACTTAATCTATACTTATCTATACTAATATTATAAAGCGGAAGAGTTTGTTTGTTTGCTTTGTATGTTTGTTTGTTTGTTTAAACGCGCTAATCTCAGGAACTACTGGTCCGATTTGAAAAAATATTTTTTTGTTGGATAGCCCATTTATCGAGGAAGGCTATAGGTATATAACATCGCGCTTCGACTAATAGGAGCGAAGTAGCGACGAGAAATGTTGCAAAAACCGGGAAAATTTACGCATATGAGTTGCTCGGGACAGCTAGTAAATTATATATTATGTATAATGTAGGCATATTGTAATGCTGTGACTATTTATATGATGTGGGCGAAAAGGGGCGCCTAAGTTTGAATAGATATTCATATTTTTCCATTGAGATTTACTTGAAACTTAGTATAATATTTTTCAGCATAGTTAATGAAACTCGAATTTCAAGGTTTATCAAAATTTTATTATTCTTCGTTGCATAATTATCTCTGTTTTCAAGTCTCACGGATTACTTTTCAGCGATAAGTTACAAACTAAGTATATATTTTTTAAACATAAATAAATTAGCTTGAAGAAAAAGTTGGTACTGTGTATATTGTATATGCCATAAAACCGGTGTTGGACCTGGAATAAATAACTCAAATTTGATGGAAAAACTGTGTAAAATTCCTCTATGACACTTTAGGGACATGGCAAAAAGGTTGACACTTTTTATGGGCCAGGTACTTTTAGAATAAAAACGCTGCTAATATTAAAGTTCAAAAATTTAGATGCTTCAATGTTTGCACACTTTTTATATTTGGATGAATGTGCCTCTTGCTAACGCGAATTGAACCTAGAAACTTGTACATGCAGATTATTGTCTGTGACGAAGTGGTGTTTACTGTCCCCCCCCCCCCCATATTACATACAAGAAGATATAACATTCCATCCATAGGTACTTTCTCTTTAAACTAAATAACGACCGAAAATGGTGACCGGTAAGCCAACTCAGTTACCATTAAGTTTTATTTTAAAAGATAACTAGTAATGTGGTATTTTTGTCCCAAATTACCAGAGATCCTGTTAACTTATGCAGATGAGCTCAATAACTTGTTTGTAAGTAGTCTAATGTGTAGGATTCGAACCCGCAACCTCATAATTGTGAGACCGATAGCGAACCTTAGCCATTAGACTACCGCCGCTTTAATTCGCATGCCAAAGACAAGAACTTAGTAGTAGCTAAGTTATTAATATTCAGTTGGTTACTTGTGAAACAAATCGTAAAAGGGGCCAAGTACCTGATTCAATTTAACTGAACCAGATAAGCATTATTAAATACTTTTACGAGCCGAAATATCTGCGTCTTCAAACGTTCGGCTAATGTAATTCCATTATTTAATAAACATCTCGTCAATGATACTGTGATAAGCATTTCAGTAGTTAACTTATTTATATGTTACTGATTACAATTCAGATTTAAATATATGTAGGTATAAGCTTAATAAATACTTAATTAATTTGTTATATTATTGGAGATAAACAAGAAAAAAGAAAGAAAGAAAATACATTTATTTTAACATTTATATACACACACACAGCACAGTTATTACAATAAAAAGTACGTAGATCATAAAGATTTTTAGATAACTAGTAATATTCGAGTTTATAAAATAAGATGAAAAAGAATTTCTTAAAATAAATAATCTAACAATTGTTAGCTTATTCCTTTAATTGTAATAATGATACACGTTACTATACTAATTAAATTTAAGGATTTTTTTCTTTATCATGATGAAAGTAGTCTATCACAATTCTGCCTCGGCGCAGTGGAAGTGCTTGCTGCACAAGAGGTTGTGAGTGTCTTTTGTGATACAATTATGCTGCAAATATAATTCTTACCTTTATCTGTTCTGAGGGTAACAGCTTAGAATTTTTTTTTTTTTTAAATAGTCGGAGAATTATTAAATCGCTTATTGATTTCCCTTGACCTACCTAACACCATTTTTATTAAATAGAAATCAAATAAAGTTTATTGATTCATTTAAACATGGCCGTCGCAATATGGCGTGACTTTTGTTTGACGTTTACATTTGAAGAGCCAGTAGTGGGACAGTTAGTCTTAATGGAGTCATTCGACAGTCTTAATCGAGCGGTCATAGCGACAACACGTCTTAAGATAGACGTGGTTATAATGTCAGTAAGGCAGTGGCATTTGTGTAATCGAAATGATTAGAACTGTTAGCGGACTTTACATTGGTCGATTCATATGATCGATTACCATTTACCATAATGTAAATTCAAATATTGAGCCGAACTTACAATTGTTATAAGAATATTGTATTTGACTGCCTCTGTGGCGCGGTGGGAGTGTAACCGATTACGCAAGAGGTCGTGGGTTCGTATTCCCAACTGAGCTATAATAACATTGTAGATGGGAGCGATATTTACCTTCATGTTCTAATAATATTGTAGCAGTTTTTCATTGCTCTCCCTCCGTCATACGTGAATTTTCGAACAGTGACACGTGATCCTGACACGAGTTTAACGTTTTTTACACGTACCAATTAAAAGTGCACAACGCCGCTAAAAAAGTTTTTACTTCAATAATGATATACTATAACTATTTAATTTTATTATACGGGAATTAACGCGCATTGTTTACCTTAAAATTGCTTGACGTTTCGACCAGCCGGTGCAACCTGGTCGAAACGTCAAGCAATTTTAAGGTAAACTATGCGCGTTAATTCCCGTATAATAAATAGTTATAATCATGCAACGCGAAAGTTTAAATGTTAATGATATACTAGTTGTGCCCGCGAATTTGTTCCATTTGTCCGCGGAAAAATCTCGTTCATAATCTGTCCAGCCGTTTCGGAGATTAGCCGAAACAAAAAGACAGACAGACAAAAATTAAAAACTGTGTTTTTGTAATCATATTATACCCTTTCATATGTTTTAGTAAAAATGTAAGTGTTTGTAAGTTTATAAAATTCCCCACGATACAGAGCTTGTAAGGTACAATTTGAATCGCGGGGGACTTTGGGTTGCAGGAGATGTCTTTTAAAAAAAAACTAATCATATATAGTTTCACTTTCATTAGATTCTCCTATTATTCAGAGGTAAATCAAGTTGAACTTTTAGATATAAAAAATGACAACAACATTATATTATAACTGAATGGCCACAAAGCCTATTAAAACTTTTAATATTTGGTCAGTAGTCAGTAGTAAACTGAATCACCAGAAATTAAATAGCGTAAGCCCGCACTTGCGTGATTGCAAAAATAGCGCGGGATCCCGCAATATCGGGATTTGAAGCCGTAATTTGTGTAGATAGTACGTAGTATGTATGATTTCTTCAGGACGTTAAATTTGACTGATCGTAATACGGCTCCGGTCGTGAAACACTTGCCACTTTTCACTGGATTTCTCCACTCTGTTATCTCGGACCATATCAGAGGATTTTGTTCCAAAGGTGTTCCGAGGTTCCGTGTACGTTAGCAATGTCTATGTATGTTGCTCGAACGTCGCACGAGTGGTAGGTATAAGGCCGTCAACCATCGCAGCCCGTCAACGGAAAATCACCGTGGATGAAATTATTTTACTTCGGCGACCGGGACGATGACGGATATGGGGTGGACAAACGGCTATAGTAATTCTATGTATCGCTTCTTCGGCAACGTCATGATGTCCAGTTGACGAGCTGCAGTGGACAAACGCCCTATAGCTTATCTTGTTATTCTTCCATGAAATAGTAACGGGAATGCATCTCTGACTGTGTTTCAGTTGAAGGGCACTGTAGAAAGTGTCGGAATCCAACCTGGAACTTTCAACAACTGGACTTTGTTATAAGACCTCAATTTTTTCTACCTTTCTTGCACGTGAGTTGATGTCAGACAAAATTTGGAATAGAATGGTTCTACATTTAATGTCAAGTTTCTAAGAGTGAAGCCGTGAGAAAAGAACTTGGCAATAAAAACTCACGGCCACTTTTTTGAAATGCCATTTTTTACAATATGTTTGGCAAGAAATGCCAAGCTGTTTCGCTTGAGTGAGGATTATTATCAACTAATATTATTATATAAAAGCGTTCTATCTCAAAAGCCCTTAATATATAAGTAGCAAACTTGACTTACCCGCTGGATTGTAGCTATGATCAAATAACACTTTGAGATGTTATATAAAATGAATGTTTTAAGTATTATTTCGAAACATTTCGCTTTATTTATCCGTTGAGTAAAGTGTAAGTTTTGAAATTAAACCGTTGTTATAATATTGAATCTTAGTAACTTAGTAACACACTAGGTATGTGTATAAAATAATATTAAGTCTATTGCCTAAGTCTATCAGTTTGACGAAACTTCCTGAAAACGTAACCAAAACAAGGTTTTAATAAATAACTAATGTAGTAATAGAGTATTATTGCAATCCAAAATCAACTTTCTTGACTTATGACATGCAAATAAACTTCAACCGTACGGCGATATACCGTAGTTTTGGCGTATTACTTTACAACAGCTGCTGCTGTTCTATTTTGGTAGTTTTTTTTTGTTGTGTATATAATTGTCAAGACAAGGTTTGTATAAAAAATATGGTTCATTATACGGTCATTCTCCAAAGGTCAGAGAAGTGTGACAATGGGGTGCAGCTGGTATGAAAAATAACAACGACGACGGTCAACACAGACGACCCGTGACAACAATAGGTGCAATTCGCTCGAAACTTCGGTTAAATAAAAAGTTATTAGGGTCAAGGCGGCAACAGTAATAATAATATATCTTGGGACAACTCTGCTTAGTTTGGGATCACATTGCGATGTGCAATGTGATCCCAAACTAAGCAGAGCTTATATTATGGAAACCAGACAACTGATAAACATACTTATATATTTCTAAATACATACATAATATAGGTAAATAACACCCTTAGGGTCATCACACAAAGTGTTATCCTGGGTGGGGATCGAACTCGCGACAGCGCCACAGATGCAGTCAGTGGTTCACTTTTTTTTGGAAGTTTGTGGTTTCATTTGGAAACTTGTTGGGGAGTTTTAATAGCTACTAATGTATTTTCATTATTTTATTACACTTATTTCAATAAAATACATCTTTTGGTAATTAACGATGTTACAAAAACAAAAGCAGAATAAGCCACTTTCAACTGGGGGTCGGGTACAGTGAATCGATGTCTAGTGCACAATGGACCACGTAGGTACACAGTGACTCAACATCTTCAAAATAAATGCAATGTCCATCATTTTACTAATTTAATTCAAATATAAAATGTCCTCTTTAATAAACAGTAATTTATAAGGTGACTTGTGACTTTTACAGTCAAACCATTTAGAAAACAACGTTAATTTTCAGTCTCAACAGTACACTTCAACATAAGCTACATAACAGTCAATTGATTAATTATACTTCATATAATAACTTATCAGTCTCAATGTTATCTATACTTCTATACTATAATATTATAATAAATAAATATTTAAATTATTACTTCTATACTATAAATATTTGATTGTTTGTTTGTATTTTTTTTTAAATATAGTGGTAGAGCGACACAGTCTACAAATTGTGAAGTTTAATTGTAAGTCGTCTTGTAGCTGCACACTGTCTCTTATGATACAGGTTACCCTAGTATAAGAGACATTTAATGCAAACAGATCCGAGTTGTATCTATGTAATACCTTACTTCTACCAAGCTACGAGTATGTACTGTACAACTATTTTATGCATTATTTGTAGAATCTGTTATAAAACTCTGTACTTATTGTGGCACAATAAATAATGTATTATTATTATCATTATTGAATAGGCTTCGAAACCACTAGACGGATTTGAAAAATTGTTTCATCGTTGTGAAGCTACACTAACCCCGTGTGATATAGGCTATTTTTTATCCCTGTATTCCCACGGGAACGGAAATTACGCGGGTGAAACCACGAGGCGTCCGCTAGTTAATTAATAACTTGAAAACATCTTAGAGTTGTGAAAGGAATGTCTAAAACATTAGCAGCTTTCTTCAGACTTATTCCATTCTTAGTATATTGTCATGATTCGTTCATGTTGTCTTTAGTATGATTTTCCGATTTAACGAGGTTTTGTTAGGCGATGTATGCTAAACACAAATAAAACAGAACACATGAATAGGTATTCATGTGCTGTGTCATATTTGTAGATACAGATAATGTTATATGGGTGCCCATTATCAGCAATATACATCGTAGTACATGATCCACTGTGAACTCAAGGTTTGAGCCACTATGTACAAAGTTGTTTTTTTCTATTAAGGACACACTGCATGCAACACTATTGCTTGGTGGGAGCTATATTAAATATAGATTCCAGTATATTGCTCATACCTGAAAAATATTGGCGCCAAAAATCCGTCATTTTATTCATTTCTAATTTTGATTGACTCGTTCACTGTTTTGTCCCAGGGAACGAATCTGTGTTCGAATAATTTATTATTTTTCATTTTGAGATTCATCTCAATGCTTTATTGTTATGAAATCTATTTCTTTTAGTACAGTCGGTAACACAATCTTATTTAGGAAAATGGTAACAGGTTCAATAAAACAAATGTTAGTAAAAATATATTTTATTTAAATTAAAATTAATTATAACGCGGAAAAACAGTTTGATATGTACCTATATTTTTGCTTTTACTTAACAATAAAACAAGTTAGTATGTAATATTGAATAACTTACTTTGGTGTAAAATCACAGTTATTATCACAAAATCAAAAGAGTATTATATATGACACTTAAATGAAAACCTTTAACAACAATAGTCATAAGACAATTATTATTGGTATTATTAAAATCTAGAGTAAACTAATTACCAGCGCACTCAGAAAAAATTGTCATTTAAAATTATTTTGAAAATTTATAATTAATTTGGTTATTATAAGTAAACATATCATTGTTTAAATTTCGAATTTTCCTCCCCTTTTTGAACCAGTAGGTTCTACTGGCGAGACCTGTGCCCAATAGTGAGACATCATATGGGTTGGTAAAAGTTTTTACAAAAAATTGTTTATATCAACTCATATGATAACTATTTATCTAACTAAGATTATTTTACCGACTGTACTAAAAGAAATGGATTTCATAAGAATAAAGCAATGGGACGAATCACAGAAAGAAAAAAAATAATTATTCGAACACTGTGATTCGTCCTATGGGATGAAAGATTCGTGGGACAAAATAGTAAACGGGTCTTTTGACCTACCTAGTGCTACTCCCACAATTGAGACAAATCTAACGATACCTCTCTAGCTGAAATTCACCAAGCTATTTAAGCTCTCTAGAGTGTGCCAAAGAAATAAACATACAAACAAATATACATCCTTTCTAACTCTAACCTAACCTTACCCTCATTCTTCGCAGTCGGGTAAAAAGACAGTGTCTAATAAAACACTAACTAAAAGTTCCGACGATGGAGCCACGTTCTAGTTGGTCAAAGTTCACCACCATTGATACCAAACCTGAAATGCATGGAATAAACTGGGAGAGTGTTCTCCCTAATTATATTGGTAAAGTTATCAAACAGTTACTGTTTATCAAATAGATATGAATTTTGATTAGATTTTGCCAAATTGCGCGCAGTAATAAAGTAAATTACAAAACCGGCTATCTATACTTTATGAATTCGATTCACCTACATATTTTTAAAAGAGCTCTTAAATTAGTTCCTACAATATTCAGATGTTGTTTGGTTGAAGATGAAGTACATTTAAACGTCTATTCTCTTACTAGGCTCGACGGTTTCGCCTGTATGTATGATTTTACCTTCTCAAGGGTTAATTTTACTAAAACGCCAAAATACGCGTTTCTTTATTTAAACAAAAAAGTCAAATGCTAAATTTCACTGATCTATATGCAAAACTGTCGGGTTTTCATACAAACTTGGAACTCCTATTTTGCCCTCTTAAAATACTAACTTTCAAAAATCCTTTCTTAGTCTACTACAAAAGACGTCGACTACCAAAATTTCAGGTTAGTCGCCTTGAACTGGCAAAATTTCAGGTTTGTAGCCCAGGCTCAGTCAATAATATGTTTAGAAGATTATTGTTTGTTAGTCAAGTAATAAAAAGTAATTAGGTACATTAAATCACCAACAATAGCTTTTCTAATATTTAAAAGTAATTATGTAATCGCAAATTGTTTGAAGAATTAAAGGAGCTCAGAGCAGACATGAAGTTAGAAGTGAATCCATTTAACATACGATAGCTACGACGTGACTGAGAGCCTATAATCTACTTTAAAGATTCTTAGGCACATACAGAACTTTCCTTTGAAATATAATATGTACTTTACTCTCTTTTACAAAGAGAGTAAAGTACATATTATATTTACAGTTATCTATACATATATAATCACTTGTCCTGACTGACTGATTCAACAAAGCAAGGTCTAAGCCGCTAGGATTATAAACCTAAAATTTTGACAGTTGGTGCCTTTTATGTTGTAGGCATTTACTAAGAAAAGTTTTTTTAGAAATTCGGCCCCTAAGGGGATAAAATAGTGTTTACAAGTTTTATAAAACTCCGTCAGTTTTGAAGTTAGATGGGTGAAATTTTGTATTTAGCTTAATCGATGAAAATAAAGAAACACGTGTTTGAGCGTTTTCCGAAAATCAATCCCAAAACTAGGGGTTGCGAGTTTGTGTGAAACTCCGTCGCAAGATAGTATGAAGCTCCGTCACATTGAAGTATGAAATTTCGCACTTAGATATTTGGTACAAAACAAAGAAATACGTGTGTTAGTGTTTTATGAAAATCAGCCCTTAAGGGGGTAAAATAGGGGTTGCCATTTTGTATGAACCTCCTAATGTATTGAAGTTAGATCTATGAAATTTCGTATTTGGCATAAACACGTATTACAGTGTATTGATCGAAAGTGATAATCAACCCTTAAGGGGGTAAAATCACCGACGCGGTCAAAGCCGTGGGCAACAGCTAGTATTATATATAAACTAGAGATGTATATTTATATTTTTTTTATAATGCGACTATACTTCTCGTATGCTATTTTTGACAATATTTTCATATTGGCTTTTGTCCGTGACTCCACGTGCATAGATGCCGGTGGTCGAGATAAACCAAATTTATCAAAATCGGTACGAAGCTTAAGCGATACCTATTATTTTCTTTACTGCTACTTTTCCTTCCTTTCCTAATTATAACCTACTAGCTTACGACCGCGGCTCCGCCCAAGGTTTTCGGTTATCGCAATAAAAACTATACTATTACCTTTCCAGGGACTGTAACTATCTCCATCCCTAATTTTATCCTAATTAATTCAGCAGTAGCGGTAGCGGTGAAAAGATAACAGACAGACAGAGTTTCTTTCATATTTATAATACTGGTATGGATTATACACACACGATAAATCTTCAACTTCGTTTCTTTCACCTGCATGCGTGCTATTGTTTGACTTACCAAAAGAAGTCCAATACGCCTAAAACAGTAAATTGCTCAAATTTGTATCGGCTTAAGGCCGTACCCTGACCAAATAACCTTGAACATTCATTCCCTCTTCGCCGCATTGTAGCGAATGCGCTCAGGTTTTGGAATAAAATCTTTATAAAATAAAATTTTGGTCGTTTAAATAAAATGTTTCTAGTAAAGTGCACAAAAAAACGGCTAGCGCTGGGTTTTGTACGGGGATCGCCATAAGATTAGTGCCACTCCATCTCTTATCGAGGGTGTGGTCAAAGCGAATACAGGATATCACATCGCAGGACAGCAAACAGCAAACGTCTGCGTACGAAATAAAATCCGCTAGACAAGCGTAGCGATTATGGTAGCTACCCACAGGCTCTACAAATGTAGGTAGGTTCTACCGGAGAGAGCCGTGCTCAGCAATAGGATATCATATGGGCTTTATGTGTTAGTTAAGTTTCTATTCTATGTTATTTAATGTATATTTATTATTATTTTTATTACCTTTTCTTTCTCTGGAAATACCAATGACGCACTGCTTACATAAAAAAATAAACATTCAAATAAATTCATCAAACTAATCTTTGAAAACGTATAAAATGTTGACGTTGCTCGCACATCTCACAAAAAAGATATCAGAGGAAGGCTTAAAATAATATACAAACAAGAAGAGCAAATAATATTATATAAATATATTATTATTCAGTGTTTATTTTTTCAGATGATATAATGATAGGCACAGATGGGACATCTGCACATGATAAACGCTTGTTGATGTTTAGAAGCCGATAATATTCCAAATGACCTTGTATAGTGCTGTCTTTATCGGTTTATATAGGTATGAACGAGTTATATACATAGATACAACATACAACATAATATCTACAATATTTTAGGACAACTCACACAATGCTATCTGATCCCAAACTAGGCAGAGCCTGTATAGCAACCAAACAACTGATAAACATACTTTTATGCTATATACTTTATCTTAAATAGATAAATAACACCCAGACACAGAATAAACCATTGTACTCATCACACAAAGTTTTATCCTGGGTGGGGCTTGGGGCTTGGAACTACGTTATCTGGCTTAGCAGTCAGGGTCACTAACCACTAGATATAGGCCAGTCATTATTAACATTATTAGTGTCGAAATATTTGTTGATCTTTGTATTTAGAGTTCACAAAGAGTCTTTGGTGGTCCAGTCCATATTAGGCTGTTTAACCCTAGATCACTAAATATAATGATTGGCCTGTTGGTCTAGTGGCTAGTGACTCTAACTGCTAAGCCGCTAAGGGTTCGATCCCCACCCAGGATAAAACTTTGTGTGATGAGCACGATGGCTTATTCTGTGTCTGGGTGTTTTTATCTATAATATGTTTATGTTTATCAATTGCCTGGTCACCATAGTACAAGTTCTGCTTACTTTGGTATCATTTCATTATTATTATTATATTTTGGTATAATTTTGTCACCAAACATTCGTCTGACAGACTAACACATTAAAACTCAAATATTTTATGATTAATTAAAAATGAAATACAAAACACGTAAGAGTCTTTAATACAGTTTATATACTAAAAAAATAAAAAGAAGTTTCTTTTTTTCATTTTAGCAAGCATCACAGGAACGTTTGCTTCCCGAAAATGTTTTTTTATGGGAGTGACATTATTATTTGGTCATCCTGCTTTTTATACGAACGAAATGCGCATCTTTTTACCTTATTTGTCTGTTCTTGAGATGAACTCAAATGAATACTATCAGTGTTCAAGATCTTATTATATATAGTCTTTGAAATCTTTTCTAAATTTGTATGTAAAGCTTAAGATAAATTTTCTGCCCATTACCATATTAGATACATGTACTCATACATTAAAAACTTAAAAATATAACTAGTTTAAACCCACCATTTGATCTTGCGACTGGCAGTAATTCTGTTTTAGTTGCATGACATAATTAAAAAGCCTGAGGTTTATTATCGTTATCAGAATCGATGATCTTCCATATACTTTGCCTATTCCTGTTGACATTGAAGTCTTGCTCAAATCAGAAGACTTAACAAAGTCTGGTCAGTATCGACCGCTAAATTTTCTTCTAAATAGACTTAAATTTCGATATTAGACCCATGGCCGTCAAGTACTTTGTCGGAAACTCATCTTTAGCATCACTGCTACCATAGTGAGAGATAATATATAGCATTTTACCATTATATCTTTCGGAATCGATCTAACACAAAAAATAGATAGTTAATGTTACAACGCTGACTTGTAAGTATTTTTGTATATATATAAATATACTTTTACTAACAAAACAAGTACTTCAGCTAAGCACAAGTAATATCACATTACATGTATCCGAATTATATAAGAATATATGATAAAAATATATAATATTCATAAACTTACTACGGTTGCGTTAAATACCGTAGTTACCAAACATTCGCCTGTGGGACGAACAATTCTCAATATCTCCGAAAATAGTAAACATGCACATGTATTACATAAGTCACATGTTACTAATTAGTCATTTGGAAGGTACTAAGAACAGGTCAATTGGCAGGAACCTACCTATACAGGTTGGTTTTTAGGGTTCCGTAGCTAAAATGGCAAAACGCAACCCTCATAGTTTCACCATGTACGTCCGTCCGTCTGTCTGTTCGTAACTTTTTTAGGGTATATATATCTCCCATATGTAACGGGGGGGATGTTTTTCTCATCTACCCCATCGTGTGGGCTATCATTAGATAGGTCTTTTAAAACCGTTTAGGGTTTTAGAAGACCATTATTAGATTTAGGGATCCGTTTGTGAAATATTAAGATTTTAAATGCAATTTTTGTTAGAGTCAAGTGTACCCACCCTGCGTGCTAAATGGTTGAAAAAAATGAAATTAAAAGAAAAACTATCACAGCTAAGAAGGCTTTACAAGTTCATGAGTTAGGGCTGATGATCAAATGAGAAGTAACAAAATTTCGTACAAATTCCATTAATAAGTAGGTATAACGTTGTAAGTATGAAACAAAACCTACAGAAAATCTACTTCATATACCACTTTATTAGGGTGGAGGGGGGAGGGGGTGACTACGAAACCCTACTTTGTGCGTGGCCTGTTGTTTACATTAAAAACCACTCTTGGCTTCTTTACATAATACGGCGTTGATCGACTATGATACGAATGTTTGGTGGCCTAGGGTTAGAAAAAGTGAACCTAAAATGGAAAAGGCTAAATCTATATGTAGGTAAAATCTATATTTAGGCTAAATCTAGAAATGACTAAATCTAGATTTAGCCTTTTGTTTTTCAGGTTTACAGAGAAAAAGCATTCGGTTTTTAGGGTTCCGTACCCAAAGGGGAAAGCAGGAGGCCCAATTACTAAGACACCGTTGTCCGTCTGTCACCAGGCTGTGTCTCATGAACCGTGATTGTTAGACAGTTGAAATTTTCATAGATGGTGTATTTTTGTTGCCGCTATAACAACAAACACTGAAAAAAAAGGTAAAAAAAAAATTGGGGGCTCCCATACAACAAACGTAATTTTTCTTGCTTGATATCGATAACGGCAGCACGTAGACACTTAAAATATTAAAAAAAAAATTAGTTATATATATTGTAGACTCTAGAATGAACTACCTGCTGCGGTGTTTTCCGAGCTCTACGACATGTCATGTGACAAATGAGGTTTAAAGAGAGTTTTCACTCCTCGGTTGGCAGCGGCTTGGGTGTGTCCCTGACAATCCTGAAGTCCATGAGCGGCGGTTAACGTTTACCATCAGGTGGGCTGCTGGCTCGTATGCCAACTATAGGCAATAAAAAAAAAACAAATAATTAAGAGGGGCTCTCATATAACAGAGATGTTTTTTTTGCAGTTTTTATTGATAATGGTACCCTTCGTTAGCGAGTCCGACTCGCACTTGGCCGGCTTTTAATCTATCTGTGTTGTTTTAATAGGTTATTTATTGTTTTAATGTCAACTCATTTAACTTTAACGTACTTTAAAATATAACTTCGTCTTAGGCCATATACCTTCAAAAGCCAGACCAGACACTAATTACAGCCATTTTATAGGCAACTATAAATTAGAAGGAACTGTTTTAATGACCATAAAATTAATTATTCACGTTCAAATATCTATATATACTTTCAAAATTATCAACATTACACATCGCGTTCAATTGCACATTTTGTACGTAAAGAAACCAGGTTGTATAAATGGCCAACAAATTTTCTAAACAAAATGAATAAGTTCCCATAGGTATATTATAATTTTGACGAAAACAGCCACTGCCGTCTGGCCTCTTCCTCGTCACTTTAGACATCTTTAGACCAACGTTTCTATCAACTATTCATATAACTCATGAATTATTAAAATATACACACACACCTCCGATATTCTGTTTACTAGCCACATCATAAACTTTATCCATTTGATTTCCACGATCACCATATAATAGTGTGACCATGGAATCGAATGAAATATGAGAGCACCTTTTTTATATAAAAAAAGCGACTCCTGCATTAGGTTACAAGCCCCATGTCCAGGACTTTGACAAACATACGTTAAAGGACATAAGTATAACCAAATGACTCTCAGTGAAAGTGAGCTAAAACCATTCCCTGCCAGCCTACCTTAGGGTTATATAGAAATGGAATGTGTAGGTGCAGTAAACCAACTGGAAATGAATGACTTCTAATTATTCTTATTCTACCGTTCCGTGCCTCAGAGAGCGCCTTAGCTGCCAATCTCTCTCCAGCCGTCTCGCATTTCCTTCACATCGGTCATGACAGTTAAATAATAGAGTGCAATGGTCTCTATACATATACTTGAGCACTAATGGCTTCGGTTTCAGACTCGGGAATACTATTTATGAATTCCATAGAGCTCTGTACTGTGTGCGAATCTGCTGCGCCATCAAGGCAATTAAAAATGAAAGGTTTTTAAATAAAGCCATAAAACTTAGGAAACTAATTTCCATCCCCTTAACGTTGGATTCATTTGCAGTATATTTCTTTGGATTAAGGAATTAAAATTGGCTGCCCATTGATTTAAAATGTTTAAAAAGGTCGATCATGTACGAGTATGTGTCGGTCTTGTGCACTGAAATGTTTGTACCTATTTTACCGTTCTTAAATTATATTTTTTATAATTATTATCACAAATTACCGTTTTTAACATGTTTTTCAATCAGATTATCAGAGGGTTGGGCCTTATTCACTATCTTTATTTCGTTGTCGTGAAAAGGCCGTGCGAACTGGCGCATGCGCGATGTGCTCAAAGATGTCCACGGAACATGCGCGGTATAGAGCTGCGCTTAAAAATGCATCAACGAGCATGCGCGGTGGTCATCTTTGTGCGCATCGCGCATGCGCAGTTCGCATGGCCTTTTCACGACAACGATAGTGTAAAGATAGTGAATAAGGACCCTTGTATTATCGCCCTTACTGTACGTAATAGGAAAAAAAAACATCCTAAAAATGTTTCTTTGAAACTTTTAACCTTTTATCGTGTGCTGGAAGATCTAAAATAACACAACAACAATAACAACGGACAATTTGAAGCAGTGGTAGACTAATGGCTAAGGCATCGGATTCGTAATCTTCAGGTCGCGGGCTCGAATCCTACCCATTATACTACCGTGAACCCATTCCTAATACAAGCCATTGTGCTTAGCTAGAGGGGTTAACAGGATTGCTAGTAATGTGGGTCCAACAATCCTACATTGCTAGTTCTAAGAAAGAAGAAAATGGTTGTCTGTAAAGTCGGTTTACGGATGATAATTTTGCGTGATAACGTCAGAAGAAAACATTTATGACATTGAATAAACCGCCATGCCTGTGACAGCTCTAGTGGACCCGGGCGCAATACTTCAGCCTATAGAACGGGAGCTGTGACATCACACTTTTTCGTGAGTGTCACGTCATTATCATGTCAACAGTCTATATACATATATATACTTTCAGATATAGTTCAATTGATTTCATATTGTCTTGTTCTATCGAGTCTTTTATAGGTAGCATCACAGTCCTTACAATGTGGGTTTAGTATTGATAACACATTGACACTCTTAACACAGTATCCTATAAAATCACGAAAATAAGAAACAATCAAATTGCCTGATACACAAAATTCGCTCTTAGTACCATTTGACTGCTCTATATTTTTACAATTTTACGCTCCAATTTATTTTTATGACTATGGTAACCCTATCGTGCGAGGCCGGATTTAAATATACTACGTTATCAATACGGGTACATAATGTAGACACGTCGCTCAGGAAGACTTACGGCAAAATCCCCGAGATTCAGTGTTGCGAGAGCAAAATATAAATAACGGGATCGAAAAAGATTTGAGTGAATTATTTACGTGTGATACCAATCATGGTTTTTTTATGTGGCCGAGGTATTTCGCGGCTGTAGGATATTGAGTATTTTATCGTATATACTTGGCAAAAAGATGTGATGTAAATTATACATAGTATTCGATTCCTTTAAAATTGTTTCTTTTTTTTACCTCTTATTTTGTATTATTATACTGTAACTGCAATTTAGTCTCGTCCAGATAAAGTTATGAAGTTTCTATCCCTAGTGTTATCTGTTGTATTTTATTAGAGTCAAAGTTTTCTAAAAATGAAACTCTCTCCGAAACCCCTTGCATACTAAATTTCATGTTTGAGCCGTTATATATATATATATATATACACATACAAGAATTGCTTACCTTATTTTAACATTACAAAATGTCATCAAAGTAAGTTCAATAGTTTTTGCGAGATCAAATACCTAACAAAGATCTATCCATCCTCACAAATTTTTAACTGTTAAAATATTATTAGGATATTGTATTCCACTAAATGCATCGCCAGTACTAAAACTAAAATCCCCAAATGACAGGAAAATATTTTTTATTGTGATGACAATACCAAGAAAATGGCATTTTACTGTAAGTTATTAAAATGCTTCCCAGCTCCAAATACGTGTAAAAATATATAAAATGCGTAAAAAAATGGGCAAGAGTATGTCGAACCATGCTCAGTGTAGGGTTCCGCAGCTGTTACTACAAATAAATTTACTACATTTTTTGGCCTTGCAGTTTAAAAGATAACGGGGGACACAATTTTCGCATCTTTCGGAGCGATTCGTTCCGAAAATGTTAATTTAATCTAAACAGTTTCCAAGGGTCTTAAAAGACCTGTCAACTGATCTGGCACTCGTAGATGTTTGATGATTAAAACTTCTGTTACATGTATGGATTCCCCCCCCCCCCCCTAGAAATATTTATTAATATACTATCGAACTAAGTAACGGCTTATAAAAGCTTATTTATTCCAAATTTCATCCATCTACATTGTGTAGTTTTTGAAGTGCATATGACATACGGACTTACAAACAGACGGCAAAATCTATAACACCAAGTCTTTTTGCAGTAGAAATGTACGATAAATATTTGACATTGGAAGAATCTGACTATACATGCAAATATAAATGTATATTTGCATGTATAGTCGCAGTAGAACGAAGGTACTGACATAGCTCAAAGGATTAGTAAGTTGCGTCAAAGGATTAGTAAATTGACCACATCAGTGGGCATCGTTATGCTACATTGCTTGCAGAACCGACAATAGATGGCTACCTATGGAAGATTCTCGAGTGGCGATCACTAGCTGGGGCATATCTCCCTACAGGATGGACTGACTACCTGATTAAGGTAGCATGGCGCCGTTGGATGCAGACCGCTTAAAACTGGTTGTTGTGGAAGTCCGTGGGAGAGGCAGCAGTGGACGTTTTTAAGCTGGTGTAAAAATGACAGACCGAAATGAACTGAAAAGTCGGCCCGGTTGTCATCAATTAAAAACTAAGAAGAAAGTAAAGAAACCAGTCATGAGTTGTGAAAATAGCGGTAAACTGTCCTGTCATTATAGTCATTATTTTACATTTTCGTCATCAATACTGACACCCCAATCTTTCTAAGACGTCTCCTCAAAAATTTCCGAAGTCACTCAAACAAATTTGTATGCATATAATGCAAAAATCTTCTCTTCCACTTAGTGTCATTCGAAACAATTGTCAACAATTGTGGTGAGAAAAAAATTGACAAAATTTGAGGTGAAGAAACTTTTTTTTTTATTGTCAAACTCAAAGTTCTTCGGGCCCTTGAGCCGAGAAATTGTCAAAGAAACGTCTTAGAATATGGATGTTAAAGTAAAGGAAATAAATTCGAAACGGGTAAAACCACAGAATATGCGAGCCATAGTCCTGCCGAAGGAGCGGATGAAAAAAAAAGTACTGGCATGGCCCAAGTGAGAAATTATCTTATTTTTACGGTTCCTGATATAATAATATTGTGACGTCATTAAGACCACCCACACAATGAGATTACAAGAACAGAAAGAGATTTACTAATTAAATATGAGGTTGTTGATCAAATAATGATAAGAGTAGACTCATGTTTGCTAAACCTTTTTTTGTGTGTTTTGTTACACTGCACGCTGTGTTAAATGAAATTATTTAAGACATTTTTCTACATAGACAGACAATCGTCATAATAGTGTATTTTCATAAGAGCCTACCCAACTACTTAGGAGTTATTTTAGAGCACAGTTATATGCGCAAACGCGAGAAGTATACTCTCTTTTTCGTCAGCCACATGTTGCTTTTTTTCTTGTTCTCTATTTTTAAAGTTAACTCTAGCAGTAGCAATAGGCTACAAACTCCGTGACGCAGGTAATTAGACAGAAACACACAATTATCGAACATAAGGTACCCAGTAGTAAACACTACTAAAGTGTGGGAATCGAGACCACAACCACTTGCGCAGCAGTCGTACACGCTATTACAGAACTATCCTGGCAAATAATAAAATAATCCAATACGACAGTTGAAAGACTGTGGAAGGGCCTAATATATTTAAATAAGCAATTCTTATATATATAAGAATTGCTTATTTAAATATATTAGGCCCTTATATATATATATATATATATATATATATTACCTACAAACGAATCATCTAGGAAACCGTTGTAATAATTATACATTCTACATTACATCTTTCTTTTTTTTATTTTTTTGAAGAAAAATGTTAACAGAGCTCGTTCGTCAAGAGCTACTTTTAAATAAAAATGGTCACACATCTATAAATCTAAAAGCGCCAGCATTACTTAATTCCGAAAGACATTTTCTTCTAACAAGCCGTCTAATAAATTAATATGAATTATTCGTTGATGGCATATTGAGCTTATAGCAATAGCTCCCTGAGGAAATTACGCTGAATGTACTGTCTAATTGCTGTAATGAGCCCACAGATTGCCAATCTCGGTTCAATCGTTTATTCGAGTGAATCTATATGGATATGGAATTACGATCTATGCTGTTTAAAGCTGAGTGCTACATGTTCCTTTAAGTTATCTGAAATAAATATAAAGGGCAGCCGTTATTGACTGACTGATCTATCAACACACAGTTCAAATCACTGCATTGCCCTGAAATTTGGTATGCAGACAGTTATTATGACGAGGCATTTCTAGGAGGATGAAACACGGCTCAAAAGTTTGAATGGAGAAACAAGACCCACGCGGGCAGAGTTCAAACTAGGTCAGTGATAGATAGATTGCGTGAGTTTCTTGATGTAATAACTGCAGCACCTTACTGGCATAACTGTATATAAACAACAAATATATAGTAAAAATTGGCGTTAAAAAAAAGTGGCCATGACATTTTAATTGCCTAGTTATTTTCTCACAGCTCTACTCTTGCAAACTTGGCATTAAATGTAGAATCATTCTATTTCAAATTTTGTCTGACGTTCATAAGCGTTGCGTTTGTAACCTACGTGAATAAAATATTTTGACTTGGATTTTTATGTGAGGTTAAGTAGCATCATCGCTGCCGGTTCATAAATGTGATTTGAATAATGACAAATTCGTATATGCTTCGAAGGGCGTCCAAGTAAGGTCGTTGTGTATAGGATGTCATGTGTGTGATGTACAGGTGACACCTGTAAAACTTTTTTTGTCACAGATCTGTGACTAAAAAAATTGTACTAAAGTCTGTAACTCACATGTAACTCGTATTAATAGGTATATGTAGCTATTTAACATAATGCTAAAATATGATTCAAATTAATATATGTGACTCATATTATGACGCACTCAGATCTCTGACTCATATGTAGCTCATGCTAGAATCTGTGACTCAAATATCACTCTTAAGGTAGCTACCCTGTAAGGTCCACAAACTCACACACACATGCATACCCCACGTTGTTTGTACCAGTTTGTACGAACACTTCTAAAAAAATATAAAACAAACATAGTTTTAAAATTTAATATAAGCGAATCTTTAGTGAAAGTTTCATCGTATAGTCAAATTGTTATGTTGATAGCATCTAGGTACTTCAGTTTATTAAAAAAGTTTATTTTTACTACCAAAGCTAAGCAAAAGCTATTATTTAGGTCTTAACGATACCTATCAGTTTTATCATTTTTCACCAAAATCACAGAAAAAGTAAGTTGCCTTTGATAAATTAAGCAAATTTATTAAGAAGCACTGGAATTTCAATCTTAACGCCATCCGTTAAAGTTTATGTTCAATCTTTTGGTGTTTTACTCTAGAAAAATATTTTGTGCTCTAATTTGAACAATATGAAACTACCATTGTATTTTTAACTGGAATAATAGCGTGGCGCCTGTGTGAAGAAATGGTTCCGGTTGTAACTATTGTTCATATATTTTATTCAAAGATTAAGTTCAAATTACCTCAGATCGACACTTTTGGCGGTACGGCAATTTTTTCAGATACTCGTTGGCACGTAGTTATATCTATAGAATATCCATTCTATAGATATAATACGCATACCCAGGGGGCGTTTCGGAGGTTGGCCTTCCCTCCCGAAAAAGTAGGTAAAAAGTACAAACATAGTACACATTTGGCCGGTGTGGACCATTGTACCACGTACCACCTCCTTTTTTTGATGTCATCGCAAAAGAACAATCGCAAACTGAGTCAAGGAACATATGGCGGCTGTAAAAAACCATCAAGTGTACAAGTCTGCTATCGCTGAGCATTTGTTGGATCAGGGCCAAACCATTGAATAGAATTGCATAAGCAGCAGTAGTTAGTTAGTTTAGTAGTTAGTTGCCACCGATCGCCACTATTGTTCCAGGATAATGTGCGAGGCGGTTAAGGTCAAGAAGTACAAGAATTTCAACCGAGACGATGGATCTCATCAACAAATGCAATCTCGTCGCAGTGCAGACATCACGATTCAGTGTAAAGACGTGGTAAGTGTAATGTATAGAAGTACCGAATTAGCAAGCTGAAGTGGCAGTGGGCTGGCCATATTTGCCGAAGAACCGACAACCGTTGGGGTAAACGAGTTCTTGAGTGGAGACCACGGTACGGCAAACGTAGTGTAGGACGGCCTCAGGCCAGGTGGAGTGATGATTTACGCAAAACGGCTGGCAGGAGCTGGATGCGAGAAGCCAAAGATAGAACAAAGTGGCGTGCAATTGGAGAGGCCTATGTCCAGCAGTGGACTGCGATAGGCTGATGATGATGATGATGATAATGATAGAAGTACCGATAGTAAAATGATCAAGACCAGGCGAGGGTAGTAGAAAAACCCCGTACCACACGGAAATATCGCTTAGCTGCCATCAGTTGACCACCGGTGACCATATTCACGTGTTACCCGACGTGACAATTGGTGCAATTCGATCGAAACGTCGGGTACATAAAAGTTTGTACCTTTAAATATTTCACGCGATTAAGTCCCGATAATATTCTAATATGAGTAAACGTGGGAAGTTTAAAAACAATAAAAAAAAAGTTTAAAAACTAAACATTTATAATATTAGTTCGGATTTTGCTTAAGTACCTACAACGTAACGCAACAAATCACGAAAGATCTTTAACTCCTTTGTGCAACAAATAAATGAACCTTCAGTACTTTTACTTACTACTTATATCCACCGTCCATTATAATAACCGTTTTTCATTTAAAATTATAATTGCCATGCCTTACTGACACAACAGTCATTTACACTAGTGCTTTTAATTACGTAAATGAGTTTTCTCTTAGTTTATTTATCAGTACAAATGCAAATTGAAATGGAAGTGCTCTTGAAAGATAAAATATTACGTTGTGTTTGACACTTACTTGTACAATCTTTGATTCGTTATTTTTCTCGAATTTAGTCACATGATTAATAACGTACTTCAATCTTATGTGTAATTGAACTATATTTAAGTGTGATTGATAAATGTGTTATAGATAACTGATTGAATCAAGCATCACATGGCGGAGTTCTAAGTAGATTATTATGGAGGGATCCCACCACCTACCCTCGATCTGTGCATTACTACGATTGAAATAGTAAGGAAATGCCAATCGAAATAGATTGATAAATCGAACATAAATAGTCCTACCAATAGAATCTCACCTAGTCTATTGGTAGGCACCTCCAGACCATTGACTTGCAATATTCGGCTTTCACTAAGTGAAACTTCGACACTGTCCTAAAGATGCCTCATGTAGAGGCGAAACACATTCTGTACTCTCGGTATTTTGAGAAGCTGCGCTTCTGAACACTAAATAGGTGCTCTGTGTAACGATGAAGCTGGGTACGACAAATCGCACCGAGAGTTGCCACGCGCGGCTTTTAAAACTTTTTGTTCTTTGGAAACTTCGTGTGTTATACCTATAGGGCCAAGAAATGCATATTAATTTTAGCATCAGTTTTCTGCTCTATACGCAATTGGGTCTCACTAATACAAATCCCAGTTGTGGCGTTCAAATCGCCTTTTAAATGCTTTTAAGTTCAATGTAGCAACTACGCTTTACTCGGCCGCACGATTTAACACTTGGAAGCCCAGAAAGTGATAAACACGTCATGCAGTACCGATAATATTTCAATCTTGAATATTTTGATACAACAATCAACTGTAAAATCTGATATTTTATTGATAGTCGCAAAATTTCTGATACCGATGCCAAATGTGTGCTGAATGTAACTGTTACATAACATATTAGAATCATGGCTCATGCATGAAGCAAAGTGGCCATAGAATGGAGGCCTTGGGCCGAAAATAGGCCTAGGGATATACCATGAATACGATGGAAGGAAGTTGTCTACGAACTACGCAGGACTGGGTTAGATATCGCAATATGAAGACGGCCAGCAACAAACTGGTTGAGAATGACTGAGAAAAAGTTACTTGACATCAAACTCAGAAACTTGATGCAAAAATGCTGATTGTCTTTACAACGGCTAACTGGGTATTTAACAAACAAACTTAAGAACCACCCCCATTAAATGCTTTCTGTTAAAACCGCCTATCCAAATTCTTCCATCCGTTTCCGCAAAGATACACATACATACACGTTATACTTTAAAAAAACTTTATCATTCTACGAAATGAAGAGACAAGCAAGTCATACACCTGATACTAAATGTCACGCTAGACCTTAACAGTATCAGTGGCACTCAAATTCTTGTTTGGCAAAGATCTGAATATCACAGTACCGCGCTAGTGATTTGAGACATTAGTTCATAAGTCTCATTTTGTCTAGTCATTATACTTGCTATAGTGACCAAAACACAGTGGTGTGTTTACTTCACTAGTCATGGAAGAATAATTGACGACCCCCTTGAATAAACTATCAAATCGGCACATAACTATAGTCCTTAAGCGAAATCTCACTTCAGCACCATTAGAGAAATACCCAACAAAATTAAAAAGATCAAATTCCCAGGACAATTTCTTCTCTTCATTGTCAATTTATATTTAACTGCACTTTGCTCTACTCTTCAAAATAACGTTGAAGATAAAATTTACTGCACACTACAGGGACTTGAGAATTGAGTAGTAATTGAATTTGTGTTAACTTGATCAATAAGCTCACGTATTGTTAACATCGTTTATAAAGACATTACGGTACGGCGCGGGATTTTAATTAAGTTAAAGAACTTTTAATTTGAATGCTTTGATGTTTATTTTCAAGTTTTGTTGGGACTGGGAGACGTATGTATGGAGACGAACATTTTGTATGTGATTACTTGAAAATTTGTTTAAAATACGCGTAATAATATTATTATATTTTAATAACGTGATGGTAATCGTTAATATCTATGTAGGGAGTTGTAAATTAATTCAATGTTTTTCCAGCTAGTAACCAGTCTTTGAGATGTCCTCGTGCTTTGTGTTGTTTTTTAAACGTTATTTGTACACCCTCACATTACGAGCAAGAGAACATCTCAAAGACTGGTTATATAGAGACTATATTATTGGTGGTTCGACAGTCAACCAGTGTCTGGTCATTGGCTATTAAAGCCAGGATATCATAGATAGCTACTACCCCGCATTCGACGCATTGGGGATGTAATTCTCCCACACAATATACCATAAAAAGTCATTGTAGGTGTAGCGCAACAGAAGTGAGAGATCTAACATTTCCAAAAAAATATATCTGCAGGGTCAATTTTTCGCCTTCATCTAGGATCTACAATGCCACAGCCAATTATACTCAAAAACTTATAATACCTCTCATTTTACATACGGGGTTAGCAAAGTTTCTAAGACAGATTATATGAGACAAAATATAATGTTGTATACAAAGAACACTAAGTATGATGGCGCGCTACCGACGTTGCAAGGGCAACGAGTTTGCCGACTTGCAAAAGTGCTTTCCCTCATTTCGTAGAGGAAAAGAAATGACAAAGCGACGATGTATATACGTACATCATTACGGAACTATGCAGCGTATATTCTAAGTACTTTTTACAACTTCGTTTATGTAGTAGCATAAAGTGTCAACTGCGCAATCTAAATTCCATACTGTTACTAAATGTTAAGGTTCATTTTCATTTGGATGAGTCAAAAGCTGAGATAGCAAATTGTAAATAAGGTGGCTAAAAGTTTTTAGGACAGAGTTTTGTTTTAATTCTGGATTGAAATTTGGAATGTTTCGGAAAGTTATACATGTTTCTAAAGCGTTGGAATGAAAAATGCTTCTTGAAAACGTAAAGTCGCTCTTTGGTAATTATTTGAACTATTTCGACTATTGTTACCTACCTGCTAATATAGCTGTTTATAATAGAAAAGCAATTACCACCATTGACGTAGAGACGATGAGGCCAATTCATGTATTTAAAGCAGTGCAGTTGCAGTTCAGTTGCAGTTAAGTTTCGATTAAAACGTCCATTATTGTATTCTTGTGACGTTGGGATCTGGCTCAAATACGCTTGCGTCAAGTATGCGTCTCGATAGCGCAATAACGACATTCTAGTACGGTGCGCAAGCGTTTTTAAGATTGATATCAAAGTTTCAAGAATACGAAAATGGTCGTTTTAATCGAAACTTAACTGCAACTGCACGCAGGACTGCGTCATCCCTTACAATTAAAAAGTAAATATTGACTACAAAGCGTGAAATAGAGAAAAAACTCGTGCGTCCGTGGTCAATTTTGTGAGGTTATGGCGCAGTTCTGGTCTCTACGTCAATAATTACCACTAAATCATCATTTTTAATTGATAATCAATCTTTTTTGATAAATATAGATAGTAAACTCCTTACTATGTATCATAGTAAAATAGGAGTACATGAAGCCTTTGAGGTAGTAAAAACCCAAAAGAGGCCTAAATAACTCAAAATATTATTATGATATTGTGAAATCAGGATTAATGTTAATATTTAATATTTAGATAAATAATCACACTAATATTATAAAGGCAAAAGTTTGTGAGTATGTGAGTCTATGTTTGTTACTTCTTCACGTCTAAACGGCTGGAGCAATTTTAATAAAATTTGATATAGAGTTAGCTGACACCCTGGAATAACACATAGGCTAATAAACCGCGGGTAACACAGCGGGGCACAGCTGTGTTACCCGCGGTTTATTAGCTAGTAACTCAATAAAATTAACTTGTTTTATTTAGTCTACAATATTTGTATACCCATTGGTGGATCTGGATGTCTTTGAGAAGATTTGGAAGGAGAAAGCTCTGGACAGGAAAATTTGCAAGCGTATGGTGGTCTCCTTTGGCCATCAGTAGGACATTACAAGTTAAAGAAAAAATAATTATATATATTGTACTTGTCCGCTACCTAAATATTTTGGTCACCGTACGCGTAAAATGGTTGCTCGACGCTGTCATTCTTTAGATGCGTACTTAGAACAGAGTACACATTACATGTATTATCTACACGGCCCCATTCACTGATATGTCGTACAAATTGTTTATGAGCCCGATTACTTCCAAGTGTGTTAGTAGTAATTGTGATAGAAACTTTTCGGCCTAATGTTTTGTGAATTATTTGTGGAATGTTATCCCTCGAGTTTGACACCTACGTTTTTGTGACATCGAAGCTCCTAAGGCGCTGACTACACTGCTAGTGGTCTAGAGTTCTGCGGTCAATGTTCTGAACTGACAGAATGTGGGTTCACTTTGACCGTCGCGGTCTGTGTGTGTTGGATACTAAACCAACCTAATAGATTACAATGACAGCGAAAAGCAGATCTCACAGAACATTTACTTATTCTTTATGAAAATATATATATCTGGGTCTTAATCGCGTGAATAATTAATTCGTGGCCATGGTCACGGGTAGACATCAGTCTACCCGTGACCACGGCCGTTGCAATACGGTCGAACGGCGGGCAATAAACAAGATATTTTACCTTAAATTATTCACGCGATTAAGACCCGTAATATATGTATATGTTTTCATAATATGTGCAAATCGCGAAAGTTTATCAACATTTACTTATTCTTTCAGTTACTTACTCTTTTTTACTTTATTTAACTTACGAGTAAGTTTTTATTGTTGTCTTTTATTTCATTTGTTACTATTTATTTAAGAACGCTGTAAGTAAATATTCTGCGTAATAAATAAATACTATTCTTTTCTTTTTGATAGTTCAATTAACATTTATGATGATTAGCTAGCTTTACTTTGGCCAACATTTAAACACATAGTTATTGAAAGTGGATGTTCCCGTTATGTTGTACCGATTGTGCTATATTTTGTCTAAGGTTTCGTTTTTTAGTATTTGTAGTATAATCTCCGTTAGTTGTATAATTTAAACTAATATTATAAAGCTGAAGAGTTTGTTTGTTTGTTTCAACGCGGTAATCTAAGGAATTACTGATCCGAATTGAAAAATTAATTCACTGTTGGATAGCCCATTTATCGAGGAAGGCTATAGGCTAATATCACGCTACCACCAACAGGAGTGGAGCAGCAATGAGAAATGTTGCAAAAACGGGGAAAATTTGCGTAGACGAAGTTGCGCGGGACAGCTAGTATGGTATATAATATATTGGTAGCAGCAGGGCTGGAATCTAACAGCAAAATTGGAAATAAATCATTTCGGGAGGGGGAGGGGGGAGGTTAAACCTGAAATGTAAAAACTTCAGGTTTAATTAGTATATCAATATCAGGTGTAAATCATGCCGTCTATGTTATGCTCCACTAATTAATTATTGTTCTCTGGTTTTTTTTTTTTTTTTTACTTGATCCTGACGTGCGCCCCGTCAAAAAAACCACCGAAGAAATTGATGGCTGTAGTGTTTGGTTTGTGTAAAGTCCTTCTAACACAAAGATAACTCCCTGTTGAAGGAATGATTACTTGGGAACTGTTAAAACAAATATTTTTATTATCATAATAAAGGTTTTAACTGAGAAGTAATTAAATTGTAATTTGCTATACGTGGACAATAGCCGGAGTAATCGCAAGATGACTTCTTCTCATAACTAATGATATATTGGTGTAATAAACGTCTACCTAACTCTTCATAAAATTGAAGTTGAAATAGTAGTCATAGCAATTTTCAAAGCGAAACTCCAAAGGAATTTAATTTAGGCGTTAAATCGAGAACTCTGTTTGCAAAAACCTTGACCTTGATACCGAACATTGGCGCGATATTTTGAACCATTAGCAAAATCCCATCAGAAAATAGAACCGCGCCGCAAACACCGCCCTCTTTAAACAATCGTAATCCATCTTAAAATACTGGTATTGTCAACAATTGAATATAGCTCTCCAACGTCATGAGATAAGGCTCGGTTTTTGGAGCAGAAGAGCGGCGTATAGCGTAATATATATGCTTCAGAACTATAAGTTCAGCTAGACTGGTGATTTTCTTTTAGTATTCGGACAATCATTGACGGCATTGAAACCAAATTAAATTAGAAGTTACATGTTATACAACAATGCCGTGTGTGTGTATGTGTCTGACTGCTACAGCAGAGGTCGTGGGTTCGATCCCCAGCCAGGATAAAACTTTGTGTGATAAGCACGATGGTTTATTCTGTGTATAAACGTATATATTATAGATAAATACCCTGTGTATATTATAGATAAATACCCAGATATTTATCTATAATATGGATGTATTTAGAAATATATAAGTATGTATAACAGTTGTCTGGTTTCCATAGTACAAGTTCTGCTTAGTTTGGGATCAGATAGCGTTGTGTGAGTTGTCAACTGTTTAAACTTTCCTCAACTCTTTTTTTTAATAAGAAAGAAGTGATAATAATATTTTTTTCGAAACGGATTTCATGTGGGGATTTAAAGCGCCCAAACTGACACTCACAGGGGCTATTTTAGATTTCATGATTGGATAACTATAAAAGTTAATACTAAGTTGTATTGGCTAAAATCATTTAAGTTAGCCCGGTGTTTTGACCGAAAAGTTAATCACAACTATGTTTTACAGGAAACTCAAATATATCTTTAAAATTAGAAGTTTAAGTGAAGAATTCGCTCTTTTTGTAAAGCCGTGGTAACCCAATCTTAAGAGCCATTGGCCTCTCAATCGAGGGGCTTGTAGAGATTCGTATTACATCCATTACAGAGGGGCTTCAACCCACTCCTACTACAAACATTTGGTTTAGTTCAAGACGTGCTAGCATTACGATCGAGTTCAACCTTTTTTTTAAATCTAGATTGATAGCGATTTTTCACGTCCTGTTATTTTGTAGAAATAAGTACTGAAGTTAGTTTTTTCCAATAAAATCCAGCTGGGATCTTTTAGGGTTCTTTCGGGAACTTAAACTTAAAAGTTGCTGTCAGGTAAGCCACAAAACTGCCTACCTTGGCCATCTTTTTGCTAATAAATATAGCACATTAAATCCTATATACTAATATTTTGATTATGAATTTTTGTTATGGGTAATCTCCGAAATTACTGAGCAAAAATTATTTGAATAGTAATCTCTAAAATTAGCAACATAAACAAGCAGAGACACGGCGAACCGGTGGTGTTTTTTGTAATCTGTTTAAATCAAATAAATATATAAAACGATGGGATAAAATAATATCAAGTTTGCAATTTTATGTTAAGCTATGATATGTCTCGTAATTTCCGCTACAAAAGGACGCTTTGCGCTTTACGTCTCACATAAAGTCACGGCCTCAGGAAATTCACTCGATGGATCAACATGCAAACTATATTAAGCTTGGCAGTCGGCAAGATTCGTAAGAAGAATTCATCATTATTGACTTCCGTTGGTTGGCTAAATACATGTTGTGAATTAGAGAGTATGGTCATTATAAGTATTATTATTGTAACTTTAGTCTTTTTAGAAATTAAAACTTTTTTTTTTGAATTAATAAAATTGTTCTTCACTATATTTAAATGTTACAAAAAATGAAAACCGGATAAAAATGCCGCTGAAAAAATAATTGACTTCATAAACTACTTATTTTTTACCTACCTACTTAGGGACATGCATTATTACTTAGGTTTAACTGATGAATTACGATATTTAGACTAACATTGTCAACAGCTAAACACTATAATACGAATAAGAGGACGTAATACACTGTAATAAAATTATTGCCAAGAGATCGGAAAGTCAATTCCACTACATATACCGTGGTACTTCCTAATCGTTTTTTTTCAGTGTTTTAATTCTCAAAGGTAATTGCCGTGCAATTCACGGTGAAAAAACTATTTCGAAACTACTTACCAATTAGTAAATTTGATAGTAATTAGAGTAGCTGCTTTACCAACGTCGTGATACAGTAAAATGTGTAAAAAGTTTAATTTACAGTTCAGTTTAAAGCGGCGGTAGCCTAATTGCTAAGGCATCATGGGTTCGAATCCTGGCCATTATACCACCGACGTGAACCCACTCCTAAAACAAGCCATAAAGCTTAGCTGGGGGGGTTAATAGGATTGTTAGTAATGTGGAACCATAATCTCACATTGCTAGTTATAATTTTTTATAAAAAAAGTAAAGTTTAATAGTGCTTGTAGAATATTAATTCTAAAGAGTCATTACTCAATGCAAGTTTCTTGCTTGTTGCATACAATTAAATTGCAGCAATAAATGACTTGCATTGTTTTAATAACTCATTGGCACTGTCCAACACATTGACAGTACTCGACATGAAACTCAGGATTATTTCGAGTACTGTAG
The DNA here is from genome assembly GCA_945859575.2 of Herminia tarsipennalis. NCBI lineage: Eukaryota > Metazoa > Arthropoda > Insecta > Lepidoptera > Erebidae > Herminia > Herminia tarsipennalis. Next base: position 1,494,918 of record OX243839.2, read on the forward strand.
TTGGTCAACTCCTCTCCACTTCGATCCGATCCGTATCAGTGATAACGTTCCCTTATAGAGCCTTTAAATTATTGCATTTAATTATAGCTCATAAATGTACAAGAAATAGATTACATTAAAATCGTGGTCAAATGTTGGTACTTTCGACACTAAATTAAAGCGGTTAGAAGCAAGTCACGTTACAGAATCTCCTACCAGTCTCTATACGAATACATCAAAGTATACGATGTTCACTTATTTTATTTTTTTGAGAATATGTTTCCGGGAAACCTTGTACCTTCCCAAAGGAGAAGGGAACGTTTTGAAGATTTCCCCGTAGTCAAAAGAGTCTGTAACTTTGTTGTGTTATAAATGTCACATGTTCATAACTTGGTTAGTAGTTGCTGCGTTGATATTTACGTATTATTTTTCTGTTCTTTTCTTATGACTTGACCTAGATTGGCCTCATTTCTCATTGTCTATTATAATCTTGGAAGTCGCAAATAGAAGTAGTTTATACTAAAATACTAATAATTATTTATATTATTACAGAAGACTGATCTTTAAACCTGTAGGTAATATTAATGATTCGAATTCAAAGGGAAACCGTTTAGAAATAGATTTTAAGGATCCTCAAGAACAGAAAGCTACTGAACACGCCTAAATCCCTAAGTACAATTAATTACAAGATTACAACAACAAGAACATTTTAATCCCTAGAAAACAACATCACAGGTACGTGTAAATGTAAATGAAGGGAATATACTCGTATACCTACGCCTGAAATATACGGAAGAACCACAATGTATAATAAACCACAGAGTACAAATCGGTATATGTGGTATGATCAGACTATTACATGAGCTCTGATTGATGTACTTATTCAAAAACAGTCACTCAACTGTGAACTCCTAAATGCCATTCTAAGCTTAAACGTGTGCTAAATCTATGTTTAAGGAGTTTGTTAGACTTGATTAAGACGCTGTTTATGACACACACATAAATACGCTTACCTAAACTTGCATTTGCTGTGTTTTCAGTAAGTGGTATTATGTAGTTTAGTTTGGAAGATGCATTTTACTCATATTTCATGATTGCTAGTGCTTGTTATCCCATTGCTGGCCAAATGTTTGCTCTTCCTTGTTAGTGAGTATGTATAGTGTAGATTACTCAAGTAACCGACATCAGTTCTCGGTTGATCTTACACGTGTAGCCTTCGCCTACAAACTTAGACTCGCGTAGGTGATATCCTATTTGTTGTATTAGAGGCAATTTGTAATAGGATTCTATGTTATCTTGAGACGTAAAGAGTGTAAAATAACATGTATTTTTTGTAACGTAGGTATAATAACATACGCCTGGCCGGATAAAAAGGTTGATTTGTAGATAACATGTGATATTAAGTCCGCCTTTGTACAATGTGTATATATAAATAAATAATGCTTACTTACCACCATTTTTTTTTACTGTAAGTAGCCAATTGGTAGTAACTAGACTGATATCAATTATCAATAAATAAAAAAACAACCTTCGGAGTTCGAAGGATAAGCCGCCAAAACATCTACAATTCTACATCGACGTGCAACAAAACGATGCAGTTTTATCAAATACTAGCTGACCCGCGCAACTTCGTATGCGACAATTTTCCCCGATTTTGTAACATTTTTCATTGCTGCTCCGCTCCTATTGGTTGTAGCATCATGTTATATAGCCTATAGCCTTCCTCGATAAATGGGCTATCCAATATAAAAAAAAATCAATTCGACCCAGTAGTTCCTGAGATTATCGCGTTGAAACAAACAAACTCTTCTGCTTTATAATATTAGTATAGATAAAGCTGATTTAATAAAAAATTGGCATCGAATGAGCGCACTTAGAAAATGCCTATGCACTATGGTCCTAAAGGTGTCAGGGTTACTTTGTTTAACGAAAATACGGCTATTAGCCGTTTTGCCAGCAATAAACTTTTTGTCATTTATAGACTTTCTAAGCTTCACAATATATGCATTCGTTGATTTGTTATGAACAAACCTGATATTCACTGTGCAATGTTATACCTCTTTCTATACCATTTCCCATTTCTCAAATATATTCTACAAGTTAGTGCGATCAGAACTTAGAACAATCTGTATGCTGTGAACTTGCGACTACGTGACTTTACGCTTTGTTTACGCCATAATATGTAAATTTTGTTTATGATAGTTTATGTAATATATTCACATATTGACAATATTGTTTATATTAAAGAGAGCTCTACAAGGATTCATCGGTTACTGATTTGGTTACAGATTTGAATACGTTTTTGGAACGCAACGTACCAATGTAATATATAATGTACGTAACATAAATGCGCTTCAAATACGTCAAAACTGTAGCAACTACATACGACGTTTAAATGCTCTTGTGTTCGGTTCGGTTCGGGTTCTATTCTTAAACAGGACAGCACTTTGTATGATCCACAAATCGTAGCTTCGAGTCTGAGTATACTTTGTGTCTGTGTATTGTATTATCCATGTTTGTAAACCCTGCCGCGTCACAGGGCTGGTACCCTACTGCGAGACTTATTTTGAAAACAAAAAATATGGATAAAAATACTGCCACCCGTTTACAGGTAGAGGTGCTAACAGATAAATTAATAGAATTTTATAAGCTACGGGTCTTAATCGCGTAAATACTTTATTTTAAGGCTAAATACCTTTGTTTATTGCCCGACGTTTCGACCGTATTGCAACGGAGTTTATAAAATTCTATAATGTGTACAAATCGCGAAAGTTTACGAACATATAGATAAATTAAAATTTTTACAAACATATAGAAAAATTAATTAGCCGTGTGGTGCCGGCTTAAGAATAGTACCACCCCATCTCTACCCGTGGGTGTCGTCAAGGCGACTAAGGGATTTCACCCCGGAGGACGGGCAGCAGCGTCCTCTGCGTACTTAAAGCCTTACTGCGATCGCCAACCCGCTCGCCAAGCGTGGCGATTATGGCAATTACCCCCAGGATCTACATACTAGTAGGTTCTACTGGGGAGACCCGTGCCCAGCAGTGGGCCATCTTATGGGTTGATATGTAGAAAAATTAAGTATACATACAGTTACATAACATCACACAGTTTCAATGTGTTATCGATGACGCATCGTAGAATAAGTCGAAAGTCCTTATATAGGGAACAAAGTTAAACAGCTAGTAAGTTCCTATCAGTTGCAAGTTTGTGCATTTTAACTTAAAGTTAAGAGTTCTGTGGATACTTCAATATTGGTTTGGTGGTAACTTAGACTGAAAGGTTTTTATACTGAGTGGAACTTTCATAGTTTGTTTACAGCTGAATATTTTAAAGTCTTTGGAGTCATGCTTTTAGTGTGATGTGATTTAAAAGCTAAAGTGCTAGTCAAAATAGCGCAGAGGTTTCCGTATGTTTTAAAAGATAATTAAATGAATGATATTAGGTACTTACAAACTTAGCGTTAACCCGTCATAAACACGGTCGATTGTTAATATTTGCTCGTATATTTTACTTTATGTTCAATTTCGACATAATGTGTGTGTGAGAATAGAGTTGAAAAACTTAATTGTCTGTAATGAATACCCCTTAGTCATTTCTTTATCGAATTACCTAATCCTATTGTTCGTTCGTTTGAACGCGATAATCTCAGGAACTACAAGTTCTCAGTGAAAAAATATTGTTGTGTTGAATAGCCCATTTGTCAAGGATGGCTTTAGGCTAATAAATATATAATATCACGCTACGACCAATAGGAGCGGAGCGGCAATGAAAATGTTGCAAAAACGGGGAAAATTGACGCATACGAAGTTGCGCGGGTCAGCTTGTTAAAAATATTTTTGTTAGAAATTCAAGTTCAAAATTTTTGATTTACTTTTTTTTGTACTAAAGTTTTCTAGCAATGTGGGATTGTGAGTCCCACATTACTAGCAATCCTGTTAACCCCTCCCGCTAAGCACAATGACTTGTGTTAGGAGTGAGTTCACATCGGTAGTATATATAGGTAGGATCGGACGGGCAACCTCACGATTGCGAATCCAATTTTGCAAAACAATAGATAAAGGACCAAGGTAATAAAAACTCGCGGTCACTTTTTTCAAATTTATTTATTTATTTAAGGGCATTCAATAAAGCATACACTTAAACTTTACAAATTACATATTAATGGATACATCCAGAAGTAAGTTAGGAAAGAAACGTGCTCTTTTAGAAACGCACGACTTAAAGAAGAATTACAAAAAAAAATGTATGCATACAAATATGTAAACTATCAAATAGGTTATTCTTTAAATAGCAAGCTAACCGACACCTTACCGACTCTTCAACGTTCCACGTTAGTACTGTAATAGCAGCAATGTCTTTATGTCTTTTTGCCAATATTTCAACTCAAAACTGGTAAAATGCTGCCACTAATGTACTCGTATCATATTAGACTAGTGATAAAATTGTAGTAAGTATAATAAAAAAATGAAGTCGGACTGGTATTATTTTATACTAATATTATAAAGTTAAAGAGTTTGTTTGTTTGAACGCGGTAATCTCAGGATCTACTGAGCCGAATTAAAAATTATTTCACTGTTGGATAGTCCATTTATCGAGGATGGAGATGGCCAACATAAACGGATCAGCAATGAGAAATTTTGCAAAAACGGGGAAATTTACGCAGACGAAGTTGCGCGGGACAGCTAGGTACGTATATATATACACTTTATAAAAATATAGAGAGAAGAGCATTATTTTGTGAATGTTTTCACTTAATAACAAATTGTATCAACTTAACCAAAAAGGAAACAATTTTTAGAACTCCGAGAAAGGAATATTGTTGTATTTCTTTAGTTTTCCAAGAACATTCGTTTTAGTGCGCCACATCTTTAAATTAAATGTGAGATCAAAGTAAACACAATATATTTTTCTTGACCTATTTCACACGTTGTAGCACCATTTGGTACAGTTTATTATTATGTCTGTTAGTAAATCTTACAGAACTACACTGATAGATTCAGCTTGACGTGGGCGTTATTTATCTAGCTATTTATTTTGTTAGTAATTTATTTAACTGCGCTTATAAATGTTTTAGAAATTGATAAATTATCGTCTGAAAAAATGTAATTTCCATTTTTTGACTCAAAAAATTACAGTTAAAGAAGAATCGTTGTAAAGAAGCTTCTTGCGAGTTTTTCCTGATGCACAGTACCTGTTTACCAACACGATTTAATAATGTACTTTACCGAATCCGTTCAACTTAGTATCTAAAAGTAAAAATCTGAGTGTACTTTGTGTCCGTGACTTGTATGTTTGTAAAGTCCCCCGCGACACAGGGCTTGTAACCGTCGTGGGAGTCGTCTTTTTTTAAAAAAAAATGCATGAAATATGCAAAGGTACTACCTAGATTTTATTTGCCCGATGTTAAAAATATTATAATATGTGTTGTTTAAGCACCAGACGGCACTTAAAGGGTGGTTGGCACAGCTCACGCATTGCACTGCTTGACGCTAAGAAATAAAATGAAACCAGTCTGTTCTATGTGAAACTATATTCCAACGAAATTACATATTTACGTTCTCTTTATATACAAACACTTTGAAGTTAACGATAGCTTAAATTTGAATCGTTCAACGCCATCTGTTTGCGAAAAGCATGAACCATAATTAAATGAAATTACAATTTTATTTGTCCTGAACATACCGCCCACCAAGGACGTTTAATAAAGGAACGTCCTTCTTAAGCTGAACTACTAGTGTTTAGTTTATTTCGAGTCCTCAGAGAATTCTCTGAGGAGTCGAAATAAACTAAACACAAATATACTTATAATTGTCCTTAACATGTGTAGGAATCGCAAAAGTTTAGCGACATTATTATAATTGGAATTGGCCCACCTTACATCGTGTCCTGAATGCTTGACCACCTGTACATAGGAGGACTTGATGATTGCCGCAGACAATGCAGCGGTGTTACTCACGGTTTATTAGCCTATGTGTTAATCTAGGATGTCAGTTAACTACATACCAAATGTTATTAAATCGCTCCAGCCGTTTAGACGTGAAGAAGTAACAAATTTACACACTCACATACTCACAAACTTTCGCTTTTATAATATTAGTGAGATTTAACATCGCGTTACGACTAATAGGATTCCAATTATGGACCAGTAGTTCCTGAGATTACGCGTTCAAACAAACAAACTCTTCAGCTTTATAATATTAGTATAGATTCTATTTGTTTCTTATTTATAATGTTTGCTATCGAAACGCTAAGAAGAAAAATGTAATTTTCAAAGCAATAGTGGTGTTTTGATCACTCAGCTTCTCCATTGATAAAACAATATGTATACCAACCTACATTCCAAAATTACTTCGTTATCCATTTTCATTAACGAACCAACAACTCTACACAAAGTAACTAAACTTACAAACAGATTCAATACATCAAACTTCGGGCATAATATTAATCTCTAACTAACCCCAGTTTCTTTCACGCAAGAGATTATAATCAGAACTTTCTCACAACAAACTATTGAAAGATATGTTATGTTTATGTATGTATTTTATATGTGTTTATGTTTATTTATAAGCAAGTATTAATGATGTTAGTATATTGATAGCTTCAGGATCATCAATCGTACAGTGACAGAATGTACAAACTCGTAATTCAAGTTTAGTCATCAATTCTGTACTTTGGGAATAAGTTTCGGATGACGGAAATAGCGGTCACGAAAGTTCGTGTGTATACATATATGTGGGAACATAACTGCTACCTATTTCTATATACGTCTGTGTAAAAAGTATCCAGAATTTTTCTATAAAACAAACCTTTTATGGCCAAATTTAATTTTATCATCTTCAACTTAAGTCCAACACTTCATCCAGTCCTCCTTGTCTAGGTTCCGTAGCCAAAATGGCAAAACAGAACCCTTAAAGTTTCTTGATGTCCCCCTCTGTCTATCTGTCCGTCCGTATGTCACAGGCATTTTGCTCAAAGACTACACAATGAATATTGATTTAATTTGGTGAAAAGGTGTCTTGTAGTTGCCGCCACTTAGTTTGATAGCTAAATAATAAAAATAGATATTTTTAGGGGGCACACTCCATATATGTAACAGAAGCTGTTTTTTTATCAATCAATGTACGCCACACTATTCGACAGGTCTTTTAAAAACAATTTAAGGTTTCTAATAAACTTTTTGATTAAGTGAATATTTTTGGAAATAATGGCTCCGAAAGTTGCATAAATAGTGTCCCCCCACTCTTATCTTTGGAACCGTGTGACCAAAAAATATGGAAATAACAACGCTTAACAAACACTTTAAACTAAAATTATTTTGAACATGATGATTAACGGCCGGTCTTAGTAATCTAACTATCGATGGATGTGCATACTAGAGGTATATATTTGACATAAGCTCCATACAAAATATGTCAAAATTATACCTCTAGTAGCCAAATCCATCGTTAGATAGATTATTGAGACCGGGCGATACCGTCATTGATTTATTGCCGAAAAACTGCGTTTCTCTGCTGGTGCAATTATTCAAATCGGATTTTGTCATACGGCAACGGCTCCAGAACTCTACACCGAGCATGGTCCGACGTGCTCTTGCCCGTTTTTTTTAGGCATTTGAAGGTGTAAATTTTCAGCTTCTTCGAAAAGAGCTTATTTGCCTACTACTCTTGAGACAGCCCTTTAAGGCTAAAATCTATAGAGTAGAATAGAATATGATTTATTTTTATTTTCAAGAACATGGTATAGAGAGTACTTTGGCTTAGCTCAAATTAATTATTTTTTTTCAAGTTTTACTAGCTACGCTAAACTATAACAAACTATATGATTTGTTCTCGAACGATTACCGAAACGATTAGTGTGTACCTTTAAGCCATATATCTCTTTCAACAATAATTTATATTACATACAAATTCCAGGCTTCTCTAAACGCATAGTGCTCATATCATCATCTACAATTTACTAATTGCTTGTAAGTATGAAACATTCACACTGTTTCTTGTCATTAAGGAAGGAATGTCATTAAGTAGACTTTAGTTACAACTACTTTGAGAAATGTGGCAGAATAAGGCAGGGCCTGTAGCAGCAGGCAACTGAGAAACAAACTTATATATATCTAAATAGATACATATTATATATATAAATAACACCCAGATACACAATAAGCAATCGTGCTCATCACATAAAGTTTTATCCTGGGGGGGCAATCGTCGTAAGTTCTATTGCTAGTGGCTTAGCAGTCAGGGTCACTAGCCATTAGATAGATGCAAGATCGTGAAAATATAAGATGCACTCCTTTTCTGGGACAGTCGGGTAATAAGGCTCAGTTAGATCCTAACGTAATAACTGTCGTTATAGATTTGATAAGAATAATTTTCTTAGACAGTTATGTATGATATACATTTAAGGGCGCCGTAGTCGATGATCCTACAACAAAAACGCGCATAAGTGATTACTCCTCAGTATGAGATCATCAATCATAGCTTAAAATTAATATCAATTCGTTTTATCATAAACTAGGTCTGCAGACAGCCATATTTAAAAATAAGTTAATATTTTAGAAAATAAGCCTTAAAACATGTAAGAATGTTATCAAATTATGAAGCGGCGGTAGCCTAATGGCTAAGGCATCGGTCTCGCAATCGTGAGGTCGCGGGTTCGAATCCTAACCATAATACTACCGACTTGGAACCTACTCTTAATACAAGTCTTTAAGCTTAGTTGGAGGGGTTAACAGGATTGATAGTAATGTGGAACCGAAATCCCCCATTGCTTATTATCTTTTAAAAAAAATGATTGTAGGCTTATAACTTTAAAAATAACAATTTATTTTTCATTATGGCTGCCTTTAGACCTAGCATAAGATAAAACAAATTGATATTAATTTGAAGCTTTGACAAACGATCCTAAACAAAGGAGTAATCACTTATGCGCGTTTGTATAGCAGAATCATCGCCTAGGACGCCCTTAATTTTATCCAATCGTAAGAAGAATGTTTACCGAAAGATGCTGAGATTAAATAAATATTCTTTATTTCGTATCATAAAATTAATTACTGTTTGAAACCGTCTGTTATTTTGATGATTTGAGATAGCAATTCGTAGTTATGGAGCTCGTATAAGAAGAATCTGACAAAAAACCTTGTGTGAGTGTCACTCTATTTACCCGACTGCGCCTGATAGTAATATTTTTCCTTAAACAAAAGTATCAAACATCGTAAATTCTTAGTTATATTTCGGGACTTAATCGCGTGAATTATTTAAAGGTACGAACCTTTTTATAACTTTATAACTAATATGTATAAAAATCGCGAAAGTTTAAAAACAATAATCGTAAATTCTTATTTCGTCCAGGAAAAAAATATACTAACTTGGTTATATACAGCCTCTAATAGAATTTAATTTAATCTCAAAGATGCACGTGTACGGATAACAACCGTAATGAAACAAGTTATGTAAATGAGTAATGCAAACCTCAACGGAAACACAATGTACATAGAATATTACTGTAGAGGTCAGTGACCTAAATACTTACAATGTTTTTTTTTTAATTTAAGAATATAAGAGATACACGTGTTTCATTAAACTAATATTTACGTAACAGTTCAAATATTTTTATAAAAATCAGTAATTCAATTTCCTATAAAAATTAATAACACAAATTTCATTAGACATCGACCAATATTATTAAAATTCCCATCGCGGCGTTCTAAACGAGAATAAACAAATTAATTCCCAATACGCCAAAATGTTTAAGTTTTGATTCAATCTCGAATCTTTTTTACCTATAGCGATAAAATAAACAATATTTTTGTGTACAGTGAAAATAATTTCATTTGATTCATTACTTTTATAAGAGCCTATGTAGATTATATTTTTTTTGAATATCAATAGGCCACAGCTTGTTAATATATTTCATGGGTCGTCGCAGAGATGTTGGGATTGGACATCTCAAAACCCGACTCTGACGGTCCACGACCTTAATGCCCTTTTAGTCTCTACTACTGCCACTGTTTTTGCCTAGGTCTAGCAATCTAGTTAGAAAATATTTGTTTTTATATAACTATTCTACTCACAACTTCCGTTAGCAATTCTATTAATATTATGAGCACAACGAAAAAACTATTGCACGGTTATAGTAATTTTATAGGCATTTCTTGCTAATTACTTTATAAATACAATAATTGCATTTTTGAAAATGGAGGTCTAGTAACATAGTCCAGATAGGTGGGTCGATTCCAGCCCCGGTTTGGCTTACGGAAGTGTCGGGTTCGATTCCTGAATCTGGACTTTATTTTTTTCTTTCTTTCAAAGAAATGCAATTATTTTAACTACTGTACGGATTTTGATAAAACTGTACAATGTTAGCTTAGGGTTCTACAAACTAAACTTAACATGGGTGAAACCATGCGGCAGGCAACACATAAACTTTATTATAATATTCCATTATTTTTCGATCACTTAATTATTATAATTCTTATTCATTATTATTTTCTTGCACGAATAAACATTAAACAAATTAAGGAATAGAGTAAACACTATCTCTATTTAGATTAATACAAACGCGAAAAATTCATAATTAAAATGTTTTGAATATTGTAATAATATCAGTGTCAGATTTTAATATAACATGACCTAGAGTTTGACCTCCACGATCCAATTAGTAAGGACTACACAGCAACCTAAGGTCACCAAAAAAACTCGAATTTTTCCCAACCTGAAAAATATCACAAAGGCTAAAAAATATTCTCAAATGACGTGACGTTTCCACTATATTAACCACGTAATGACGCCTGCTTATACAGGGGACATGAAAAAGGGATCTCTTCAATTGAGTGATTTATATCCTATTGTGGTCGTTTTTATATGAGTTGAAAGATAAAAGGTTATGAGTTGTGTGCATGCTTTACTTAATTATCTACGTAATGTGGTGTTCTCTAAGTTTTTTTAACTTTCTGCAACTGTTGTGGTAGTCCACTGGACACCGGATATCACAAAAACAATTAACAATTACGTCGTTATTTTGAAATATTATACATTCGTGTATTCAGTACCTTCATAATTCACGTGTGTATGTCGGTCAGGGTGCACAAGTGCTTGCGACTGCTGTCTACAAATTTACCAAATCAGTATTTACGTCAGTTCCTGATAGACTTACACAACAGCAGTCCATTCTACTACCAAGTAACCATTCTACTGTCTAGTAGTCTGCTAGACTACTAGACAGTAGAATAATCAGTCTCTTAGACTACTAGACAGTAGAATGGTTTCTTTTTATTTTTATTTAGATTACATATTTGAAAATTTTAATCAATAAATATATAATCAAATACAAAAAAAAATGGCTGATAAACAAGGAAGGTCAAACAAGTGGGAATCAGTGTCAGGGTCAATTAAAAATCGAACAATTGAAAATAAAATTAAGTATCTTAACTACACAAAATTGTTGCAAAGTTATATATTGACAATTGACAAAGCCAGGATGTCGATAATGACAATAAACTCTCGTAGATATTTCAATTAGGCTAGCATTCCTGAATGAAATTGTAGTGTATATAGTAATAAATATATTTAAATGTCGCTCGTGAAAATGAAGTCACGGACACACAATAATGATACTAGGAACAACTATAAATATGGAAGAAAAATTTGTCTCAGGCGGAACTTGAACCCGCGACGTTGGTGGTACCGGCCCATAGCCGTTACCAACTCCAACTATCGAGACATGTCCGCCATAATCGAATTTAGCCTTCACTTGATACGATTTTGTATTATATTACAAAAAGTAATCGCTGAAGGACTCACAATCTGGGACCATATTATACCGAAGATGTTCCGAGATTTTATATCTGTGATAGAAATCTTTGTGTGCATAGCTCGATCGTGGCGCGTTCTAATAAGCTTTCTTTAAGTACATTTTCGCGTACGCCCAAACATGGGAGAAATATTTATGAATCACACAAAGTGTTGTCCCTTGTGGGAATATAATTTCCTACCTCGTAGCAATAGGACGTACTGCCACTGCGCTACACAGCGTCGTAAGTTAAAATGTACATCTTAATATCTATAATAATAATATCTTGGGACAACTCACACAACGTCATCTGATCCCAAACTAAGCAGAGCTTGTACTATGGCAACTAGACAACTGATAAACTTACTTATATATTTCTAAATACATACATATTAAAGATAAATTACACCCAGACACAGAATAAACCATCGTGCTCATCACACAAAGTTTTATCTTGGGTGGGGATCGTACCCACGACCTCTTGCGTAGCAGTCGGATACATTCCCACCGCGCCACAGAGGCAGTCATTGAGATAACATTTATGTAATTTACAAGTTTATAGTTGTTTATAGTTGTCCGTGACTTCCCTTTTTGTAAAGATCTGAGCGACTTAGAAATATAGTTATTACTATATACACTACTATTTTATTCAAGAAAGCCTAATTGAAATATCTATGGGAGTTTATTAACATTATCGACATCCTGGCTTCGTAAACTGCGTACCCACCGTGACACGGCTTCCCAATTGTTTGAAGCTTAGTTATTGCTTATAAAGCTCTAGCAACATCATTTTCGGTATATACACCGTGATTTTGTAGTCGTTTTGGAGACAAAAATTTGAACCCAGTCCATAAGTATATCAGTATCATAAATATTAAAATTTTAAAAAAATATATACATATTATATTTGCGGAAAATAAATGAGCGCTTGTAGTGCACTACTCAATTGCCCATAATGAGAATAGGTACTATAATATTGTATTCAAATATGTAAGCAGAGATAGGCTAATGGCTAAGGCATCGGTCTCGCAATCGTGAGGTTGCGGGTTCGAATCCTACTCATTATACTACCGACGTGAACGCACTCCTAACACAAGCTATTGAGATTAGCTGGAGGGGTTAATAGGATTGCTAGTAATGTGGGTCCACAATCCCATATTGCTAGTTTATCTAGGTATGCGTATGCTTATATACGTATCTTTAAAAAAAAACTTATGAGCATTTAATTCGTAACCAACAATACAGGCACAGACCGTATAATTTAATAGTAGTGAGTCCAGGTGTAAAAGGTAATAACAATACCAGTCAAGTGTGAGATGGGAGCACAGCCCAGGATGTGAGCAAGACTCGCTCGAGAGGGGAGCAATTCATTTCATATCAATCCATGTGATGTCCCACTGCTGGGCACGGGTCTCCCCATTAGAACCTACTTATTTTGATTCTTGAGGGTAATTGATGTAATTGCCACGCCTGGTAAGCGGGTTGGCGATCGCAGTAAGGCTTTAAAGTACTCAGAGGACGCTGCTGCCCGTACTCCGGTGTGAAATCCCTTAGTCGCCTTGACACACACAGGAACTATTCTTAAGCCGGTACCAAATTGACTCTTGCAAATAGCATCCGCAAGTCTACCCCTAGTATTGCATGGGGAGGGGTTTAATCTCCAAATTCGATTCCCCTCTTCCCTTGAGTACCTACGGCTGTACTCAACAGGATTACGAATCAAATGTCTTAATCCCTAAACTACCTCGCTTAATTATGAAGAAAATGTTATGGCCTTGTACAGCGTATAGTAACGAATGATAGGTACCTAATTACAAAGTAATTATCTTTAAGAGTAATGCTATGATTATCTCTAATTAATCCCTTATTACCTCATCCCTTATTCCGACCTTGTTACCTCATGTATATTACCTATATTATAATAAATGTTACGATGTTGTGATAATCCCTTGACGATAAAAGAAAAATAATAATGAAGGCATATTATTTATATAATTAAACATTATAATTTTAACCTATTTAACCCCTAGGGTTTAAATATTAAACGTTAATATCAAATTATAAATATTTAAGCGTAAATATCAGCGAACATCAATGTGTATAAATAAAAATGTTTAACCTTTTGGAAATAATGGTTTTGTGCGGTTTATATTTACCGTTGGATAATTTGACCATACGAGAAATTATTTGACCTATGGTATTCAGCTTTGGGGCTGTACCAAAAAATAAATCTTGAAATACTCCAAAGATTTCAAAATAAAGCATTATGGGGTTAATGATCCTTGGTATTTAAGAAATTACGACCTCCATCGGGATTTCAAGGTGGCCTACCTTTGTTGCACAAATTATTAAAGAACTGCAGAAGCTCTTCAAACTACGACTCCATAACAGTCATGCAAAATGAGAGGTCGGAGGAGAGCTGATTGATGTCACGGACATAGTAAGAAGACTAAAGAGAACTAAGCCGTTCGAGTTAGTTTTGTGAAATTAATAGAATAAAGTGCAGTTAGTGTTATTTATAAAGAACATAAGAACAGAGAGTCTTTACCTGTTATCAGATACAATAGAACAGTGTCAATGGAAAAAAATCTATATTTTAATTGTTGGACTTAGCAGATTTAGATAGAATTAAATTACTCATTAGTCTAACTCGGAAGACTACATCGAAAGATGATTCATGTGAACCCAAAACATATAAAAAAAACGAGATATTATTCACTTCGGTCAAATATATTAGTGTAAGTTCTTTAATTTGTAGTGAGAGTTCAATGAGAAAAATGTTGCCTCCATGAAAATTCCCATTAGTGCGAATACTTATGACGTATTTTTTAAATGTAAGTACGCTACTTAAATTTCCAAAAGAAATATTTTAAATCATCAAAGCTCCAAAAACATGGACAAGCTATGTTTTATTATTTTTCGTTTTAGTTGTACTGTGCTAATCATTATTACTTTGTGACTATGCGGTATGAGTTACTTCTACTGAGTTGTTTACAATGTACAAATGAATCGAGCATTTGACGCGCGTTTTTACAACATCGTTCATTTTCAACCGACTTCAAAAAGGAGGAGGTTCTCCATTCGTCTGTATTTTTTTTTTTTTTTTGTATGTTTGTTGTGTTGTTGCGTAATCGGTGAACAATCACCGATTACGCAAAGACGGCTGGACCGATTTGAAAAATTCTTTTTTTGTTTGAAAGGATATACTTTCAAGTTGGTCCCATTGTCCCCAGATCACGATCTGATGATGGGATCCTGGAGAAATCGAGGGAACTCTTAAAATATTAAAAGCACACCTACAGTGATTTAGGTATATTTCATAGTGATTCGTGCATTTACTCTCAAAAAACACCAATTGGTGAAGTGGAACTGATGATGAAGACCAAAAATTACGAGCAGACCTATTCAATATTTCACAGTTTGCGATTCAATTAAGTACTTTAATATGGTATTGAGTAGCACTTTAATCTCGATATACTACTATTATACAATGTAATAAGGCTGATAGTGAACTCCTCAACAATTAACGGCCCTGCATCGGAGCAAGCAATATTTCGTAAAAGGATTTGAGCAGATGACATAAGCCTATTGTAACTTAAGTGAATTATAAACCAACTCACTAAAAAGTGAGAAATAAAAACGTTTTAACAAAAAATATTACCGACTTCAAAAATAAATACAAGGCAACTAAAAAGCATATACCTTTTTTTTTTTTTTTTTGATGTGGCTGGAAAAATTCCTTACAAACACCTCCACCGTCCGGGGAAGACGGTGGAGGTAGTGTGGGGTTTGCACCCACTAAAAAACCCGCCGTGTATCGCACGCCACCTTCGCGAACGGGTCGCCGGAATTTGTTATACCGTCGGCGACCCGCCCAGTGGCAATGCCCGGACGCGATGCTGTTGCGTTCCGGGCATTTCACACCTACGCGGCCCCTGGATACACACAGGGTGCCGCGCCTCCACGGAAGGCCGCGGGTGGGGCAGATTACCCCGTACGCCCGCCCGCAGCCCCACCTAAGGCGGCATCAGGCGCAGATGTGCGCGCCGACGCCGCCCGGTTCGCCGGCGACGGAGCGGATCCGCCAGGGAGCTCTCTACCCTGACGCGCTCCGCCGCCTCCTTCTGCGAGATGACGTCCTCGCAGAAGGATGCGACCGCGTTCCACGACCCCTCGCCCCTGACCATGGAGAGAACCACAGCCGGCAACGAGAGGTCACTTCCGACCACTGCGGTGAGATCTCGACGCTGCCCCTCCCAAGCTGGACAATGCTGGAGGGTGTGTTGCGCCGAGTCCTCACCGCAGTCGCAGTGGTGGCAGCCGGGACTCGGTTCCCTCCTAGCGACCGTGTGCAAGTACTTCCCGAAGCACCCGTGCCCAGAAAGGACCTGCACCAGCCGGAAGGAAAGGGTCCCGTGCTGCCGCCCCGCCCACTCCTCCAGGACCGGCTGGAGCGCCTCCACAGTTCGAACACCTGCCCGTGGAGCCTCCAGTCGGCCCTGCCACCGGGCCATGATTGCCCGGTGGGCCTCGCAGCGCCAAGCGCGAAGCTCCTCGGGCAGGGGCACCGAACCCCCTGCCCGAACAGCCACCGCCTGCCGATACACTTCGGCGAGCACTTCCGCCTCCAAATCCCACGGGGGAGTTCCGGCTAATGCGCACGCCGCCTCTGCAGACACCGCCCGTCTACCACTAGGCCCAGATACTTCATCTGGGCCCGGACCTGTACGAGGACCGAGCCGACGGCAATCGAGGCGCCAACAGGTGGACCGCGACGGGGCCCATGGAATAGTAGGGCCTCCGTCTTGGAAAGGGCCACCCTAAGCCCCAGTGCCTCGATGCGCCCGACCATTCGGGAAATCCCTAAGTTGGCCAGGCGCGCCGCCTCCTCAAAATTCCCACCCCGGGCCGTGATGAGGGTGTCATCCGCATAGCAGATGACACCTATCCCGGGGGGGAAACCACACCGCAGGGCCCAGTCGTAGCCGATATTCCACAGGAGGGGCCCTAAGACAGAGCCCTGTGGAACACCGCACGAGACGTCCCTGCGGATTACCTCACCCTCTCGGTCCTCGTACAGGATCCTCCTGCCTTCGAGGTAGTCTGCCACTAGCTGCCTCAGGTACGCGGGCACTCCATGATACCGGAGCGCTTCTCTGATGCAGCCAAATGGCAAAGACCCGAAGGCGTTGGCGATATCGAGAGATACCGCCAACATCACTCCTCCACCGGCGACGGCCTCCTCCGATGCGGCCCTCAGGCGCAGAATGGCCCCAACGGTCGAGCGCCCAGCACGAAAGCCGTACTGAGCGTCCGACAAATCGGGGCCGACCTCGTTCAAATGCCGAACGATGCGGGTAGCGAGAATTCTCTCCAGCAACTTCCCCGCCTCGTCCAGCAACACGATAGGCCTGTAGGCCGCAATTGAGTCGGGAGGCCGTCCAGGCAGGCCGAATAAAACATAAAGACTACTATTTCATGGCACCAACTTCAAAATGTTTCATTTGTTTTTGTTATTCTAGGTATATTATTTTTTGCTTTTTAGTTGCCTTGTATTTATTTTTGAAGTCGGTAATATTTTTTGTTAAAAAGTTTTTTGGCTTTAAGCAATTACATGATATCGCGCGTTATAAGTATTTAATAGTATAGTTGTCTTTTATTAACATAGTTTTTAAGAACACTCTATACTAACACATTATGGATCATTGGTTTGAATTAAATTATTATTTTATGATAAGTATGCAATCTTGAACGCGCGTTTACGAAACGTACCTACTTCCAGAGTCAAGCGCTCATTGTCTACTAACTGTATGAACGAATATTTTTGATAAAAAAAATAATTGAATATCACAGTCAATAAAATAGTTAATATTTTTCATTATTTCTTTTAAAGTAAGTTGATAAAAGAATAGTTTTCTAGTAAACTGCTGGTTAGAAAAATATGTGAACTCGTGACACAATAGCATATTGGCAAACTATTGTTTTACATAACATTTATTTATTACGGTATATTTCAGTTTGTGGAGGGTGAGGATGTTGATTCCGCTGTGGGTAGTTTTAATCTAGGTAAACCCTAAAAATCACCAATCATCATCTTCAGGTTGAAGACGTCCACTCAAGACTTCCGTAACGACTGATTTTGAGAGTTTTGCAACCAACGGCTCCCTGCAGTCCTAATCAGGTCGTCGGTCCATGTTGTCGGCTCATCTGAAGGCTCAACATGACATCTCAATTTATTATACATAGCAAAGCCGCGAGAAAAAAAATGAAGTCTTTAAACCATTTACGTAAAAAATACTAGCCCGATTAATATGCTTGACGAACGAGTTGATTGTACCATAGTAATTAATATTCTTATCGAGTTATCTGCTCAGATAACCGCAATAATTCTTTAATCACTTTCGAGTAACACCCAGAATAAATTAAAGGAAAAGAGATTATTTAATTTTCCTTTTGTTAACTCAAATAGCGTGTTATGAACATTGCCATTTCATAACCGATGTCGGTTACGGCGGCCAATCTCATTAGAGACTAGCCAACTACGCAGGAGATATTATAGTGCACAAGTGTATTCACAAACAGAAGTGCACTCTCTATTTTCTCACTCTCTATTTTCGCACTCTCTATTTTCTCACTCTTATAGTCCGATGGACGGAAATCCGACAGGACCGTGCTTTATAATGTTGGAAAACGGCCACCAATCGATGGACAGGGGTAACGTTAGCCTCACAGATATCTCTATCTGGTCGGTCGCCATTAAGTCAGGGTCTCCTCAATTCATATTCAATTGAAAGTTTTTTACTCTGTAGGACTAACCTGTTTATTTATGTGTCTGTCGCATCACTGGGGGTTTTAGGATTCCGTAGCCAAAATGGCAAAAGCGGAACCCTTATAGTTTCGTCCGTCTGCCCGTCCGTATGTCACAGGCATTTTACTCAATGAATATTGATGAAATTTGGTGAGAAGTTCTTGTAGTAGCTGCTAGTTAGTTTGATAGCTAAATAATAAAATTAAATATTTTTAGGGGGGACGCTCCATACATGTAACACAAGGTGATTTTTTTAAGCAAGCATGAACGCGTGGCACATCATTCGACAGGTCTTTTAAAAACACTTTAAAGTTTTTAATAAAAGTCAAATTTGCTTTGAAGATAATAAATCAACTGTTGTCTAATGTATCGGAGTTTTTAAATGTACGCTCATTAATTTGTTTTTTTTTTACTTTAAAGATGATATAACAAGATATAAGAACGAACTCTGTAACGAAGCAATAACAAAAGCCGTGATAGTTCTTTAACTAGCGGCTAGATGTCGCAAGCGAGGGCCCAACTTGCTTGCAATAAAGAATAGAAAAATTTGAGGTCTAGTAACATTGTCCAGATAGGTGGTTCGATTCAAGCCCCGGTTTGGCATACTGAAGTCTCGGATTTGATTCCTGAATCTGGACTTCAAATTTTTTTATCTTTCCAAAATGCAAATATTGTATTAATACAGTAGTTGGCAAGAAAAGCCTATAACAATATATATATATATATATATATATATATATATATATATATATATATATATATATATATATATTAGATAGCGTTGTATCATTTATCCGAAGATATTATTATAATTAAGTGAGTGAATATATTAATTCATATCTTTATTTATGCTCAATTTAAATCAATAAGCAAACAAAAAAATCAGAGTGTAGAGATCGTAAGTCATATTCCCCTACCCTACTCAAAATAGCTGAATAAATATAAACGAAGATATTTGATACACGTAACCAAATGGTTTCTTTCTCATCGACTCAATGTGCGGTCTCCCAAGAGACATTTGTTTTGTAGAGATAAAAGCAAACTGGGTCTATAATAGTTATAAAAATAATATACATTTTTGTCTAGAAATTCAGGGTTTAAAATAAGTATGACATGGGTACGTAAGTTATATTGATTATAATGGAAATAAATAAAATATTATTTTATCACAATTTTTTGTTATTATTCGTTTTTTTTGGAGGTCGTAGTTTTTTTACGCTAAATGTTATGTGATTTTCAATATTTATACAGGATGTAACAGAAAGGTGTGGTGATATTCAAGGGTTGGTATGTGGCCATGATACTGAGTGCACATACCTAATTTTATCAAAGTACCCAAAAAAATATTTATTATTTTTTTATTCGTTTATTTATGAATGAAAAAGTTATTAATTAAAAAAAGTATGACTTAAAAAGTTCTATGCCATAATAATCCTATCGCCATTATGCCATACGCCTTTCACTACTGAATTTTGACAAAAAGAATATGCTATAACTATGTAATAATGCAACCAGTTATGGCACCATGGTAGGTGCAATACTGATAACATACCCTATCCGCTGCTGAAATTTGACCACACCTTTCTGTTACACCCTGTATACTAGAGAATATTTATGCACCTTTGTTTAAAAAGAGATTGAAAATCGGTTGAAAAAGAGATTACACCTACCATCCTCAAGATATAGAATGTTAAACGAAAGTCATGGGGTTGTTGAATTTACATGGCTATCAAAATAAACAGTAAGTTACTCAATAATATTACATTTAATAAACAATTAAGATTGTACCTTATTCAAAAATGTTACTACTTAATTTCAGAATACCTAACTAATGCCTAAATGTTATACCTAACTACTTTTAATTTCTATTCATCTATTACAATAATAATTATAATGTTTTGTATAATTTTATAAAAAACAAATATGCTAAGTTCAGCTCTCTCTATATTGCAGTGATCTCTCGTATGTCACATTTATTTATTTTTTATTTTATTTATTTGCAAAACTTACAACTATCGTGACAGTAGAACCAAGAGAATAGCTTACATAGCATACCTTTTTAAAGTAACATTCTACATATTCTAATTATTACATACAACCTTATTATATTTATATACCACTTAACTGTTTTTATAAGAAATTACAAACAATGATATCTTTGTGTGACACTTCTGTATGTACACTTATTAAATGATTTGATTTCTTTTGTGCCTCGACTGGAAAAAATGAAGGCCACATTTTACTAGATCAACGGTCTAAACATCTGGCAAAATAAAACATTTAAATTTGTAGAATTAACCCATTTTCAACGAAAGGTGCACCATTCAATAGTAAAAAAAAGTTTACAGCATGTTGCTTCCTTTCGGCAGATCGACCGATAACAGGGAGGCTGAAAACACAATGAACACAAGATAATATATCTCTTAAATATTAAATGAATCGTGAACAATAAAATAGCAATCACGAAGATAGATAAAAGAAGATAGAAAAATATAACTAAAATAATATAACAAATCTATAAGCTGCAGTTAGATACTCTGTAACCATCTGGCAAAGGAACTATTTGAGCTGTCAAATACGTTGTACGCAGTTTTTTTTTAAAGACGACTCCCGCAGTAGGGTACAAACCCTGTATCGCGGGAGAGTGGTGTCCCGTGTGGGAATCGAACTCACGACCTCTTGCGTAGCAGTCGGACACACTCCTACCGCGCTAAAGAGGCAGTCACAGCTACTAAAAGCAGCAGTGTACAGCTACTTAAATAGATTAAAATATATTGCTGCTCTTTGTCCCTTAACATTTGTACATAAAGCAAACTAGGTGCTAAACAAGCGTCTAAATACTGGCTTTATCAACGGACAGTTTCAAAGCCTCTTGCAAAATAAACGCATTCAATTTAAGCTGGTTTGAATACCAGAGGTGGAAACGTCCTAGTTAAGCCTAAAAGCGTGATTGACGTACGGTGGCGAATTATATCCCGTATCTGGAAGTTCTACAGTTCCAAATTTACCTCTAGAGCTAAATGTGGGTGATTGTCGAGTGGTTAATTAAAGGCATGATTCGTTCCGAAGTCTAATAGGATTATATATTGATTTTAATGTTGTAATAATGAGCTATTTTATAGTATTATCTTTGTATACATAATTCTTCGGTGCTATTATGAATATAATTATGGTATATAATTCTCTCCTAAACGGCTGGTCCGATTTTATTGAAATTACATTTATTGTCAATTACTTTAATAATAGCGGTCTGACTCGCGTGCAGGATTGATAGAAGAATTGGAGGTTTAGTAACATAGTCCCGGTTAGCTGGTTCGATTCCGGCCCCGGTTTGGCAAACCGAAGTCTTGGGTTCGATTTTTGTGTCAGAACTTTAATTTTTCTATATTTTACATATGTATTTTATATTAATAAAGTAATTGACAAGAAATGCCTACAAACATACCCTGCCCTGCCTATAAACTACTATAGGTAATATTCGGTCTGCGACGTCATAATTTGTTAAAAAGGCCGTAATAGTTTTCAAACTATCGTCTAGATGGCGCAAGCGAGGACTTGACTCACGTGCAGGAATGATAGCAGAATTTGAGGTTCAGTAACATAGTCCCGGTTCGATGGTTCGATTCCGGCCCCGGTTTGGCAAACGAAAGTCTCGGGTTTGATTCCTGGGTCTGTACTTCAAATTTTTCTATGTTTCAAAAATGCAATTTATTGTATCTATTTTTTGTGTGTGTGTGTTCCAGTGGATTCGAAAATGGTTTAGATTCACAATTTAATCCTATTTACAAAAAAAAGAGGCGGTACGAAGTCCGCCGGGACAGCTAGTATAATATCTGTTCCTATATTCTTTATTACAGTCAAATTGAAATTAGCTAATGTCATATAACGAAGATATTCAAGAAAACATAATGTGAGGTGTCTTTATAACGGCAGTAGATGCTAAAACAATTATTTTAAGATATTTTGCCTGTTTTTCTTTCTGTCTGTATGTTAGTACGCACATCACACAAAGACTGTTGCACTAAATTAGAATAAGTTTTAACAGACGTATTTTTACTGGTTTAATTTAAAATCTGATAGGTACATGTTTCATCTCTATACGCCTTCTAGAAGTTGAGTTAGTATTCTGCTTGGATCTCAGTCTCACTATAGACGCGACCAATATCGAAGCAGTGGTGATAAATTGATAGTCAGTAATTTCATGCCATAGTAAATGATTTCATAACATAACTATGGAGTCGTGAGATGTCGTATGTGTAGTGTGTGCATATCTTAATCATAGTGTGAATTATAATACGAATTACATAGAATAGTGATAGAGTAAGGCCGTCTTCATGGGTGAGAGAATCGCGGCCTTATTATCGTAGTGCTAAGTATTTCTATACACTCTTTTAAAACGTGACTCCACTTGGCGATGTTATCGCGGTGATGCGACGATTGGCTGAGCGCGAGAGAATTATCGTATCGAGTCGTGACGATAAGCTGGCGGAATAATCGCTCGCTCGTTGAAACAACGACGACAGAGGAGCGGAATCGTCGCGATTCTCTTCCTCGTGGAGACCATGGTCACCATCATCATAAGCATGCAGACGTTCACTGTTGAACACAGGCCTCACCTAAGGACTATTACTACCTTTTGCATCCAATGACTCCCCGTTCATCTTGAGGAGGTCCTGTCCTGCGTTGCGACGTCCAAATTGTGGTCGCTACTCAAGAACCTTCCGTTACCATCTATTCATATGACTACAATTCAATAAGTTTATTCATTTCGATGAAGAAATTTGAACTTTTTTTTTGGGTTATAAAAATATTCATTACCACGTAAGTTCGTATAATAATAACGTATACGAACAAAATAAGTTATCTACTAATAATAGCACGTTGAAGTACTTACTCTTTGTCTGGTATATTATGTTAACAATAAAAGTATGATGTAATATCAGCTTATCTTCGTTATACGCTTATAAAAGGTTTATTTTTCTTGGTAAGGCTTTCAGATATTTTAGTACGCAAGTAGTAAGGGCAATGGGAGAAATAAAATAGTTTACGATTGATAAAATGTTGACAACCACTAGCCACGCATAGATATACTAAATTTATACTCAGAAATATATTGGATACTGACAAAGATTTTACAAAGATAGTTTTGTATGTTTCACAAAGATTTTACAAAGATAGTTTTGTTTGTTTCACAAAGATCAACTATCTTTTAGCTGATTTTAGTTTGTTTAACTGACTTCAAAACGGAGGGGGTTTTCAATTTGGATTTTAGTATATTTAGGGTACTATACCCAAAGGATTTCTAAGATTTGACGACTTCCAGCCAGCCGAACAAGCCGGTTTCCGTAAAGGTTTTAGTAATGTAGAACACACACACACACATGAGAAAGCCTTACATTTTTTCTTTCCACAACAAAATGGTTCCTTAACATTTCGTAACACTCTAATGATAAATTTCGGAGGCAGACAACAAAACTCCTCAATAAGTGCCAGCAAATCAACCGTGATTGAAGTCGATTAGATGTTTTTTTTTATAACAAAAGTTTTTGGTCATAGCAGTCAACTAAGTATAGACTAACCAACGACGCTGAGGTATAGCTATAGACGAGAGCAAATAAAATCAGATCTTGATACCTACATTAATGGATGGGATATGATTTTATAGTAATAAGGTCAAAGATCACGCAATTAACAACCTTTGAGCTGTACGGACCTGATAAAAGCTGTGACACAAGCCTCTGTGGTCCATTGTTCCTGTAATGCTGAAGACCGCAACAAGTGGAAGCACATTGCAAGGACTGAATTATGCTCACGACCAATCTGACCAGAGTGAACGACTGAATAGAGATTGTGTAGTACTATACCCACCTAAAAATAAAAAACTATGTAGACACAGAAATAAAATCAACCACACAGCTATTTGAAATGAAATCACGAACGTGAAACGACACCTAAATGTTTTCTCATAACTTTTTATGTTAACGCGTCATACCGCGTTACACGATCATGCCTACCAAATGGAAAAATGCCGATATTATTTCCCAGTGATAGGAAACCAATTGTCAGTCGATGTAGATAAATCGGAACATTGTCCAGTGATACAATTTATTCAGTGTGGCGTATAATGTGATGAGAAAATACAGCTATTATCATGCTGTTATTATATTCTATTGGAGTAGTAATAATTGTGGCATGATTATTTTATTCCATACCTACAGAATAGTTTTGTAAACTTCGTACCTATCACCTAAAACAATAGGAATTCAATGCCGCAATTCTCATACAAAATACCAATTTCCATTTTTGGTTAGATTCCTAATTCTCTTTTTTTCTAAACTACTGCGATGTTGAGACGAATAAAATAAAAAGAAATATTTGAATTGGTTGAACCAATTTCGAGTTTTTGAATGACAAGAGAATGGGAAACTCTTTTCTTTACCCTTACATGTAGGTATGCATCTTCTTACAAAGATTACTATTATTAATAATTAGGTATATATAATAGTAATAATTTTGGTCTTCTATATTTTTAATAACCTGCGTTTTCGTACTGTTGAGCAAGGTCAAATCTCTCTGTCTTGAGCTTTTTTTACGCACATCTTCTCAAAGGCATTCAGATCATCACGCCAGCGTTTCCTTGACCTCGACGGCAACGTCCATCATAAGGGGTCTACTGTGTGGTGATCTGTCCCCACCTGTCTGGGCGCATTTTACTTAAATGTCTCGCCTACTCCCATTTGAGTTTAGCTGATAATTTTGATACAATTAGAAAATGGAACAGAACTGTATCGTTGTTTTTACATACATAGGGATAATTTAAAGTTATGCGACTCCTCTCCTCTTGCCTACATAGACATAAGTTTTATTCAATGTTATTTTTGGGAATTGGCGTTCTTTCTTATGCTACCACCGTACAAAATACTAGTAGGTATTAATGATGGATCATACCCTACCTATTGGTGAGTTACAGGCCTCAGAGATTAGAGTAGTGGCCGTAGTATGCGGAGCCACAATAGATTGATGCATATCACTTATCAACGAATTTGAAAATGAGAAAAATAGACTTCGCTTCTGGCCCCGGTTTGGCTACGGAAGTCTCGGGTTCGATTCCTGAGTCTGGACTTCAAATTTTTCTATCTTTCAAAAAAGCAATTATTGTATGAGAAAAATAGTAACTTGTTAGTTTTTTAACGATACTTGTCTTTGCAGGTTACAACCAAGAAGCAAAGAAGACAGTACAACTGTATAAACAATCGGAAGCCTAACAAGGACCCAATTTTCTCACAACAAAATCATTGTTATCAATCAGTCCTCTTCGCACCATATAGGCTGTGTACGTACACACAACCTATCCGTCTCCCTCTATTCATCCTGTCCACATATAACATCTATCACAATAACAGTTAATGGGATCAGGGAATTATCGCATCGACACAACAAACTTGAAAGCCTTTCCATTAAGTTTACGGCTATCATTATGGCCTGTAAGGGTTCACTGATGCCACATATACTGCTGTTGTGTATCCATTGATAATACGAGTTTGTTCGGATTTTCAAATGGTTATTTTTTCCTGGGATTCAGTTGTGTAACGACAAAGCATAACGAAAGATAAGCAGGGTTACCTATGTGATCACTTTAGTCGCGTAGATGGGTGACTGTTTTTAAAAAGTATCACGCTATTTGCAGTCTTGCGTTTAATATCTATCTATCGTCTATAGTCGTATTCAAATTTCAGAGGTCAACAATATTATGTTACTGAAGTTCAGTGACAGATTAATATTTTAAACGTGTGAAGTTTATTCGAGTTAGGCGTCTTTCACTTGTGTTTCAAAGTAGCACTTGTGAACATCGTTGAGATTTGCAATATAGTACTGCTTGAAACCCGATATATGATATATTCAATCGAATGAAAATTCAATTCGATTTACTATGACGAAGATGTCGTGTGATATACTTATCTTCCTTTATATTGATTTGCCGATCTGAATTGCTTCTTTTGTACTTTTTCTTTATGTAAAATTAAATCAAAATACTCTTAACATGCTATGCACTGACGAAAACTTAAATAGTATTTTTATGTCTATTTTTAGATTATGTTCGATACAAAGCTTGGTTGTCTTTTTAATCTATTTCCCTTTCTATGACTTTACCGATTTCATACACAGACTTAGCTGTCATAGCTAAGTCTCCATTAAAAACGAGGGATGTTAAAACTTTTTCTTCTGTGTCACAGTTTCCAAAAGAATTGATTCGGATTTTTTTGGAAAGCTAATTTAATCGATTTGGTTCTTTGACGATAATTAATGTAGGGACAATATACCTACGTAAGTGCTTAGGTAAGGGATACTAGGCTGTAGAGGCGGCTGCGCCCGCCACGTAAGTCAGTCGTGAATAAACGCAGCTAACGTGAACACGTACTTGGTTTGATTTACATACCCAAATAATAGTGACCTCCACCCAGTCATATACATATAACCTAAAGTGGTGACTTCCGACGTGAGTTGTGTGTGTAGTATTTTTTGGCGGTATATTGGGTTAGGACTATGGCTACCACGGGCGTAAATCAACCTTTGATTCAACCTACGATCCAACCTGCAATTCAACCTGCGAGTCAACCGGAAATATGTATTCCGGAGCCGAAACTAGAGCCACGTGCTGAAGACGTGTCAGCGCTGGCTAGTATATCAGTTTCGTCGCGCATACCAGATTTTTGGACGGACCAACCGCGACTGTGGTTCGTTCAATTCGAGGCTGTCGTGGCAAACCAAAGGCTAAGCGAGGCTTCGAAACAAAATTTAGTCATCACGAAGCTGAATAAAAGCGCAATCCAACAGGTCAGCGATTTACTTTTAGCGGCACCAGATACGCGTAAGTATGATACGCTGAAAGACAGATTGTTGCAAGTCTTCGAGGAATCGGAGACTCGCCAGTTCCAGAAGTTGCTAGGGGAGATGGAGCTCGGTAACCAAAAGCCGTCACAGCTCCTGAGAAAAATGAGAGATTTAGCACGAGCGAAGATACCAGACTCCACCTTGCAGATTATGTGGAATAGTCATCTGCCGGCGGCAGTCCAGGCTGTATTAGCGGTCACGGAGGTAAAGGAGTTAGACAATCTAGCCGTTGTAGCTGACAAGGTTATGGAGGCAACCCGTCCAGCGGAGATAGCGATGGTGATGCCTAGCCCCATTCCCAAGGACAGCAGCGCAACGTCCGATCTAGCTGCCATAGTAGAAAAGCTGAGCATCGAGGTTGCGGAGCTGCGTCGAGAGCGGCAACCACGACGCACAAGGGACGGGTATCGTCGGTCAAGGTCGCGCACGAGAGATGTAAGTAGAAATCGCAACGACCCCGAGTGGTTGTGTTATTATCATTATAATTTCCGGTCGAAAGCTACTAAGTGTGTAGAACCGTGTAATTGGAAAACGTCTAAGAACATTCACCCGACGGAAAACTAACGTCGATACAACCTGTGGCGGAGGTTTGTATCAACGCGTCAAATCGCCTATGTGTTTTAGACTTAAATAGTAGACTAAATTTTTTAATAGACACTGGTGCGAATGTGTCGGTAATTCCGGTTTCTAAATTGAATTTAAAAAAAAAACTCACGAGTGACGAATATAAACTTTACGCGGCGAACGGTACCGAGATAGAGACTTATGGTGTGCGAACTTTAACTTTAGATCTTAGTTTAAGAAGAGCTTTCCGATGGACATTTATTGTGGCGGCTGTTAAGCAACCTATAATAGGGGCAGATTTTTTAACCCATTATAAGTTGCTAGTTGACTTAAGCGCGCGTAGACTGGTAGATCAACTTACTCGTTTAAATGTTATCGCTTCAGTCGTGTGCCAGGGCGAGTGTGAGTCGTCGATTAGAACAGTATGTAATAATAATATGTGGCATGATATATTATGTAAATATCCGGATATTACCAGGCCGGTCTCCTATAAAGATATTCCGAAACATTCGGTGTGCCATCATATCGAAACTACGGGGCCACCAGTGTATGCGAAGGCGAGACCACTTCCGCCGGATAGATACAAAAAAGTAAAAGCTGAATTTCAAAATATGTTAGATTTAGGAATCTGTCGGCCATCCAAAAGTCCTTGGGCAAGCCCACTACATGTGGTTCCCAAGAAAAATGGTGAAATTCGTCCGTGTGGGGACTATAGACGGCTAAACGCAATAACAAAGCCGGATCGTTATCCCATCCCACGCATTAACGATTTCAAGTATTTAGTGGCAGGGAAAAAGACCATATTTAGTAAATTAGATCTAAATAGAGCATACCATTTCATACCCGTTGCACCAGATGATATAGAGAAAACCGCAATCATAACTTCTTTTGGGCTCTTTGAATTCCCACGTATGACTTTTGGGTTACGGAATGCAGCCCAATCGTTCCAGAGATTCATGGACACGATAGTGCTACGCGGTTTTGATTTTGTTTTTAACTATATTGATGACGTGTGCATAGCAAGTGATTCAGAAACATTACATAAAGAACATTTGAATGCGGTTTTCCAAAGGTTCAACGAGTACGGTGTCACAATTAATATCTCAAAATGTGTATTTGGGGTTTCAAAATTAGACTTTTTGGGTTTTGAGGTGTCAGCGGATGGCGTTCGCCCGCTAGATGATAAAGTAAAAGCAATTGTAAATTTTCCAAGACCTGAAAATATAGAACAACTGCGTCGTTTTCTCGGTATGGTTAATTTTTACCGTTCGCACATTCCGAGGGCAGTCGATTACCAATCGGTATTAAATGACTATTTGCATGATACCAAAAAGCGAGACAAAACTGTGATTGAGTGGACCGAAAAGGCCGTCGAGGCGTTTGAAAAATGTAAGGTGAGCTTAAAAAGCGCGGTTACATTGTCATATCCATTGCCCGATGCTAATTTATCTCTTATGTGTGACGCATCAAATACTAGCGTAGGGGCGGTCCTACAACAACAAGGTGATAACACTTGGAATCCGCTGGGATATTTTTCTAAGAAATTAACGCAAACAGAAATGAATTACTCTACTTACGACCGCGAATTGTTAGCGATATTTATGGCCATAAGATATTTTAAAAATTTAGTAGAAGGTCGAAAACTAACAATATTCACGGACCATAAGCCACTTATATACGCATTTAGTAAATTAAACAGCGATAAGGAAAGTCCCAGGCGGATACGCCAACTTTCTTATATAAGTGAGTTTAGTACTGACATTAGGTATGTAAACGGTAATCAAAACGTTGTAGCAGATGCCTTATCTCGGATAGAGACAATAAATTGTCCCACAGTTTTAGATTACGCAGCGTTAGCAGATAAACAATCCTGTGACGACTACTTACTGCAGGTGTTGCGAGCGTCAGATAGCAACTTGCAGTTTAAACAGTTTTGCTTACCGGACTGTGAGAAACAAGTTTATTGTGAGGTCTCATCTAAAAAAATTAGACCTTATTTAACCGAAGATTTTAGACTAATAGCTTTTCATGCAATACATGATCTCAGTCATCCTGGCATTAAATGTAGTAAACAGATGATTAAACAAAAGTTTTTTTGGCCAAATATGGATAGAGACGTCGCCAAATGGGCCAGAGCATGTCTTACGTGTCAAAAGGTTAAGGTTAGTAGACATACTGTTTCAGGTGTAGGCAATTTTGAACGGGCCGACCGTTTTCAACATCTACATATTGACATTGTCGGACCTTTGACGATATCATCTGAGGGCTATAAATATTGTGTGACTCTAATAGATCGCGCTACGGGTTGGCCAGAGGCCGTACCTGTCCAAAATATCACAGCGGAAACCGTAGCTGGGGTAGTATTTGAGCGTTGGATCTCTCGTTTTGGGTGCCCTTCGAAGCTTACAAGCGACCAGGGTAGACAATTCGAGAGCGATCTTTTTAGCAACCTCATGAAGTATTTAGGCATACACAAATTCAGAACGACCCCTTATCATCCACAAAGCAACGGCATGATAGAACGTTGGCATAGAGCACTAAAAGTGGCTCTTATGGCGCGTTTACAATGCAACAAATCATGGGTAGACGAGCTTCCGATTGTGCTATTAGGACTGCGTACAGCTATCAGAAGTGATAGCGGAGTAAGTGCAGCGGAATTGACCTACGGTAAACCGATTCGATTACCGGGCGATTTTTATGACGAGACCAAAGTAGATATGTCGGATTCGGAATATTTACAGTTGCTTAGGGATACCATTAACAAATTTAAACCCAGACCACCGAGCCATGGTAATTCACGGTCATTATTTGTGTCTAGCGATCTCAATACGTGCAAAAGTGTATTCATTAGGAACGATCTAATGAAAAAGTCACTTCAGCCACCATATGAAGGTCCATATAACGTTGTAAAAAGAGAAGGAAAGACTTTTATTATTAAGATAGATGGTAAGGAAAAATGTATTTCTATAGACAGGCTCAAACCTGCCTATACAATTGATATTGATAACTGTAGTGCTAATATTAGTCCTAAATTAGAAGTTAAAAATAATAGGTATGTGAGTTTTAATAACAACGAGGACACTTCTAGTAAAGCTTTAAATCATAAAACAACGCGAAGTGGCCGAGTTATCAAAACACCGCTACGTTTTGCATAATATGCAACATGAGTAGGGTGACGCAAATGTTACTTATAATTAATTGTATGCATTATTGCGACATAATGTAATGTAGAATTTTATGTAAATGTAGGTAATATAGTTAATTGTAGTTAATTGTATATTTTTTTTTAGCACAAATATAATTTGCAACTAAACATGTTTGTATTGTACCAATGTGTCAATTATGCACCAATAGAAACCACATGTTGCGAAACATTTTTATTACTTCACGAGCTTTCATTATACACGTAACATCGTAGTTCAGCATCAGTCGAAATGGGTTCAACTCAAACCAAAGAGGAGCATAACTCTGGCAATAGCCTCATTGCCCAAACAGTTACAAACAACTTTAATCAGAAATTGGACAACGTAGTTTGTATTATCATTGCAATGGTAGTCATTTTATCCATTGCTATTGCATATATCGTGTGGCGGCGCTGCAAGTATACGGCAAAGTCTTGGGTGCGCAAGCAAGCTGCTAGCAACCCAAATATGGTCACCGTGCAAACGTTGCCACAGCAGCAGGCACCGGCAGCCAGCGCACATATGTAAGCTGTGCAGTGATTGTGTAACTTGAGTGATAAGATTGTGTTTCGTGACATGTGTTTTATATGTACTCTTAGTTATAACTTTCTTGTTTTCTTTTAAAAAGGGGGAATGGTGTAGGGACAATATACCTACGTAAGTGCTTAGGTAAGGGATACTAGGCTGTAGAGGCGGCTGCGCCCGCCACGTAAGTCAGTCGTGAATAAACGCAGCTAACGTGAACACGTACTTGGTTTGATTTACATACCCAAATAATAGTGACCTCCACCCAGTCATATACATATAACCTAAAATTAACTTTTATATGTACGTGCACACAGTAGCTTGGAAAAATAAAAAATGCACTACACATTTGTATAGGTATGGTTTCTTCTTTTCTTTGTTTCAAGGTCGGTAATAATGATTGACTCGATTTAGGTGAACGAAAAGGTAGTTACTGCCAGAGAACATGAAAATCACATCAAATTGAGGCATGATCTACAAAATGTATACATGTCTTTTCACCTAACAACAACGTTTTCAACTTTTCATGTGCGGAAATAACCCATTCTGATAAAACATAAGGTAATGGTTCTGTTTAATTTGTATAGCTGTAAAAACTCCTATACTACAGCTTGGAATATCAGAGACACTTGAACTATCGGATGATTCATCGGATCACAAATTTATTGATCTAAAATCGTCGTAAATTGTAAATACGTTTTGGCCGCACTCTCTGCACGGGGTGTCTTTGATCACATTATTACTGATAAGTATTTTACGTTGAATTCTGTTCTGCTAAATTTGTTACATTTAATCTGCACAGTGACCATCCAGTTGATGTTTTGTAACTATTGATCTTGAATTGAAATTGACATTGTGAATGATTTTGCCTTTTTATTAGTTATGGTGGTGTAAGTTACCGATATTTTTTCTATTTTATTTTGTTATTATTATAAATCTAAATTAATGTACTATTTTGTGAAACCTGCATGTCTTCAAACACAATTTAAGAATTGTTAATGAATAAATAATTGATTCGAATAGAAATTGAACTATACCAACGATTTTGTGCAACTTGTCATTGTGCGTTGCTCTTAAAATAATACACGTTTGAAAACGTCAAATTAATACACAATAAAATATTAATAATAAAAACTGATTGAAGTTTGGCAGTTCCAAGTGGAAAGCTTAAAAAGAGAAGCTGCCAAAGAAATGCCAACATGGGCCATTCTTTTAAAATCATCATTATCAAGTTCAATACAGAGAAAATTTTATTGAAGGAAACAGTGAGTTTGATGAATTTTAAACGTTTGTGTGACAAGAAAATCTAAATATTAATACTGTTAGTAACTCTAAAATAAGTAAAAATTTAAACTTACAAGTACATAATATTACATAAATAATAGATAGGAAACCAACCCATATGATGCCCCACTGCTGGGCATGGGTCTCCCCTGTAGAACCTATTTATTATAGATCCTGGGGGTAATTGCCATAATCGCCACGCTTGGCGAGCGGGTTGAGGATCGTAGTAAGGCTTTTAAGTACGCAGAGGACGCTTCTGCCCGTCCTCCGGTGTAAAATCCCTTAGTTGCCTTGATAACACATACGGGAAGAGATGGAGTGACTCTATTCTTAAGCCGGTATTACACATATAATCAATACTGATATTTAATTAGAAGGTATCGGTTTATTTATTTGTCCTTCCTACGCGGCAACGGATCGATCTGTTTTTATACGCTTCATATGCCTCTTTGGCGCAGTAATTGTACACACGACTGCTGCCTTAGACTAAATAATTAAAAGTAAATTAAATATAAATAAAATTCTGAGTCGGAGAATTCAATAATTTAACGTCATATTGTTTAAATGTAATACCTAGTAGAAATTGCTAAATTTAAAGGCCAATGTAAGCGCGATCACTATTACGGACGATTTACGACACATTATTGAGGTTTTCTACTAGCTATGACGTCTATCTTATACCTACATAGGTTATATTATTTCAGTACTATTTTGTGTAGAATTAACAGAATAACGTCTGCAGTAAGTCTTTGCAGATAATTTCCTACTTACCTACGAAAACTTACTTAGAACTTTGTCATACGCGACCACGCTAGACAGCGATTACTTAAGAAATTAAGTAAAGCCTAAGGGGTCCTAATTAGGTTATATTATATTTCAACGTTAACGCTTGCGAAAAGGAAAAATTAAATGGTTTGACATTGTAGTGAGCGAAGTTTGCTTTCACATCTATCAAACCAATGTCAAATGCACATTTTTACTTACCGCAGGTAAAATGGAACTTGTCTATGCCCCCTGGCGGCTCAAATTGAGAAAAATCTCTCCGTTATACGTATCTAACTTATCTTAGCACAAATTGATTTTTGAAGTAACGTCAAAAACATATTGTATTATGAAATGAATGTATTATTTGTTACCTTATGATTTTATCTCGTGCCAACGGACCCTGTAACAAAAGAAATATAAATTAAATCACGTTTTCCTTAAACCTTTCCTTAAACCATGTAATATTGAAATATGGCACACGTCAGACATTTCCGAAGGTTTTTCGGAAAGAAAATGGTACGTTTTGATAATCTTTTGATATATGTCAAGTAATGTTATAGGTAAGGCACTTGTCATACTACCGACGATTAGCGAGAAGTTAGATGAGTTAGAGCGAAGGTGGACTTATAAATTCAATTAAGTAATATAATTATGTCACCTTACCGATATTGGTTCAATTGAAACTGATCAGAGTCTGGCCAGAAAAGAATATTATAATGCACAATACACTTATGCAATATGCAGACACAAGTAAGTACACTCTCTATTCCCCCATTCTCAAATGATCACTCTTAAATGACCCTCATGTTCAAAAGTCAGACTTCTTTTAGGTTTTCCTCTAATCAATGGGCTAAGAACTATATTTTGTTTTTTATTGTGTCAATAACGATTTTAAAAGTATAAAATAATATATAGGTACTTGATATCTTTACAACAAGCCCTTTCATATGATAAGTTACACGATACAGTTTGCCAAAGATTTTTTTAAATTTCCGAGTTTACCCCCAAAAATGCCTCTCATGTTCAAAATTCTCCTATTAAGATTTATATATGTATTGAATTTCAACTCAATCGGCCCTGTCGATTCCGAAGCAAATTGATAGTGACAGACAGGGCAGACAGAAACACAAGTGATCCTATAAGGTTTCCGTATTTTTCCTTTTGCGGTACGGAACCCTAAAAATTTTTGTTTTACGCTCGCCAGGTTATATACCAACACCTTACCTACATCTACACTCTGTACCTTTAGCGAATACAGCGTTTCCAATAAAGATATTTTTTTATCAATATCGCATTCACGTCATCGGTGGAACAAAAGCCTGAGGAGAAAAACGAAGATTAGAGTTGAACCAACTTTCCCTTTGATATTAAAATTGTTTTTCTGATCAATAAGAAAGGGAAAATACTTATAATAAAGACGATGGACTTAATCTCTGTAATACTTTAAGATACCTTTTTATTTCCACGAGACTTTTACAGATTTATATCA
Organism: Herminia tarsipennalis; assembly: GCA_945859575.2. NCBI lineage: Eukaryota > Metazoa > Arthropoda > Insecta > Lepidoptera > Erebidae > Herminia > Herminia tarsipennalis. Next base: position 1,530,199 of record OX243839.2, read on the forward strand.
AACGTTGTCGTAACTGCCCACGTAATTATAAAGGTAAAACAAGATGAATTTTATCCGCTAATATATTACAACTATGGGAAATAATAAGTCCTGTGATCAGTGCAGCAACTAACCATGTTGCATATGTACGAAACCCTCGGTGCGCGAGTACCACTCGTATGTTTTTATTTTTGTCATTAGTGATTTTTTTCGTCCGGGTCTACCAGCCAGCTTCAAACATCAATTGATGAAAATTTATTCCTTGGCGGGAATGAAATTCAATGTTTAACATGTGTGTTCTTCCCTTTGATTAAAAAATGTATAGATTCCTAGTCCGGTATCTCAAATTGTTACTCACATCATGTGTACACTCGGTTGAAACGTAGTTCCCTTTGGAACATCTTTTTGTGTTTGTATGGAGTAATGATTATAGGTAAATTAACAATATAGTAGTCCCGCTGAACCTAGGCGGATACAAGGGGGGGGGGGGCACGGGGGCTGATACGGTAGTTTTGTGTATCAAATTTTTTTGCCCATTTGACTCTTGTTCTTTCTTTCATTGCCCATTCGTTCTTTCGTTCTGGGGGACACACCTTCTCCCTCGTCGTGCGTGCAAATCACATTTGGTCGGTGTCGGACTAAACTAAATGCAACTTCCGTCAAAAGTCGAACCCTAGCTAGATCGATTTATCGCCTCCAAAACCCCTGCATACTCAGTTTCATGCAGATTCAGAATAGTTATCAGATAGATCTATTATTAGATTATAGAGATAGAATCAGTATATTTAGTTAGGTATATGTATATATATATACAACAATTGCTCATTTAAAGGTATAAGATAGGTATATCGGTATGTCCATACATATATAGCAGACAAACTTTTAAACCGTAGTATAGCAATTTAAAAAAACATCGCGTGCAATTACATCCGTCCGTCGTGACAACTTGTATATTTAGCTTAAGTCACCTTATCGCCTCAATAAAACTTCCTTAATACATTTCTTTGGCCTGTCAAAAAGTAGGAACTCGTCGTCCCTCTGATTTCAGCCCTCCGTAAACCTACGCAAATAAAGATCGACTTTCCGTCTCTTTGACATACTTGAAAAGCCTCTCGAAATACTTTTAATTAAATATTTTGTTTGTTCTTGTTGTGTAATAGGTAAACTAAATATCGAACTCAGCAGGTTTTAGCTATTTAGATAGTACGAGTTTCTTTTATAAATAAAACCTTTTAAAAAAAACTCTAATTAATAATAAAAACTGTATCAGAATTTTTTTTAGTTTAAAAAAATCAAGTACATCAATAAACGGACGAAAAAGGAAATAAAAAATACCTATTAAAATTTAGAAACAGGCTACATGTTCTACAAGTGCTACAAAGTCTACGAACACTTATTTGCGTAGCATGAGCTACGAAACCCTAAGCATCTTCGCATATTTCTATTAGATTCTTGATCTCATAAAATGCCACAGAATTATTTACCTATCTTAAAATCCAATTTAAAAATAACCAAACCATTAGTTTTACTCAAAGGGGCCTATCGGAATAGGCAATTAAAGTGATCCTGGACCCAAACGAAATTAAATCTGTTCACTAAAATTATATTTCAATTAGGACCAAAGAACTTTGCGCAAACTTGGAACTCGATAAACCGAAAGGCATTAAGAAACCTCCCAATGTTGTTAGTATTATACCTAGGGCTTAAAAGGATAGGCTAGAGTCAATATCTAGGTTCAGAGACAAGTTTTGGTTAGTAAACCGATTCACTCTTGTTATGTACTTTCATGCAAATTCTTATTTATTTATTTATTTTATAATTTATGTACACACTGTAAAAACAATTATAAATGGCATAATACAATTGAGTACAAAGGTACTGCTTATTTCTAAAGAAATTTCTGCCAGCAGACCTGCGAAAGGAAAAGTGTAGAAGAATAATGTAGACTAATAGTGTGCGAGAGTTAAAAGAAGGTAATAAATATGCTAGCGTCTTAAACTAAGAAATATAACTATATATACATACAAATATCTAAATATATACTTATATAAATACATAATGCTTATAAATAAATACATATTAATACATAAATATTTAAAATGTACCCATTAAGAGGAAAGGTAATGCTCTTTTACACGTTTCTTAAAGAGAGAAATAGTTTTTAAGTCGCGTATGCTAGGCGGAAGTGAGTTCCACAATCTTACAGCATGAATAGAGAAGGAATAAGAATAATAGTCGGTTTTATGAGGAAGGAATTTAAGGAGGGATCTAAGATGCGACCTGCATGGTGCATCGTTAGTACGAGCGTAAGAAAACCGCTCTCGCAAGTAAGGAGGATAAGATGGGTTATGTAGGATGTTGAAAAGGAGACAGAGAATGCGAGTGTTCCTGCGAAGTCGGATTGGGAGCCACTTGAGTTCTTTGCGAAGGTGAGAGACATGATCATACTTTCGGAGACCAAAAACGAAACGAATACATAGGTTTTGCAAACGCTCAAGTTTCTTTTTCTTACTGATTTATACCTCGTTTATAGTGTGAAGCCAGAAAGGAAGGGTTTGAGTTATGTTTTTTTTTACAACAAAGTTAAGAGATAAGCAGGTCGTGTGCCTGATAGTAAGCGTTACGCTAGCGCATAACAATATCAGTGCCACCCAAATCCTTGTTTGGCAAAGATCTGAATGTCACTGCATCGTACTCCTCATTTGAGTCGTTAATTCCTAAACTTCTTTTGCCCAGTAATTTCAACGACACCACTGAACGATACCACTGGGGTATATTATTGTCAACAAAAATAGAGATTCCTACGAAAATTACAATAATGTAAATCAAGGTATAAATAAAAAAACTTTTTACAAAAAAAATACTACCGACTTTTTTATTTCTTACTTTTTAGTGGGTTGGTTTGTAATTCACTTAAGTTACAATAGGCTTATGTCAACTGCTCAAATCCCTTTACAAAATATTGCTTGCCCCGATGCAGGGCCGTTAATTGTTGAGGAGTTCACATGATAGTTCACTATCAGCTCTATTACATTGTGTATCATATTAAAGTAATTGAATCGCAAACCGTGATATTTTAGATAGGTCATTTCTGCTCTACTTAATTCACCAATAGGTGCTTTTTGAGAGTAAATGGCCGAATCACTATAAAATGTACCTAAATCACTGTAGGTGTGCCTTTAATATTTGAAGAGTTCCCTCGATTTTTTTAGGATCTCATCAGCCATTCAGGTCGTGATCTGATGACAATGGGACCAATTTGGAAGTGTACCCTTTCAATTGCAAAAAGATTTTTTCAAATCGGTCTAGCCGTCTTTGCGTAATCGGTGAACAAACATCCAAAAAAGAAAAAAAAATACAGTCGAATTGAGAACCTCCTCCTTTTGGAATTCGGTTAAAAAACTACAATATAACACCTGTGCGAAGTCAGCTAGCGTACAATAATTGTATGATTTTTTTTCCTTTTGTTTTTAAAAAAATGTTATGCTTTCATTAATAACTTACGGCTGTAAAGCAGAGTTAACGAGTAAGATCGACAAAATAAATAAATTCTATCGCATCTTTTAAAAAATCTAAAGCCTTACTGTTCCGTGTCTATCTGTTTTACATGATTTCGCCTCATACTACCTACTTCAAAAGAAAACCAACATAGCTATTTACCATCCCTTTGAAATGCAAAGACTATGAATAAGTAACTCAGATGCATACGATACGTACGAGCGGACAAATTTAAAAATATCTGTCTCACCCGTTTCCAGTAAATGTGACATTCGTTCTACCATTTTATTTGCTGCCTCGGTGGCAATTTATAGACTCAACATCTAGCTGTTATATTTGTCAACGATGAGGACTTCTATAGGATACGTAACGACAGCGTCATGAAACAATACGACATTGAAATAGGAATATGTGTTTACAATTGGGACTTGAATAGAAGTTACAAAAATACCCAAATCCGTTAAATCTATAAGGTTGTTACATTATGATATAATTATTATAAGCAGTGACAGAATGGTAGTAAGATCTCTCAGTACTATTATTTTATGTTTAAAGATATGGTGCCATAAGAAACATAATAATAATATTTTTTTTTTTTAGCAGTAGGGTACAAGCCCTGTGTCGCGGGGGACTTTACAAACATACAAGTCACAGACACAAATTACACCCAGACTCGGAACAACAATTTGTGGATAACACAAAGTGGTGTCCCGTGTGGCAATCGAACCCACGACCTCTTGCGTAGCAGTCAGATACACTCCCACCGCGCCACCGAGCATCTAAAACTAGCTGTTACGCGCAACTTCGTCTGCGTAAATTTTCAACGTTTTTGCAACATTTCTCATTGCTGCTCCGCTCCTATTGATCGTAGCGTGATGTTGTATAGCCTTCCTCGATAAATGGGCTATCCAACAATGAGAGAATTTTTCAATTCGGTACAGTAGTTCCTGAGATTATCGCGTTCAAACAAACAAACTCTTCAGCTTTATAATATCAGTATAGATAATAATAATATCTTGGGACAACTCACACAATGCCATCTGATCCAAACTAAGCACAGCTTAGAAAATAGGTAACAGATAAACATATTTATATATTTCTAAATACATACATATTAGATAACACCCAGACACAGAAAAAACACAAAGTTTCATCCTGGGTGGGGATCACACTCACGACCTCCAGCTTAGCAGTCAGTGTCATTAACCACTAGGCCGAGCCTGATACTTGATACTTAAGGAGGGTTAAGCCGCGAGGAAAAGTTAATATAATAAAAGTCTTAGAAAATTAAATAAATAAATAAAATTAACTTATTTTGGTTACGGCAGCCAATGTCATCAGGGACTAGACAACTCATGATCTACGAGTATTATAGTGCAGAAGTCTGTGAACAGTCACGAGTGCGCTCTCTATTCCCTCAGACTCATAGTGTGGTGGGACGGAAATCTGACACGACCGGAGAGAGATTAAGCGATGACCCTGTTAATGTACTCTTCTTATCGCTTCTTTCGATTTGTTAATTCTTCACTTAGTTACGGATCCTTCAAAGATAGTAGGTATAATTTAAAGTGAGTTCCTATAAAACCGCAATGAAAAATCATCAAGCAAAATCTGTGTTAACACCCTTTTTCACATCCCCATTAACCCTTTTTCACATCCCTTACCTAAAGTAAGGGATGTGAAAAAGGGTTCACGTTTTTTCATCTGATTCGTTATGTGTGATCGATAGTATTTAAACCGGTATAGAGTGTTACATTAACAACTGTTACATTTATAAGCTACACATCAAGAAATCCACCAATTTTCGACCAAAAAAACAACGAGACATCGTATCGTCGTATCGTAATCGTATCGTCTCAACTAAATCCTCTTGGTAATATACCCTGACGGAGGAATATTTCAAACAAATGTACCTATTATAGTACTCGGTGAAAACCATTTTTGTATTAAAATGTATTTGCTTTCTCTTATTGCTTAATATATCAAAAGTCTTGTCGACTATATACGTATGAAAATGTTGAGTTACTTTTGGTATATTTTCTTTTGTACCGCATCAGTTTATTTAAGAATATATTTCTGTTTTTGGAATGAAAGAGACAAAGCTATTTTTTAATTAAAGGCCGCAACCAGAATTGCGCGAAGTACTTTACAACACATCTAGACACAGAAGCAACACTACGATGACTGCTATGCAGGAGCCATCGATTTATAGTTATCACAAAGCTCTGTGCCATGTTTAAATAGAACCCACAGCATCTTGAATATGTAGCTTACTAGATGTATATGAAGACTTTAATCGCGTGACATTTTCAAAGATAAAAACTAAATATTTCATCCAATTAAATTCCACCAAAATACTTGTAAGGTACACGAACGCTACTGATAACTTTGACTAATCGTTTATCTGAGGCATAATCACCATTTCATAAAATTTGTAAACTAACTAACCTATTATATATTTTTTTAAACACAACAAAAAAAAAGTAACAAAACCCACAATTATTCTCTTCTTTAGTATTTCATTTTCTTGTTTTTTTTTCAAACAAAGCCAGGCAATAAACACAGGCACAAAATGTATCCAAGCCGAAATCATACATCAAAGTGATACCATTATCCATCAAAAAATACAACCACCGCTGTGACATTGTTTGGGCGTTTATTTTATTATAATGGACGATAAATCTCCGTCGGCACTATATCTAGTTTAATACAAAAAAAAACACTATCTATCAAATTGTTATGTGATCTACAGAAATAGGACGTTTTGTCACTTTCCGTGGAAGAATTAAGAAATATAGGACAACAGAATGGTAGTTTTTATTAGTTATTGGTGTTTGATTGAGTATATTTTTAACCTTGAGGTAGAAATAAATAGGTTATGTTGAAAGAAATATGGGTAGATAAATAATGCTAGACTTCAGACATCCAGATTATTAATAACGCCAAACACTAATTGTAATTTAAAGATGATATATCCGTATGTCTGTTTCCGGAATCAATTTTTCTTAAAAAAGACAATAATGTTTTTTGTTTGTTTCATGAAAATATTTCATTGTCATATAATCGATATTATTGAATAATAAAATGTAAGATTGTTTAAGGCAAATATTGTTTAATTTTTTTAGGTTAATATTCTGGCTGCAAATAAATTATTTTGTGCTAATCTCACTCCAGGTTTCATCTGATTTTAATGATTGGTCTTGTTTTTCATTATATTTTAAAAATAAAGTAAAGTAAGACAAAACGTTCACTAGTCAAAATACTGTGATTACTATATTATGGAAAGGAGGACACACTATAATCTTGGGTTTGAAAATTCAGGATAAGAGTAAGAATAAGAGCGCATTCCCACTATGTCGCGATTAATTTATTGCTGGACGACTGGCGTCTCTAGCTGTTCCTATTATAACGACTGTCGTGCTTTGCATTCACACAAGCCAAGACGCTTTACACGACAGTATAATCTGTTGTCACGACATAGTGGGAACGTGCCCTTACGTGGAATAAACCGCAGTCAAAAGTAAGCTGTTAATAATTTACTGTACTTAAAATAATAAGTGTTGTTTTGCCAAAGTATAATAGTACTTAATAATTCAGTTTTTCAGCAACGTCACTGAAATCTATGTCAAGGGCTTTTTGAAATATGATTAAAGGAAAAAAATGTTATATTTTACGTGAAAAATAAATGTCTGAGAATCAATTCTCAAGTTTCCTTTCAGATGTCGATATTACTTTATTGACAAAGCGACACTTGTGAACTTCAAAAGTCATATTTATCATTGGAAAATTATTTGTACTTACTATCAGATTCTCGAGGTAAAAAATGCCGTAAAAAGGAAAAATGACAAAAATAGTCACGCTTAAGTCTGTTTGATTTTGATAAAGGGGCTTCTAAACGCGCCATGTTTTACTGCAACATGTACGAGTAGCTGCAATACAGGGGCAACATTGCAAGCAATAGTGAAGCATGTTTGGTATGGTCACATATGGCTGATATTGTTTTAAAAGGTTGCTGGACGATCGCTGAGTGATCGATTTTCTGCAATATTGACCAGGCAGTTTTATAGTTGTTTCATTCGCATTATTGTTATGGCATAGCGTATCCTTTTCCTGTGAGTGACGCCGTGATCTATAGCTATATTCTGATAATTGTGTTGTCAGGTGTCATGTTGTATTGAGGTTATATAAATAATGGAGTCAACTAAGAACATTGCCCTCTATAATATCTGAGCTCTATGTTCTATTTGAACGTTTAAAAATACTGACACATCCACAGTGGAACATAAAACAACGAAAGCGGAAAGAAATGTCAGTAAAACTAAATATTTTTGACAGTTGCTTGTTGTTGATTTTGAATATATGCGTCATGTCATCTATTGCAGACATATTGCAATACAATTTTTGCGATGGCCAAGCAATTAGTTACCACTAGTGCAGCCACATATTGCAGTAAAACATGGCCTTAAGGTAATTTTGCTTCTGTGATTTATAATGTAGTAAATGGAAAAAAGTCGACCATTTTTAGTTAAAAGAGTATCAAAATTGAAACAATTTTTTTGTGTAACATAAAAAACACAAAAACATTTTGTACACATTTTACAATTTATGAAAATGTTAAAGGCTTATATGACTTTTTTATTTTCTGAGGTTTTGACCGCATTGCATGAGTAGACTTTACAACTAAGTCAACCCGTGAATACATCCATCAATCGAACAATCGAAAAGTTAAAGAATAAATTGAAGAGGCAGTAGCCTAATAAAGAAAATAAAGCAATCGTGAAGTCCCGGGTTCGAATCCTACTCATTATCCTACTGAACCAAAGGTTCTTACACTTACACACATATACATCCTTAAAAAATCCTTGGTATTAAGAACCAAATTCTATAAATTGTGTACCAAAAAGCATTTAACCTTATCTATTATAAAATATCTACGTAATTGAGACCTGTTATCTTCAAGACATACTGTTCGGCTATTTCATTCCTAAGAGTATTTTCCTATCTCTCAAAGAACGGAATAGTTATTAAAAGTACATGTTTCTAGACGATCAGATATGAGGTATAAAATTGTCGTTACCTAACATTATAAGGACGTTTAGTGCCTCATCTACATAATTGTTGTTTGACCCGTGACGAGGGTATCGTAAAGGACGTTTTATTTTTAAACGACAGCCCAATGACTTAAGTTTTTATATGGAAATGAAAATGTTATGAATAAAAATATGGATGCGAGTAACGGACGGATTCATCAAAGAAAAGGCGGATGAAAGGGAACCGCTTGAAACAATTTGTTGTAAGGAGTTTGATCGCATTTAAAAGTTGAAAAAAGCTTTAGGTTGAGTTGGTTTAAAACCATTTTGTGTGATGCAGAGGGTGGGAGAGCAGAGTCAAGAGCTGCTTGTTTTGGGAGGAGTTTTGAGCAAGATTTTGGTTTAGAGTTTGGACGGTTTCACACCTTTGTAGTTTTCTTTATCAAGGACAAATACACATCCACGAGAGGAGTCAAATACTTTTGGACAGAGGCTTAAGGCCCTTACTCTCTTCCCACCCCACCTTGCTGGATCCCCCAGTTCTAGGATTAATTTCTCTACCTCCAAGGTTTCCATGAAGGAGCGGCTTTTTGAGCGTGTACACTAGACCATTTGGAAGATCCACAAAGGGCTAGTCGTTTGTCGATCTTCCAAATGGTCTAGTGTTATTTAAATATATTTACTTCATTTTTAAACACATTGTCGTAAATGGATTCTACTGTTATGTTATATTCTAAATGGCAGATAACTATGCAAATAAAATTGCATAATGATACGCTGACTGTTCTTCATTATATAAATGTATGTGCCAAACATTCATACAATCTTTGCACGCATAATATGAGGGACCGTAGTAAAACTGGTTAGGTAGTTGATTCAACAACCAAATATCTGGTATTAAATTGCTAACCAAATTTACCATACTGTTGAAAATTTAATGCAAATAACCCTAACAGTAGTAGCAAGAGAAATTTTAGTTGAAGCTCTGTGAGCAGTTGAATTTTATGCTTTGAAATTACCTTGTTATATTATGACTAATGACTACCTTGCGTGTTTAGTTTAGGTTAAATCTATATACGCAAATATACGGTGTAAAAGTATTAAACCGGAATCTAATTCTTGCTGCCTTCAATTCAGTTCATGCGGAATCCATTTTCCTAATTTCTGAATCACACACATTTTTGCGTCACATTTAGGTAATTGATCCGCGGTTTCATACACTTATGTAAAAGTTCTGAGCCGCATCGCTACTCTCTACGTTGCCTAACGTCGTGACGTCACTTTTTGATCAAGTTTTTGCCTAAAAATATAGAAATTCAGAGATTAATGATCAAAGCACACTGATCAACTTAAGAAAATTATCAATACCGTACCTATCGCCTCGCCGCTCCCCGTCTACTGTTTGTGAGCTTGTCCCGAGGCTGTAAGTCTTGCACATAATCTCTCTCCGAACGAGTCGGATTACCGTCCTATCGGATACAAACAATGAGCGAATCGAGAGTGCACCTGTGTCTGCGCATACACTTGTTCACTACAATATATTCTACGTAGTTGGCTAGTCTGTGATGAGGTTGGCCGCCAGAACAAAAATCGGTTAAGAGACCATTATTATACCTAATATTTTATTTGTAGTTTAACAACGCCAAAGAGATAATCTTAGTTAAATTTGTCTTGAAGTGTAGTCATACCGCGCGCTACGATTTCTCGCTATGCGATGGGCAGTACCTAGTACTTGTAACTGAACGAGAAATCAACATTAAAACTGTTTGATTTAGGTAAGAAACTACGGCACATTTAATATAACTTCGGTAGTAATCTTCAATACTTCTGAGAAATTAAAAACATTAGGAGATTTCTAGGTGAAACTTAAGATTACTTTGAAAATAATGTTTTTATTTGCACAGTACTATTGTAATAAGAAATTACTATCAAGATTAAACAGAGAAAATCAAATTTATTTTTTTGATTTTTGAGCATTTTTTATACAAATTTGTACATACGTATACGTATTAAATGTATGAAGGATATAGAGTAACATATAGTATTATTATTTAGTTATCCTTGATTTATAAAAAAATACGTTCACCGAACACATTGGCTAGTTCAATAAAATTATTTCTGTAAAGAAAAACTTCATGATTTTAAAAGAGTGAACTTCGTGAGTTTCTTGGCAGCTTCTTCTCATGAGCTTTACACTTGGAACTGCCGTACGATTTTATATTGTTTTTTTTTTTCAAACATATCAGACTTTTATTATTATTTTAGTATGTATTAATTTGACATTTTCAAACAATCATTAATTTGGTTTTACGAAATAAAGACGTTTGCGTGTAATATTCGTCTGTGGATTCGAACTCGCAATCATAACATAGGGTTATGATTGCGAGTTCAAAACCTAAATAGACCTAACCTACATAGTAGTACTACGCACAACTCGGCTACCGCCGAGAACCATTTTTTTTTTTTACTATCTACTTATTTTTAATGAAATACATTTTAAATAGTTGTTAGTATATTTATTGGTATGACGTATGTAGACAATTATTATAGGAAATAAAAAAATAAATACGTAAAAAAAAAAACCACTAAAATGAGTTCATGTTTTGTAATTGTAGTTTTTAGTTTTTGTTTGTTTACTGTTTTTTGTTTTTGTTGTTTTTTGTTTAGTTTTAATTTTGGATTGCTGTATGTTACAATGGCAGCAAAAACTAAAATAGGACCTACGAAAATATCAGCGTTGCAGTTTCCGGACTGGCAACAACAGCTGACGTAGGTCCTATTTGTCCGGCTATGATATAATATTTTCTTTTTTTTTAAGCGGTGTGACAAATAAAAATTAATTTCTCTCTTTCTCTCTCTCTCTCTCTCTCTCTCTCTCTCTCTCCATTCCTTTCTTTCTTTCATTTGAATTTGACACATAAACGGTCATTTGACGATATCAAATGGTAGTCTATACTTGTGTAAAAAGAATAACAACAACGGCCATTTTTCTTAAGTGTCAAAAAAGTTGACAGGACGGTCATTCGATTCGACATTTGAAATTGCTGTCACTTTGTACGAGCCAGTCCAATGTACGAGGTACTATAAAGGTAATTAGATCCCTCTACACGCCGCCTTTAATCAACTCCAGCCTAGTGCAGCTCACAAACAAATGCACTGTTTTTAAGGCATTTTTAGAGAATTTGTAAAACCAGATTGATTTTTAACTTTGTTTGACCAGAATTTGGTTAGCCGTTTTAAAGATTATTAGATATTAATTTTTTGATATCGCTTTTAAATACATGTACTTAAGGTATTTTAAATGAATCTACATCTAAATAGGTATATCTACATTCAGCCAATATTCTCGGGCATTTAACATGAACCCTACTCAGCGATTAACCCTACACTTTTCCATACATTACTTCCTAAATAGGCTACTAAAAGTCTGAATACAATTAACAAAATTAGGTCTCAGATACCCTTTTATTAATCTAATATACATATTTAGTAAGAAAACAATGACAGGGCGTAGTCATAAACGGTTTATGAATACTAATAACAGTTAACTGTTTTTCCTCAGATAGATATACAAGATAACGCAAGTATCAAGATCTGTATTAACGCGCTTTTGTCAGATTTGTGGACACAAAATGAAATCCAAACGTATCATTTTGCTTGTGGCTATGATTCTCTCTGTATCTATTTTAAAAAAAAGCTCTAGTACTAAAGTACAAGATCCTATGGCGGAGTCTTTACCAATAAACAATTACAGACACATAGTACACCCAGACTCGGCACAAAAATTTGTGAATCACACAAATGAAGCGGCGGTAGCAAATGGCTAAGGCATCGGTGTCGCATCGGGTTCGAATCCTACCTATTATACTACCGACGTGAACCCACTCCTAATACAAGCCATTAAACTTAGCTGGAGGGGTTAACAGGATTGCTAGTAATGTGCGACCAAAATCGCACATTGCTAATTATCCAAAAAAAGTCTCTTGTGGAAAGCGAACCCTCGACCTCTTGCGTAGCAATCGGACACACTCCTACAGCACCACGGAGGCAGTTTTAAAATACGGTTTAGTTAAAAACAAAACTTTATTTCCATGTAGTACCTAATAACCATAAAATCCCACTATGACTTTCCAGTCTAAAATATGCTAATAGAAGTGTCACCACATAAAAGCGAGTATAACTGATTAACTCATATGTTACAATTTCGTTTCGTTCCTGTCATGTTACTTGGCTCCTAGCCAATTGTGGAATTGGGCTAAACGAAGCGATGAGCTGGGTTAAAATGCTTAAGAAAGGATGCAATTCTTTGTTGTATTAGCTAAGAAGCTCTATGAAGGAATTGATTATTTTTTTAGCGAAGCTACTTAATTTAATAACAAACTTTTGATGCGAACCCAAAACGGCTGTAACGCTTCACAAACACGTACGCTACTTCAATAAGACTGGGTTGTATCTATGGTTTTTTATTAAATAAGGGGCAAAGGAACAAGCGGCTCACCTGATGGTAAGTTGATTTGTACAGCCGAATCTTATTGAAGTGGCGTTTGTGAACAAAAAAGCGTAATGTGCGATGCGACGATGAAGAAAACTTGATCAGATGACACCATATTTTCGCGCGGTGTGACATCGTACATAACAAAATAATGCGAATTCCTACAGAACAATGGTAAAGGTGGTCTGAAGTAATGCATTGGATCGGTTCACAGTTGCCTACGTAGACGACGCGTCAGATTATGGACGAAAATTTCACGCGATAACGTCATAAAAAAAACATTAATGACATTAAATAAACAACCATGCCGGGAACAACTTTTTTTTAAACCTAAATGACATTAAATAAACAACTTTAACTTTTTTTTATTATTTCCAATTGTATTGCATGTCGCTGTCGCTGAAATCGCCAAAATATTGATGAGATTGTAATAAAAACGACCCGCCGACCACAATACTACAGCCTATCAACAGACGAATCGTGAGTGTTGACGTCACCGGAACGGGAGCGGGTCATCGATTTATAAGACTTTATCACATCAAAAAATGTGCTGTTTTCATATCACTACCTCACATCTAAAGCAAGGACAGTTTTTAAACTCACAGATTAAAGTAAAGTTAATCAAAAAACAAAACAAACGCTGCACTTATCGCTGCGCTTATAAAACCTCAGCAGCCTTACTTTAACGATTCTCGGTATTTCTAAAAGACGTAGCGCAGGTGACAAACACGTTGTATTTTGTTACATATTTGGGTCAAGTCTTTAGGAAGTAATTAGAGACGAACGGAGTGACAACAGTGGGGTACTGCTGCGATATACAACCTAAATATGAATTGAATTCTGCCTTTTATGATACAACTGGAGCGTAATATAAAGCGTCTTTTATTTTACACTAGCTGTGCCCCGCGCTGTTACCCGCGGTTTATTAGCCTATGAGTTAATCCAGGGTGTTAGCGAACTCCATACCAAATTTAATTAAAATCGCCCTAGCCGTTTAGACGTGAAGAAGTAACAAACATACACACTCACATCCAAACTTTCGCCTCTATTATATTAGTGTGATTAGCTTTCGGATCATAGCTCCATCCATGTTAATGTCAATTATCTAGATAAATTATAATAAGGTCTGTCTTACCCTATACCAAAATCAATCAGCGCTTTAAACGTTAAACGTTACCAACAGTCAAACATAGGTATCACCTAACCGTAGCGATTAGTATGTCTGGCGTAAGTAATGGATGTGACACCAAAAATATACTATGTGTTAATTCAGGTAATAAACTACTAACTACTAGTACCTACAAAGATTTTAACACAAGTCACACTTTCGCCAGTAAATATTTAGTTTAAACATCAAAACATAAAGAGTTAAACTTTCACATGATATTATTTATTTATAACTTTATGCACAGAATTGTACAGAGGTGGACTTAATGCTGAAAGCATTCTCTGCCAGTCTACCTTAGGGCGATGTAGAAATGAAGTATGTAGGTGCAACAAACCTGTATATTACATACAATCAAACAAATAAAACTAAAAAAAAGAATCGTATAACAAATCCCAATTAGACAAATCCCAAGCAGATATTTTACCCGTGACTTCACACGCTTCAATGTCAGTTATTGCGGTAACATTACAGTAGAACCCAACCCAGATTAAACCAGATTTACAATGAAGCAAACTGAAGTAAAATCCATTCATTCGCTTGAGAGGTACTTACAATGTCATATGAAGATATCCAACCAGATATAGACATAGTTGTTTATAAATTGACTATTAACAATAGTCTCCTAGCCGACGTTGGTCACGTCAATCTCATTAGAGACTACGCAGGAGATATTAAAGTGCACAAGTGTATGCGCAAACACAAGTGCAGTCTCTATTATCTCACTCTCATCGTCCGATGTGCATGTAACGTACTCTCCGAGTATCGGTCATCTGTCTATGAACTGACAGTGCCAAAGTTGCATAATGTCGCATATATCTCGACGTACTCGGTTATTACTAAATAAATAAACATAACTTATTCTAACAGTATATCATAGTGAAATAAATTACAATATTCTTAGCAAAAGATGGAAAGCCATTGACGACGTTCATATTTCGCTCATAGTAAACGACTTGTCCTTACGCCACATATCTGTATATTCGATAAGCTGTCGAAGTGGATTGAGAACTATACTATACTATACTTTATTTTGGGACACAACGCTATCGGATCCCAAATTAAGCAGAGCTTGTACTATGGAAACCAGACACCTGATAAACATACTTATATATTTCTAAATACATACATAATATAGATAAATAACACCCAGACACAGAATAAACCATCGTGTTCATCACATAAAGTTTTATCCTGGGTGGGGATAGAACCCACGACCTCTTACAGAGGAAGTCAAACTTCTTTGAAACTTATATTGTCTTACTACTACAAAAGATTTAGACTGGGTCCTTATTCACTACCTACCTTTTTTTCGTTTTTGCGTCAAGCCCGCGTTTCTAACAGTCAACATCTTGTCATAATGGTATATAGAGAGGTGCGCTTAGAAATGCATCCCTCATGCGTGCAGGCTTACCGCGAAAACGAAAAAAAAAACAGTGAAAAAGGACCCAGCTGCCAAACGCGATCTTAACAAACAATATTACAAATTTGTAATTGATTCAAACGTGATCTAAATGCTGTTTAACTTCATGCATGATTGATTTTTTTTATATGCAGTATGATATTTCTTGAATACGCGATACGTACGTTTTGTGATAAAAACAAAATCTTCCTACAAACCACCACGTCGAAAGTAGATAATACTTTTTTTTTTTTCAAAATCGCATTTGGTCTGCAGGGGGTAAGACCATGGGGTCAATTCATGTATTTAAAGCGGTGCAGGTATTTGAGATCAATCCCAAATTTACAAGAATACAAAAGTGGTCGTTTTAATAGATACATAACTGCACTGCTTTAAATACGTGAATTGACCCGCTGGATACAGATATTTCTTTTTCATAAAAATGTTGACTTCCTCGGTATCGTAGTAGAAGTGTGTACAGACTCGATACGACAGTTAATTGCAGGATGCGTTTAGGGGGAGGGGCGGGGTTAAGCCGAATCTCACCAAATTTTACGTGGGGTAGGGTCTTGGCAAATGTCACATTTATTTTCATCATTTTCATTGCTGCTAATGTCTTGTGAGTGACTCTGACACTTGACCAGTGTTGTAGAGTGAGTCAAAATGTGAAATCTACGTGTGATTAGAGGGGAGACTAGAGGTGTCCAAAATCCGCCAAAATCACCGAATGTCAGATGGACCGCCTCCTAATCGCGATTAAAACTCCTATGTCCTTCCCCGGGTCCTAAACTATCTTCATTGTTAAGTTATTTCAATTCGGACCAGTAGTTTCTGAGATTATCGCGAACAAAAAAACTCTTCAGCTTTATAATATATGGATAAGGTACTGTTTTCAAAAATGTCGGTTCAGTATCATGGTTTTGAAAGGCTTCGTTTTACTAAATCGCACTACGCTGTAGATCTTTAAAGCCAAAATATCAAAAAAGAATTGTATAAAAAAGTTATTTGCACGTATCCCCCAAGATATAAAGTTACAAACTTACCCTATCCTTTAAATCACCTCAAGCAATTTCAAACAAACCCGGAACATCAGAAAACTTATACGCAATCCCGTTATCCGACAATATCCATCCAAACTTTTGTCTTCACACCTTTATTGTAATTTTCCGCTCGCTAATAGCCCCAACATAGTGATAATCGTCGATAAACCGTCACAACAAAATACTGTAAGTACAGAACATAACACGGACACGAAATCTCAAAACGGTTTCGAGAAAATCATTTTTATAAAATAAACATTCACAAACATAAAATTCACGGACACATACACCCAGTTTCTGCACAAAGATTTGTTCATCACACAAAATCGTGTCCCGTGTGGGATTGTAACTCACGATTTCTTGCAGCAGTCGTACACACTCACACTGTGCCACCGAGGCAGTATCTTTTATAACTTATGATTAATATGTCGGAGAATTATGAAAATGCTAATTGATTACCGTTAACCTAGTATCTGTTTTGATTAAAAAGCAAGTCTATTGACTGATTAAACATGGCCACCGCAAGATGGCGTGTCTTTAGTTTGATGTTTATATTTGAAGTACCGGTAGTGGGGCAGTGAGTCTAATTCGGCAGTCTGAATCGAGCGGTCGTAGCGACAACACGTATACCTATAGTCGTCGCTATTTCTGTAAATAAATATGTAAATAAATACCTTGGGACAACTCACATACGGCCTGATCCCAAACTAGGCAGAGCCTATACTATGACAACCAGACAACTGGTGATAATATATCTATTATACATAAATTACATCCAGTCACAATAAATAATCGTGTTCATCACACTTTCATCCTGAGTGAATCCAGAGGTGGTCCCTGGTTTATCAATCAGTGGCGTCTACTAACTAATCACTAGACCAATAGGCCAGTCAAAAAGGTGCTCTACTAGTCGTTCATGAACGACATCTCTTTATGTGCGTTGCTCGACGTATTAAGTTAGTAAGTTGGTTTTACCTAGGTGTATAAGAAAAACCACACTTAGCCTCCTGATTGGGCTATTGTGAATGTTGTACTTCTTCTATCCGTCACTCCAGCCAATCTAGGCTCTCCCGGAACGCCAGGAGAGCCAGATTGCTACCGGCTTTGGGGAGGGAATATCATTCTAGGGAGTATCTATATATACAAAAGTCGTCATTTCAAAATATGAAGGAACAAAACATTCTGACTAGTCGACTTTTTGGCATACAGTCAATCTGTTTTTTTAAGAGTAAGTTATTTTTAAAAAATGTAGTTATTTTGGGAAAAGGACAAATAGTCTACAGAAAACGAAAGCGGTCATTGTGGTTCTAAAAGATTTCAACGTACAAATGTTACCTTCTGTGCTTTCGGCATTTTGAGTTTTATTACAGTAAAATACATCATTGTAATGATTTTCCCAAACTGTTGTAAGCTGTTATTGCTAGCTTAACGGCGTCACTTTCCTGTAGGTACTTCTAATGTACCTACTTGTTATTTTAAAAGTAGCAATTCGATTCGAATTTACTGGGGAAAGTTTTTTAATTACAAATAAAAAGTAATGAAGGTTTGTTTAGTCTTCGACGTTATTTAGTTCTTTATCTCAAAGGGCGGCTATTATCAGCTAGAAAGGTAACGGAGCCTAATAGGTAGTAAGGTTCCGCTATTTATTTGTTCACCACAGGTTTGTATATATAAGTCGTGAATTTGTTTATTACTGCAGTCAACTCATGTTTCATAATATTTAATTTTTATTTCTAACTCCGTTGTCTTACTTCTGGGCAAAAGCCACCCCAACCTAATTCCACTGGGTTCGATTCAGGGCATTCCGGGTCCAGCCCTTTGATACTATATCTCGTCGTCGTCTCACCATCTCAATTCAACTCTTTCTGAGTCTGTCGCGCTATCCCTTTATATTTTTTAAGTGTTTCTTAACATTTACAAATATTTAAACCGACATAAATATCTGAGTCTCTCACGAAAACGTTGAAGTCTTAATTACTTTTGCGCCCGTCAAGGTTTCGGCAAGACCAAATCTTATAATGCTGTTTAAATTTATTCTGACCAAAACAATCACATGTCACATGTTTACCATGATTGCTTACTTTTGGCAAGGAATTAGGCCAGTTCCCTGTAAGTACCACCCGTAGTAGTTACGGACCTCATAATAAATGGGCTTGCTTTTGGCTTCGATCATGCCTGATGGAAGGCATTGATGAGGCCTACACTCTCTGTAGAACGCCACGTTGTAGAACGTCACGTTACGCCGATGCTGCAAGCTGCGTCGTGCGTGTTGTCAACCCTTCGTCGTTTACAAGCCTAAAGGCTCTTGTATAAATAAAATATCAGAAGAAAAATATTATTATAACATATATGGAGGTCTTAAACTTTAAAATGAGGTGTGTTTTGTCATTGTCTGCTGTGGGGATTTTTCCAACCTACCTTCCAGTTATGCTCCCTTCATTATTCAGAAACTTGGCATATTTTACTAAACAACGTGTCTTTTAAACTTGAAACTGAATGTCTGTGGTTATACAACCGCAATAGAGAACCCTTTCGAGGGTCCTCCGAGGTCAAGTACCTCTCCATCACAATAGGACCTCTAAAATTATGTATTATTATGTGGCATTAGTCACATATTACAACAGTCAACAATATATCTAAATAAAATTGAAATGTCTGTTTGTGAAAATAATATCATGGCTATTGCAGTGCTAACAAAGACCAAGCTTGCATCTCTTACTCGTATTGACATAGTTTTCATAGTTTGTGCAAGCGCTAAAAGATACTAAAACTAAAACATCTGGCGCTCAGTATTTAATTCAAATCAGTGACTAGTAGTAATTTTGTTGTTTGTTGTTAATAATGGATTGGCACATGTAAAATGCTCTCCGCCGCGCTACGTCATATGCGCCGGCAGTAGGTAAACCGCAATCTTAGCACAACACGTCAATAAGAACATTTTTTTACATTACGGTTAATTAGTCAAATATATTTTTAAGGTTATGATTTTTGTTCACGGTCGGCCATTGCTATATCGGTTGAAACGTCGCGTTGGGGAATAAATGAAAAGCATTTAACCTTAAAATATATACACGTAAAAGAACATATACAAAAGTACAACTTTGTATTACAAAATAAGCATAAATAAATTTTCTTATTCTAAGCAAAATTTGAACCAAGAAATAAGAACAAAAGTCGTCGAATCATTCATCCTTTTTCTAGTAGCTAATTTATTACCCGTTTATTTGACTTCGTTTTCGTATAAAAATACCTCTGATTTTATTCCTAATGGTACAAAACATCATGATTTATTTTTTCTTTGACAAAAGGCTTCTAAACGGAGCTCTTAGCCCTTTTTCTTGTACGAAAAGTAATTTAAAAGAAACGGGTAAGTACGTAGGTACTTACCCGTTTCTTTTAAAGTATATGTCTTAAAACTGTTGAGTTACATTAATACTAGACCTATGTAAACACATCGCCCTGCCTGACAACGTCGCAAAAACCAAATTACTAAAACTAAAAACATTAAATTTGAACAATGGTTTCTTTCAAGATTTCAAACGAATTTATTTTTTATCGTCAAACTCTAGGGGTTACTACTATGTGGGCTAAGTCGCGAGTAAGGATTAGGAAAAAATTGAACCAATTTGCACCTCGTCATTATTTTTTTCTCTCTTTATTTATTTAGGGGTTTTTATCTTAAAAAGTATGCCAGCCCTATCAATATATTATTAGCCCTATAAATATTCAATGATCATACAGTAGGTACCTATTTAAAATATTACATAATTTAAACGACTATCGCTTGACCAATTTACAGAGCATCCTTGCGCCCTCAGATGTTGGTTCCGCTAGAATGCTGTGCATTACACCAACATTTATACGATTTATCTTTAAATCTTTCAATGGCTTCCCTAGTGCCTTGGTTTTTAGAATACTCCATCAAAAGATGTTGGACATCGTCATACACCTCGTCATAAAACGATACATTTTAATTTACTCGTATTGTCTTGAGTTTACGAAAATGACAAATAGTAAAATAAACTTAATGTCAAAAATGAAATGAGTCAATTATTCAGCAGACATTGTTAACTAAAAATGGATCTGAATATAATGAAGGCCTTACTTTTAGTCTAATTTAGTCTAGTTTAGTCGACTGTATGTTGTTGTTTTTTTGTATGTTTGTTACCCGATTACGCGAAGACGGCTGGACCGATTTGTAAAATTATTTTTGTGTTTCAAAGGGTCTTCCAAGTTGGTCCCAATGTTATCAGACCAGGATCAGATGATGGGATCCTGGATAAATCGGAGGAACTCGTCAAATATTAAAGGCACACCACCAGTGATTTATGTTATATTTCATAGTGATTCGTGCACTTACTCTTAAAAAGTACCAATGGTTGAATTACTGGAACTGATGATGAAGACCCTGTGGTCTTCATCTTCAGTGAAATATTGAATAGTTCCGCTGTCATTTGTATGACAGCGGAGCTATTCAATATGTCACAGTGTGCGATTCAAATTAGGTACTATTACTTAGCACTTTATGCTCGTCATACTACTATTATACCATGTAATAGAGCTGATGGTGAGGTATCATGTGAACTCCTCAACAATCGGCCCTGCATTGGAAAAAAACAATATTTTGTAAAACAATTTCAGCAGTTAATATTACGCTATTGCAACTTAGATTCATTAAAAACCAAAAACTAAACAGTGTGAAAAACAATATTTATTAGAAAAAATATAACCAACTTTAAAATTAAATATAAGGCATCTAAAAAAATAAAATAATATAATTGTAAAAATAAAAAAAAAAATGAAGTTGGTACCATGAAATAGTAGTTTTTATGTTTTATTTGGCACCAACTTCAAAATTTTTATTTATATATTGCTGTTCTATGTTATTTTATCCTTTTTAGTTGCTTTATACCTATATTTTGTGACTTATTAATATTTGAATACGGTAAATAAATGTGCCGTGTGGTGCCGGCTTAAGAATAGTACCACCCCATCTCTACCCGTGGGTGTCGTCAAGGGGACTAAGGGATTTCACCCCGGAGGACGGGCAGCAGCGTCCTCTGCGTATTTAAAGCCTTACTGCGATCGCCAACCCGCTCGCCAAGCGTGGCGATTATGGCAATTACCCCCAGGATCTACATAGTAGGTTCTACTGGGGAGACCCGTGCCCAGCAGTGGGCCATCATATGGGTTGATATGTAAATAAATGAACCTACCGTATATTAATAATATTTTATTTACGAGGATTTTGACATGACCCAAATCGCAGACACCAGCTAATATTAAAATAAAACTTAGGTAGCATAGAGAAGGACATGTTCAGCAAATTTTTACATGAGCGGTTATAGGTCCTTAACGATAACTCTTAATGGGTTGTTATGTATACTGATAGGTAAGTAATATATCCCGTTCTAAAATTGCTCATTGTAATTTATTTCTAACAAATCGCATTTTAGAGCTACATTCGTTTAAGTGAAAAGGTCAGAGATGCTCAAAGTACCCCATTGTTGAGGTAAGTTGAGCAAGGGTGTGGCGTAGATAGAAATTCTTGCCAAAACATGGGTTCAATGTTCACTACACATTATATAAATTGTCTATTTTATATACAATTTTGTTTTAGAGACTTAACAGTAAAACTAAAACTCATTTACTTTTTAAACAAATAATAGAATCAACAAAAACTCAACATATCATAAGCTTAACTTTTGGTATAAAACTTAGTGTTTCCACTTAAAATTAAAGTGGAACATTTGTATTATATTTAATTTAAAAAAAAAAAGCTTATTTTAAAAAAGCCAAGCCGTGCCGCTCCTAGGACTGGATCCAAGTTTTCCCTGGTAAATTTTCAGAAAAGGATTCGCTACAAACTAGGCAGGAATAGTCATTATCATCGTGGTTGCTTTCCTCACTTGACTGAAGTATTTTCTTTAATTGTCAATGTTCTTCTTTGGCTTTTTAAATGTATTAGTGGGTTATATGAACCCTTTAAAATGGCACTTTAAGAGAGTGTCTGTCAAATACGCAGCTTTCCTCTTTCTTCTAAAAAAATCTTTTTAAAAGTCAACATACAAAAATAAAATAAAAAAAGGAACTTGTACGAAAATTTTGTTATTTCTCATTTGATCAGCTGTTACTCGTAAACTTGTAAAGCCTACTTAGCTGTGATAGATTTCCCTTTAATTTCGCTATATTTACTACTAACACATATTTTTTCACATACCCAACATCAACCATTTAGCTGGCCGGGGGGGGGGGGGGCGGGGGGCGACACTTTACTGTAACAAAACTTTGCACCTTAAAATATTTTACAAACGGATCCCAAAATCTAAAAATCGTCCTCCCGACCCCTAAACGTTTTAAAAGACTGATCTAATGATATCCCACACGGTGGGGTAGGTGAGAAAAAAAAAAACACACCCTTTAATTTTTTTGCACAATTTTATTCTGTCACTTTGTCGGCGTAAGTATTAAGTGTATCTTTCTCTTTCGTAAGAAGAAGAAGAATAAAACGGACGGACATGGCGAAGCTATTAGGGTTCCGTTTTGCCATTTTGGCTACGGAACCCTAAAAATTGTATATTATTATCGTTCTAAATAATGAGGTTAGCTGAGCAACGTTTAAAATATATATATTCTGATATATTTCAATTAGCCATTTTACGCATATGCACAACTAGCACCTTCCTACCATACCTACTAGCTTTTGTTTTATTAGGTTAATATAATTCATCATCATGTTAGTATTGTTTTCCTAACTATAACCCATATTTTACTCCCTTGAACTATCAAGCTAGTTTTCCAAAAACAATATTGTATTTCTAACTAAAAACCTAGACGAATAGGTATATAACCTTATAACTAAAAATAATGTTGTGTACTTTTCGCCACTGCTTAATAAGGACTGACACGATTAAGATAAATTCTCGGTTAATTATCAGATACACACACAGACGACTACGGACGGTGAAACACAAAAGATTTAGATAAACAAAAGTTAAATCTTGGCCCTATAACTCAGTTAATCCCGTCCTCAATCGAGATAAAGGCGAGAATTTAATCAAGGAATACAATTTTTAATCCGTAACGCGAAAATTTATGTTATAAGTTTAACGACTTTATCTGTGTGTCTATCTGTGCTCTAGCAGCTTAAACTAAATTGTTCCTGATGATTTTATGGCAAATAAAATCTATTTTTGACCTTCCTCAAGTCTTGAACTAGCATTTTTATTATCAGACTCAGTGAAGTTTTTCACATTATATCTACCTTCTACATAAAAACAAACTTTAAGTCATTTAATATTAAGTATGAAAAATTACCATAGAACTAATTTTAAACCTTATTCTGTGTACCTAATGAAATAATATTATTAAAACCCTCATCTCACTTAATTCAATAACAAAATAAATTGTAAGCTGCCAAAATTAATTAAAAATCCAATTCCAAAGTAATACAAAATGGTATATGTAGGTGAAACCTTGAATACCAATGTGGAAAGGGTATTTCAGCAATAGTTGGGTAACTCTGCTGATTTTCTGTTGGCAAACTCTGTGAGTCACGTATTGGACAAATGTAGCACTGAATAATACAGACAGGTACCTACCTACTGGAGTACTTTATATTTACGAACATTTATAAAGGGTAACCCACATTGAAACAATCACACTCAAATCGTACCGATGATAAATAAGTCATAGGAAGTCTTGGGTACCCCCGCTGTGTCAGTTGTTCTGTGAAATAGTGATGAAAACACATTACTGTTTCGGTTGAAGGGCACTGTAGCAAGTGTTATCACTGGGCACACGAGTCTTACAAACTAATGTCTCAAAATGAGACGTGACATTCAGATCTTTGCAAAAAAGGATATGGGTGGATTAAATTCTGTTATAGACTAGCGTCACGCTTACCATCAGACCCCCGACAGCATGCTCGCTTCCGTTCATTAATCACATAAAACCATTCTTACTACAACACTACAATCAGGTCAGATGTGCAAAGATTCATAAAATACATTGTGTGAATATTTTTACCCATAAGAGGGTCAGCATACAAATGCAAGGTTATTCGCATAGTCATCTGCGAAGCCATTTGCAAAAATTCCTTTTGATATTTTTGAGATGATCGACCAATGTTTGGGAGACTACATAATATTGACGCTTAAACGTTTTGATTTGAGTCAAAAATTGCTACAGCTTGCAAAACCGCTAATGAGCAAATGTAATTATAAAGGCATCTTATATATTCTCATATTTGGGAACCCGTAGGATATGTCTGAAAAGACCAGCGTTTACAAGTGTAAACTGAAAAGCTGACCTTTTATACCAATCGATTGACTTCAAAATGGATAAACAAATAACGTGCCAACCCGCGCTAGGCAGTGTCCAATGACTAATTTAAAATCTATTATTGAAGCAGTGGAGTTCAATATTTTGTTAGTTCACACTTATGTAGTGTGAACTCTACCTTCATATTCGAACACAAAACTATAGTCCGTTTCCCATACATTAAACCCCAACCAAAAAAGCGAGGCACGTTATACTGGATGCCGATTTAGTCAGTCGAATCCTCACGTTAACTCCACAAAAAATAACCCTCCTTGCGCAATCGGGTAAAAAATATAAAAAATAAGGTACTATATTTTTTTTCTTTCGGTAGAGTATCTTGGTGTGTCCCACATGGATACGACTAACGCTTAACGTTGTGTTCGGAGTATATAAAACTCGTGATTGCGACGACCTCGCGATTTTTTATAAATCAAACAACACTGGAAAATTCGGAAACGCTCTTATATCGTTATAAATGTGTTGTTGGCAATTTCTGAGGCACTGTCTTACATCTCATCGCTTCAACACACAAAAGTTGTGATACTAACTAATAGTAGGAGTGCTCTTGTTAAAGTAATTTTTCCAACATTTGGCTCGATGCGCCTCTGGACACAGAGGTATATCGATATCCTACTCTATATCGAGTAAAATACACTCATATATTGCCAATAACACAAATATAGTTTTACATTGGATCCCGTCCCACATCGGTTTACAAGGAAATGAGGAGGCTGATCGTTTGGCTAAAATGGCTGCTACAACTGGATTAGAGATTTACGTTTTCCCTACTTACACAGAAATATTATATGCTACAAAGAATGGAAAAATTACTTTAACAAAAAGTCAATCTCGAAAGGCATATGGTATAAAATTATTCAAAACGAGCCTCCTCGTCTCCCCTGGTTCAACAATAGTAAAATAAGCCGCAACACTGTAGTGACTGCTCATAGGGTTCGTTCCGGACATATGCCACTGCGAGCGTTCGCAAATTTAATGAAAAAAGTTGATTCGCCTAATTGTGCAGTCTGTGGAAAAGTGGAAGATGTGCAACACCTCTTAATGGAATGTGTCAGAAACGAATCAATAAGAAGTAACATAGTAAAAGAATTGAATATTAATAAAATAGATTTAGGAATATTTAATTACCTTTTAACGCAACTTATGTATCGCGAGGCTAAAATGTTATATACGTTAGATAACTATTAGTATAACAATGATAAACTAAGTGTAAACTATGTTAATTAATCTAGATTAGGTTACGATGGAACTGGCATGAATGTATTGTTCAAAATCTCCTAAATTAAATAAAGATTAAAAAAAAATCGTTATAAATAAAAATCAAATGCTCTATATGTGTACCAGCCATTGTAGCAATACCAACGGGTAGGTATCGGGACGTCAGTGTTTATAAATGCCACTTACAGTACCTCTATTGTCTTCGATCTATCTCCAACCAGATGAATTGATGGATTCAAAACGTTAAAAAAGTATAATAATGATAACATACTAACATGATTTTTCACATGATCAAACAAACTTTACATCACCAAAAAATGCTGACGATCAACTTGTCTAATTAATCATTGAGTTCACTTTACGAAACGAATTATTTTCGACTTTATATGATGATTTAAAATTATTTGAAGATTATAAACGAACAGCTGGTTTACTGATGTATTTATGTAACACAGAGTTGTAATTGGTTGTAATTCACTTTGCTTTACAAGTTTCTTTGCTCATAAATAGTTATCAAGTCGTTTTTAAACGTTTTTTTTGAGATGGAGAAACTACAACCTTATGTAAACATTCCAGTTCTTAACTACTCTATTGCTAAAGAAGAGATGATTGTTTTTCTTAGATGGGGAACGCTTTAATAATTATGTATTGTACTGATGTTTACGATAAGATTTAATGGACTTTATTAATGTATAGCCTACACCTACTATCTTGAAAATCTGAGTTGAAATTAAAAATTTGCTTGTACTTTAATTATGCTTTTGGGCAATAAACTAAGCCTTCCAAGTGTTCTCTTGTATTATAGGTACTATTTAAGGATTCCCACAGGCTGTGACCTCACTTAAAGAAATCAGGGTCACGTACATAATACAATTCACAGGCGTCTTGTAAAGCTG
Organism: Herminia tarsipennalis; assembly: GCA_945859575.2. Lineage (NCBI taxonomy): Eukaryota > Metazoa > Arthropoda > Insecta > Lepidoptera > Erebidae > Herminia > Herminia tarsipennalis. The sequence continues at coordinate 1,557,259 of OX243839.2, forward strand.
TTAAATGTAGCAAAGCAAGCGAATGGCTGTTTAGTTTTAAAGTGACATTTGAAGCCTTATTCAAGGGTTTTTGAAAAATATTGCCTTGGCAGTTTAGACTTTTTTCAGTAGTTCTCGATGCTTAAGATGCGTTCCCATTGGAAGCGGTGGGTAGTAGATCGGAGCGGTGAAGAGCAGTGAAAGGTGGTAAGTGTTTCCATTGGAGCGGGGTGAAGCGAAGTAGACCTGAGCTGAGTTAAGCGAACCGGAGTAGCATTAAGCCGTATTCTGATCAGTCAAGTTCAATCTCTTGGAGCGACGTCATGTTATTGTAATTATGAAAATATTTGACAAAACGAAGGCCTTTCGTCACGAGTCTGGGGTCAATTGCCACTATTGCTGTAAACCACTATTTCGTTTCCCACTCACCCCACTCCGCTCTACTCCTCTCCGCTCGCCTCCATTCTGCATACCCCGGAGCCACGTGTTCCTTTGTTTTATTTGACAGTCCGCTCAGCTTCATTCAGCTCTGCTATACTGTTTTTTTGCTACTGTCTGCGGAGATTTTGAGCACCGCTTCTCTCCACTCCGCACGATCCACTTCAGTCGAAACGTAACCTTAATTACTAAAATTTCAAACGACAAGATTTTAAGCTAATACATTTCCAAATAATGACGATTAGAAATAAACAATTAAACATTTTCATACATTTATAAACAATACTGGGAGTACAGCAACACTACAAAGATGTTATTGTCCTAGACCGAATTAATATATATTATTATATAAAATAAAACATTTATTCATTTCTCTCGAACGATGTTAAAACATGATGAATCGATCTCAATCAGTTCTTACATCAACTCTAGCAATCCATTAATTATGTATCTAGGTATATCGATCAATTTGTGCCAAAGCTTTAATATTTTCTGTTCAAATAATTGACATATGATACACAAAATGTCCAATATAACGACTACGGTTAACAAACTACAATTTATGAACTACAAGACAAATAGATCTTCACGAAAACATCGTAGGTGGGTATATCTCAAAAATAGTTCACGACATTCGACATTGGATTTATAAGACGTCACGCATAACTGTTTCTTTGTGTGCATCTATGAATAGACACGTGTTCATTCAAAACACAAAATTCCGAGCTGTAAATTACAGAAGACAACTAACTACTTTACACTGATGGTAGGTCTAAGCCATTAGACGTCTTGGTGGGTATCATGAGTTCCTTTTCACACATTTCGGATTGAATCCGGTGTATGGCGATGTGCGGTAGCTTTCACATGTTCCGGCGTCCATCAGATCCGGTCGCCATACATTCGCGCCGGGAAGCTGTCGTGAGACAAGATTGAAACCGGAAAGTGTGAAAAGGAACTTATGGTACCCACCAAGACGTTCTATGGCTTAGACCTACCATCAGCGTAAAGTAGTTAGTTGTCTTCTGTACATTACAGCTCGGAATTTTGTGTTATGAATGAACTTTGTTTTTTTTTAAATGGTGATATGAACACGTCACTACGTTTCGGTTGAATGACACTATAACAAGTGTAATTACTGGGCAAATGACTCAGTTGCAGCGGAGGGAGATTTCTGCGAGGTTAAGCAACGTTACCAACTTACCCCTGTCGGTTTATTGTCAGATGGGTTCCCGTTTTAGAAAAATGTCACACCCCTCAGTACCTTGGATATCACGATAAGCCTTCGGTCCTGCGTCCAATCTATCTCCGGTCGTGTCGGATTTCCATCCCATCGGACCATGAGAGTGTATACGTCGTAAAAGTATGAAAGCATGATACAATTATCACGAGGGAAAACGAGAAAAATGTAATCCGCTGTCTTCATCTGTTGACGCCGGCGATGCAACACTGACATGTGAAAACTAAGTCAATTGTATAGATTTTAAGGTGCTTTCTCAAAACCACTTTGTTAAGAAGGCGGCCCGAGATTCACGTGTACATAAACAATGTCGTTGTGTGCGTTGCTATTGCGCGCGTTATGTAAAGTTTACCTTCTGTACTCTCGGTGTTGTGTGCTCTTAAGCAATAGGTGGACATGTCTGGAAATACATTGTGTTGTGGTTTGAATGTTTGTAAATGTATTATGACTACCAGTGACGTTAGGTGTGTTTCCTAAAACAAGCACAAATCCATATCAAAATATTGATACGGTTTTCACCATCATTTAAAGATTTCTTTAAGGAAGATTTATGTGATGTATATTTTACTGTATAAACATGTTTATTGGTAAATATTAGTATTTACGGACATACGTTGGTGAATATATTTTTGTTTTTGCCATTAGAATTTAGTTCCTTAACGGCTTAACCCGTATCACTTAGTGTATGTTGGTGTTGGAAATAAAATAAAAATCAATCAATATAAATCTTAATTGCGGCACCAGCTGGCTACTGCCAAAATGTTAAAAAGAAACAAAATTTGTCTTTAAGTTATACTAGAAAAATATAAGATTTTTAAAAATCTTCCTATACACTTTCTAACAATCATTAACTTGCAAATTCAAGTTTCATAGCGGAGTCAATGATATCTAAGTAGAAAGGTGTAGGTAGGATACATAAACAACATTCGAAATTTTAAAACGGCAACCTAATGTACACATAGATAACCTATATATTACAATGTCACACTATTATACAAAAGTCGTAAAAGTAGGAAAGCATGATTTAACTATCACGAGAGAAAAATTTTGACGCCGACGGCGATGTGACACTATCATATAAAAACTAAGTCAATTGTAGAGATATAAAGGTGCCGCTACCCGGTCGAAACGTCGGGAAATAAACAAGGTATTTTACCTTAAATTAATCACGCGATTAAGACCCGTAGTATACATAATTTTATAACGCTTGTAACCTATCTAATCTACACCCTTTTTACTTAAAACATCATTGAACGGAGTTGCCAAGATATGAATATTAGAAATTTTCCTATTATGGGTCAGGTGAACCGTATTTGCATATCGAATTATCTCCACAGAGAGCGCGGTCAGCTATTGTATCTACATAATCTGCACATCTGTGATATCGTTATGAGGTATTTGACGCTCTATTTGGAAATTCTTGTTATGTCTATTAATGTATGAATATGAAAGATAAAATAAAACACCGGACAATTGCAAGTGGGATTCGCCCACCGAAATAGTTCAGCAATCGAGTCTCGCAGTTTTTAGAATAAACGGCCGTATTTTGAAGTTTATTTCAAGGAACTATCCCTGAATATATGGTTTTAATTTCGACTTGATGACTTAAACTCCACACATTCCCAATTCCCAATTGAAGGGTTTTGACAGACAGATGAACGGACATCAATGAAATCCTATAATACAATTACTGCACCTAAAGATGACATGCCGAATGTCTCATTGGATATCCAAAATATAGCATTGTGACCGGTCTAGAACGGTATACATGTGGTAACCTAGTGAGAAATCGCTTAAATAGTTTTGTTTGATAGTGAAAAAAATATTGTTTTTAACACACTCTTGTCCATAAGGCAGCCTTTACTACGTCGTTTTCAACTTCTTAATAGCGTCCATTACTCGTGCGGTAATGACGATTCCGGCACTCACAGCCTCGTGTGTAGTAAGCAAGCTAACTCACTTGTATTATTATGTACTATTATCTAATGTTATCCGCATAGGGTATAGGGTTTTACATAGGCGTAACTAGGTTCATTTATCGGGTTGGGTCTTAAAAGCGATATACGCTACAAAATGTAAAAAATGAAGAAATTGTGTTGTAATTTCGGAAAGATATAGCTCTTGCCCTTGCGTTCAGAAGAGGTCCTGTATCCGGAACTTTACAAACAAAGTCACTATCACTGTAGCAGCCATTATCAAAGGTACTATGTGAACACCTAAAACATTATGTGAGAAGTTGTAAAAGTTAACACATCGGTAATACTGACTGAATGATAATCTGTCTTTAATAATAATATTCTTTATTGTACACTCAATATGCAAGAACAAGGTGGTATACATCGTATAACTTAGGTGTACCTCTTGCAGGCAACCTTTGGGTGGATGGAAACATAAATTACAAGTAATAGATCAATTTATTTTTTAAATAATAAAACATTTTTGTTATCGAGCTCCGCTTCCGCCTTCATATTTTGAGTTTCAAAAGTATTCGTACATACGTAAATAATCCAGTGTTAATCTTCATTCAACAGCCAATAGATTCCTTTAATCCACCTCCGCTATAAAATATGGACTAGGGCTGCAACGATATAATATCAGAAAGCCGATAATATCGCAGCTAAATTATTCATATTTATATCGGTAATAATGAAACAATATTATCGATATCGATAGCTGACTGGCTGACTGATTCTATGTAATATTCTAATTTAATGTTTCCTTGTTTTACAAAAAAACATAAAAACCGACTTCAAAAATAAATATAAGTAACTAAAAAGCAAAAAATAATATAAGTACAACGGAAATGTAGTTTTATGCTTTAGGCACCAACTTCAATGTGAAAAAAAATGTTTAAATGTTTTTTATTGTTTTACCTCTATTATTTTTTTTTTTTTGCTGTTTAGTTCCTTTATATTTAGTTCCGCTGGTCATCTCTGGTCTTCATCATCAGTTTCATTACACTCAATGGTGCTTTTTAGGAGTAAATTCACGAATTACAACAAAATATACCCAAATTACTATTTTTCTGCCTTTAATATTTGAAGAGATCCCACGATTTCTCCAAGATCTTATCATCAGGTCCAAATTTTGATTACAATGGACAAACACAAAAAGTTTTTTTCAAATCGGTCTAGCCGTCTACGAGTAATCAGGTCACAAACATTAAAAAAAAATACTGTTGAAAAATAGATATCTATACCTACTTGTTTCGATATTAACGAAATGTCGACATCTATCTTATATATTGGTATCGATATAAATATCGATATTAAAATAACTTATCATCTCTAATATACAATATTTATACGTTCGTATGAAGATTCCTTTCAGTAAAAACCCTCGAATGAATTCCCCAGATCTTAGTAATACCTTTGGATGTTGGTATAAATTGCGCATCCAATTACTTAGCATGCATTTATTCGTATAGCAAAATAAAATATCATCTGGGAAGGAGTTAATCTTGTTTCATAAGCGAGTATCGAGAGTTTTAAATCCCTTATTTATACTGAGGCGTGTTGAGAGAATAAAACTGATATTTCTGACGTTTATCTTTTGAGCTTGATATCAAAAAGCTTCTCGATATTAATATCGATTGAAAGGAATTAAGGAGGTGCTTACAGTATTACCAACGAGCGAAAATATGTCTTAACTGCTATGAGAATAAAAATACATTGAGGGGCATATTTCACTTTTCCCAAACGGTCAGTTATCAATAAATGGAATAGATGGTAACGTTGGTTAATCTCGTTGACCTTTCAATCACTCAATTGCGGACTTCTCTACATTATGTACAATGGTATCAATGTTTGCAAGTTCTGCCACAAGGAGAAAGAATCACCTATACATACCCTCTGTGGGTGCGAGGCAATTTATCACAACGGAACGTCATCTGGTGTGATTAAGTGCTTTCCAAGGTGCTGGAACGCCCTTAATCACACCAGATGACGTTAAGTCATATCTATAGTCGACTTTAATATCAGACTAAACCTTAAGAATATCCCTTTCTTACGAAGCAGAAGGTGTCACAATCAATCTTTTAGGTTGGGGCGACTTTCGGGTATGTATCCGGTATGAATACACAACAGGTGCCCTGATGCTGCATCATGCAAAATAACAAAAATACTGAAAGTAAGCTACACACTCATGTCGCTCGAGCAACGTGCAGATAGAATCGTTTGTGAACAGGGAACCTCAAAATACCTTCGAGATAATATATCCTTCAGCATATCTTCATATTTCGGTCTCATAGGCAACTGTTATATGGAATTTTGGAAAGGCTTCATAATAAAGTGCCCCAAAGAAGTCTGTAATTCCGTATCTATCTTCGCAGATATCTCCGAGGTAAAGCAATATTACCACTTCCGGTCCGTAGATGTCCGTGACTGTTTTCGAAAAATGTCACGCCCTTCTGTGCCTTAGAGAGCACCTTAAGCCATCGGTCTACGCCCAATCTTTCTCCGATCGTGTCGGATTAACATTCCAATGGGCTATGGGAGTGAGAGAAAAGAGAGTACATTCAGTACACGTAGTTAGTTACTCTCTAATGAGATTGGACGCCGTAACCGATATCGGTCAGCAACCGGATCTGTGAACGATGTCCTTGAGTACCTTCACGGAATACCGTTTCCTGTGGTGCGTTGCTCGTTGTATAAAGATTACTTTCTGTACTCTTGGTAAGACGGAACAAACGGGTTCGACATTATGTGTCTGTTTACGTGTGTTTTTCTAAATCGCATTTGTATTAACAGCTTTTCGTATTACTTCTCGACGCACCAACCTCTATAGTACTCTATAGTACGTTGGACAGGCTACTGCAGGTTGGTTTGACTTTTTAACGCTCATATGACAAAATTAGATGGAACTCAATATTTCTGTAACAAGGATAACAACAACGGCCATTTTTCATAAATATCAATAAAGTTCACATAACGGTTATTCGATTCAACATTTTAAATTTCTGTCACTTTGTACGGGTGCCAGTCCAGCTTACTAGTACTTAGAGGTCAATGTCTTGGTGTATTTGAAATCTTCAATATGTATTCCAAAATATAAGTCGCCTAACGTACAAGTGTCCCAAATTTCACCCACATTTGTTTAGGAAGTGATGTTTGCCAAACTATTCGTTACGGTGACGTCACTGCCCCAATGGAACTCGGAATACATAAATGTATTTGTGTTTGATGGAAAAACATGGAGACATACTGGTACTTCAGGGTGGTCTATATTTGCTTAAGCTTTTATTCGGTTGGATCCGGTTTTATAATTAGAAAACTAGTTCAATCAAAATGAGTATTAGCTTTGTTTTATATAAATCTGTTGGTATGTTTTGAAGGTAATCGACTTCGTACGTCACTTTATGTAACACATTATGAAAAACATATAACTATACGATGGAACAGACTCTTGTTAAATAGGCCTTGTTTCCCGGTTTATATCTGGAGTCGGCGCAATTATGTTTTATTTTAGATTTCCATTTTATTCTTTATTATCTTTCATACGGTAAACATGTGTTCTTCAGTCTTCTTCTGCCTCTCGAACATTAATACTTATCACACTTTTTGCCATGCGCCTTCAATCTCTTCTCATTACATATTCACATCAAGATAAATGTTTACCTTTCATCTTTTCTGTCACTAATGCAATTATCATACTTCCTCTAATATATTCATCCCTTATTATATCTGAGTGTTATTGTTTCTATTGTATAAATATAGCTAACTCTACTTATTACATTAATTCCTACTCGGAAATGTTATAGTAATTTTTAAAGGCATTTCTGGTCAATGGAAAGAACCAAGGACTGATGGCCGCTGGAGCAAACCAGTCTCAGAGTACAAACTGCGACTGTATACCGATACAAGGACAACTTAAAGTTAGGACGACCCCCAGCCAGGTGAACCAGCGCCCTAAAGAAGGTCGTTGGGATAAAATTGATGAGGAAGTTGGAGGACCGGACGTTGTGGCGCAAATTAGGAGAGGCCTATGTCCAACAGTGGACCGATACAGACTAATTGATTTATTGATGGCCAATTATTTTATAAATACAAAATGAAATTGAAGTTCCCATTTAGACCCAGGAGCCGTACCCGATACCTCCTACCACCTCACTGGAGCGCGAAAGTGTACTATCCTGAACTATGTGGCTAAACCTCAAATTTCAGAAATATCGTTGAAACATCTCGCGAAATTATGGATGTACTAAATAAGTGAAGTTTAAGTAGATGATGTAATCTTCTCTTAGCAAGGACAAGAAAGTGCGTCATGAAGCAACTACCTTCACGCATGGCGTCTTCACCTGTCAATTTCAATTTATGTCTTTATAACGACCCCTGGAAACGTCTGGAAACGCCAATATGACGCATACCTATTAATATTCCCATCAATAGTGACCTCGTTTTGAGGATGACAGAGTATCCTACTAAAGGGTATTCTCCCCATTTAAGGGAAATGATATGGCAAAATTTCGAAAGACTTGCTGTTGCTTGCAGTTGAGTTTGGGTAAAGTTAAAGGGTTTTAAAAGGTTACGGACAACTGACAAAAACGGCTGACACGTCACTGCAATAATCACAATATTAGGAATAAGTCATCTAGGTAATAGTTAAACGGAGGCCACGCTTTTGAATATTTACTTGAAGTCAAAATATTTGACTTTGATATCAATCAGTGTATTTTCAAAACATAACGTTTTTCGGTAGGTACTAGGGCTTTCAATCCCGGTATTGTGGCATCCCGTGCTGTTTTTGCAAGGCCGCTATTGTGTGATTATTAGTGCGGGATTCCCCTTAAAGTGTTTTGATGTAATTTTTTAACTATCAAACTAAGTAGCGCCTTCTACGAGACACCTATGAACCCTACGGAGGAGGTATTATTGTGCACGAGTGCCGTGTGGTGCCGGCTTAAGAATAGTACCACCCCATCTCTTCCCGTGGGTGTCGTCAAGGCGACTAAGGGATTTCACTCCGGAGGACGGGCAGCAGCGTCCTCTGCGTACTTAAAGCCTTACTGCGATCGCCAACCCGCTCGCCAAGCGTGGCGATTATGGCAATTACCCCCAGGATCTACATACCAGTAGGTTCTACTGGGGAGACCCGTGCCCAGCAGTGGGCCATCATATGGGTTGATATGTATGTATGCACAGACGCAAGTGCAATCTGAATTCCCTCACTCTTATAGCCCGATGTGATGGAAATCCGATACGACCAGAGAGAGATTGACGCAGCGGTTAACTAAATACCTGATACGAATGTAATAATTTCATTAATTGATCATTTAGCTTTCATATCATTACTTTTTTTTTAAACAGGAAAACAAAATATAAAATTAAAAGTAAAATAAGTTAAATGTAAAATAAAGCATAGTTAATTATAATGTTATAAAATATTGAATGTGTTGATGTTTGCCAATTGTGTCACCGATCTACTGTCAATCTGGTGACAACACTTTGAAATCTTCTGAATTGTCATGACAGACAGATAAGATGGATGTTAATGTAAGCAAAATAATGTTTTAAAGAGTCTTGCTTTTGTCTTAAATATGATTCCGGTTGTAGTCAAAACAAAGCACCACACAAATACAAACTAGGTAGAACATATACTATGGCAACCAAGCCAAATATACACTAATAATCCATACTAATATTATAAATGTGAAAGTAACTCTGTCTGTCTGTCTGTCTGTTACGCTTTCACGCTCAAACAGCTCAACCGATTTAGATGAAATTTTGTATGGAGATAGTTTGAGTCCCGAGGAAGGACATAGGATAGTTTTTATCGCGATAACCGACATCCATGCGGGCGGAGCCGCGGGCGAAAGCTAGTTATAAATAAATTACACTTAAACTCAGAATAAACACTTAATCCTAGGTGACAATCGAACCGAATGGCTTTAGCAGTCAGGATCACAGGTCAGGCAAAACAAATAAGTATAGATACCTACTTTTTTTGACTTTTCGTACCTTTTAATGATTGTAAGCACTCAAACTTCATGAATATAGGTTCACGAAGCCAATATTAAACACATTTTTGATAAAAAAAATAAATATTTTACAAGACTTTTCAAGCAAATTTTGGGTATAAACAATTCATGCATTAGCAACATCGGAAGATAACTTCCATAAAATTCTATTGGATTATGTTTAAAATAAATTAAGCGAGAGGTTTTGCGTTAAATTATGGAGAAATTGGTTTTCTTAGGTATGTGGTGTGAGGTTTTATATTAAATTTGTTTGAAGACAAGGGTTTTGATGGCCCAATGGTGACGCTTCTTGGGTTCATCAACTTAATCTGTATACATTAGGTAGGCACGCCTTTTGCATACTAAGCGAAGTGGATGTTTACTTATGGTATGTATAGGAACTTGAAAATACACGGGAAGAAAAACATCGGGCAAGGAGTAGTTGTCCTCTTTGGTAAGATATAAATGCGACCGTGCATGCTATTTAAACTCCGAATCATTAATTTTTGTAGCCACAAATGTCTAGGAATCAGTCCATATTTTGCCAACAATTAGCCGACAGCCGTATCACCAAGAGTATATAAGTCTTCTAACCGATGTCGATTGTGGCGGCCAATCCCATTAATGACTAGCCAATGACGCAGGAGATGTAATAGTGCACAAGTGTATGCGCAGACACAAGTGCACTCTCTATTCCCTTACTCTCATAGATTTAAATCCGACACTGCCAGAGAGAGATTAGGCGTAGGACTGACGGTTTAACGTGCACACTGAGGCACTGAAGGGTGTAATATTGTTCGAAACCGGTCACCAATCTACGGACTGATAATGGTAACGGTATTGGTCGCTACACAGACACAAATTAGAATAATGACGGAGCTTAATTGCGTGAAATCTTTAAAGGTACGAACCTTTTATTTACCCGACTCTCGACTTTCAATCGAATTGCATCGATCGTGATCATGAGTTGAGAGTTAGATGGATGGCATCTGATTTAAAAATCCGCGAGCAGTATTTATATCTGCATTGCTCGAGTACGTAAAAAAATCCTGCTGTTACATTCAGTGTTTTGGAAAATTACGCCCAACTTCTGGCGAAATATGGGCCGAATGTTGAAGATATTTGTGCATAGAGAAGCAAGAGTTAACAGCGGTACAGTAAATCACTGTTATAGTACTAGTGTAGTCTGTGTTAGTCTGGCAGCTGAGCAGTGTGGGATTGTGAGTCCCACATTATTAGCAATCCTGGTAACCCTTCCAGCTAAGCTCAATGGCTTGTGTTAGGAGTGGGTTCACGTCGATAGTATAGTGGGTAGTATTCGAACCCGCGACCTCACGATTATGAGTCCGATGCCTTAGCCATAAGGCTACAGCCATTTCGAGATAGAACAAATTATAGACACAATTATGGCTAAAAATATTCCGTTGTCTATTTATAATTGTATAATGCTCTAATTCTACTGCCCACCTGAAACGTCAGCGACTGCTCTAGCGGTTTTATATAGGTATTTCCATCAAAAGAAGGTTGCAGCTGACCATGCAATCGTAGCCTGATGATACCTTTTCATCAAGACTCAACAATAAGTCTAGATGAAAACGTCTACCTGATCATGTTGAAATCTATTTCCAATACCCTGAATTCAGCATTTATTTTCCCTTTTATCTAAACTAAACGACCTAACTTCGTCACAGTTGTACTTTATCATGTCTTTATCTAGATTATAGGCATTAAGAGTTTAGTACCTACCCGAATAACTGGCTTAAAACAATATCCAATTTGACAGCCTACAAATCCAGTTTAACCGATTAGATTATTTTAGTGCCCTAGACAAGACAGCGTTTAACTGTAAAAATGAAAAGACGTTCCAAAAAGAGAGGTGTCTTATTGACACTCGGTTGTAACGTACTTAATTTTGCTAATTTTTTTGTGTGTTTAAGATAAAAAATAAAAAAATAGGTATGTTTTTTTTCTATTGACGGTTTTTTCATTTTAACAAACAGTTAGTGGTAAATACGTTATTGAGACGCCGTTAGTAGGCAACGCAATATGAGCGTACTTACATTACATTTTGGTTTTATCAGGATATTAATTGTGACAACATAAAACTTGCTTGTTATTTTGAAATATCTCTATTACCTTTAACTTTTGATAACTCACAACTCATTTTTAATGAAAAAAAAAGGTTGTCTGTAAAGTCGGTTTACGGACGATAATTTTAATCAACTTTAATTAGCAAGTTCATTTCACGATATTGTAGGATTTTTAATTTTTTTGGAATGGCAACACTGAGAAAAATTAACTATAACTACCAATATTAACTATGACCTGATGTTGGCTGTTAACCTATCAAAACGTACATACGTTCATTTGGACGTACGTTGTGTATTATGTATGTGTATTATGTTAAATGTTTACCCTTAGTTTAAATGTATTATTAGTTTTCTTGTAATAAGTAGTAATGTTTAAAATCTCACATGCCAGAGATGGCTAATAGGTTGTTCCTACATTAATTAAGAAATAATAATATCTTGGGACAACTCAAACAACGTCATCTAGTCACAAACTATCAGAGCTTGTACTATGGTAATCAGACAACTGATAAGCATACTTATATATTTCTAAATACATACATATTACAGATAAATAACATCCAGACACAGAATAAACCATCGTGCTCATCACACAAAGTTTTATCCTGGGTGGGGCTTAGCAGTTAGGGTCACTAACCACTAGACCAACAGGCCAGTCAACGATAACAGGACCACCTATCTACCCATATTTAAGTGAGTAAATAATTTGATTTAATTTTCTGTTGCTGCTAAAACAACTAATGCTTAAAAACAAAATAAAATAAATATTTAAGTGGGGCTCCCATACAACAAACGTAATTATTTGCTGTTTTTGTTCGATATTATAATATAGTTTCTAATGTTGTATAGGCAATGGTACGAAAATATTCGTACGCATGTCCGTCTCGCACTTGGCCGGTTTTTTCCTGTTGACCATTTTACAGTTTATTAAAGGAAAATGTAACCGATATTTCTTTAAAGAAACAGATGAACGTATGTATAAAATCTTTTTTTTTGTCATAATACTGTTCTAAATGTAGTATGTAGTCAATGAAATGCCAAAACGAGTTATAGTAAAATCCGTAAAGGCGATTTTAGTAAAGACGACTTTTATTAGGATTGGCTTAATGTAGTTTAAGTTCCATTAATTAACTTTTAAGTATTTTATTATTAGTTAGAAGCACAAGTACATAACAACAAAAATATATTTCGTTATCACTTACAGCATTTTATGAAAATATATATATTACGGACCTTAATCGCGTGAATAATTTAAGGTAAAATACCTTGTTTATTGCCCGACGTTTCGACCGTATTGCAACGGCCGTGGTTACGGGTAGACTTATGGCATTCTTCACTTTACGGACCATATAAACGTTTTAACTTGAACTCTATTTTGGTTGTTAAATTTTATTCTATTGACACACAAATTAAAAAGACAAAATGTAATTTATTGACTAACGTTTTGTTTGTGCTTATTATTTACTAAGATCAACATACAAAAAAATAATCATGTCCATATTCCACACTAACGCATGTCTACCAACTTTTGAATAAATGTGTATTATTTCTATAATAATGTACATAATATAATCTATACATCTATACTAATATTGTAAAAAGGAAAGATTTGTGTTTTTGTGTGTAACGAATAAACTTAAAAACTACTGGACCGATTTCAAAAATTCTTTCACCGTCGAAGCTACACTACCTCCGGGTGACATAATATATTCTTTCTTCATCATCCCCCACTAAAATCTATTCAAATTGTTTCGGTGGAGCACTGAGAGTGGCCATGATGCAACTACTGTGCAAGAGGTGACAAGCTACGGGAAAGTATATCTTCGACAAGACGACAACACGGCTATTATTACTATAACGGACGAAGCACAATTCCAACAGCTCCTCAAAAAGTGACTATGCTATGTAGTGAGATGTACGTATGTTTGTTTTTTACTTCTAGTTTATTATTACTTAGTTTTTATTAAGAAACACAAATTTATTTGTTATTTAATTCATAGTACAAAAGTGATCTCATGGGTTGACCTTATCAACCACTTAAAATTATATTTTGTATGCTTTGAGGTATTAATTATGTATCTTTACTCGTGTAATAAACTGTCACATCAATGCATCATGTCAATTGCTCCACAATATAATTACAATTACGATGCGACAGCTTATTTTTATAAACACTTAAACTGTTATTGTTCTGGATGTGATACGAACTATGTATATGCGTATTTAGAAATCTTAATTGGTAAATTGTTTATGTATCATACTATCAAGAACAACTACACAAAACATATTTCAAACAAAACAAACAACATTCATTACCCACAAAAAACTGTTAATGGATAACACAACTACTATTATACAAGAATTAGACAATTTTAACAATATCTCCTGCTACAACTGCCCAATTAATGACCTGTCAAACCATCTACCACACGGCAATCCGGATGTCTCGGTCATAGTACAAAACATAAGAAGTGTTCACAAACGCTCGAACATTGACGACTTGGAAATAAACCTAAACATGATAATACACGAAATAGATGTAATTGTCTTAACTGAATGTAGAATTAACTCTTCTAAACAACTACCAAAGAAACCCGGTTATCTAACGTACAGCACTACAGCAAAAACTAATCAAAATGATGGTGTTGTTGTTTTCATTAGAGAACCTCTTCAACATTCAATAAAGGAAGTTTTCTTACACCGAGCATCATGCTTGGAAATCAGAACACCCATAACCAATATAATATGCATTTATCGCTCACCTTCTGACAGAAATCCTGAACAATTTATTACGTCACTAGACAACTACTTAAAGGCGCCATACTTAAAAAAAAACACTACGCTGATGGGAGACATAAATATAAATATCTTAAATGACAACAAAGTAAACACACACTCAGACACTTACCTTGATATGCTGGCGACACACAACCTTTTATCTGGTCACCGATATGTCACTAGAATCAATAGTTGCCTAGACCACATTTTTGCAAATATAGATAATACAAAATATTCAGCACTAATTGCAATCCTAGACACGACAATTACAGACCATAAAATGGGACTAATTAACTTTTATAAAATGGTTACTACACCGATAGCTAAACATCAAAAGACCTTTACTAATTATTCTGAAGCACTAAAAACACTAAATGAAAAAAATTTACACGAATTGTTTCAATTACAGGACCCTAACATAATATGTAGTGAACTAATTCTACTAATCTCAAACTGTATTAAAGAACATACTTCTGTAAGAACAATCCCATGTAATAAAAGAATAATTAAGCCCTGGATCACCCCAGGAATCATTAAATGTATTAAAAATAGAAATAAATTACAAAAACAGTTGCGTGATGATCAAGCAAATGAAATACTCAAAATTACCTATAGAAGGTATCGCAATTACTGCAATAATCTAATTAAGAAGCTAAAAAAAGAATATGAAAGGAAATTATTAGACAATGCTAAAAGCTGTAATAAAACACTTTGGAACTGTATCAAAACATTAACATATACAAAC